>CM076583.1:287273670-287718670 GCA_034641835.2 Pinus albicaulis
AGGCAAGAGCACCTCCCACTCCCCTGCACCCAGTTATTGTAGTTGGTCCCTTCTACAAATGGGGGATCGATTTCATGACTTGCAACCCCGTGTCATCTGGCAACCACAAATACATTATTGTCATCATTGACTATTTCACCAAATGGGTAGATTCCATGCCCACATACGACAACACGGCAAAAACTGTTGCACGATTTATGTTGAACCACATCATCGCCCGATTTGGTGTACCAAAAGAGTTAGTCTCTAACCACAGAAAAAATTTTGAAAGCGAAATTTTCCAAGAACTATCTCACCCCCTTGGATTCACACACGAATTCGCTTCACCATACTACCCCCAGTCCAATGGACAGATAGAAGTTGTGAAAAAAATGCTCAAAACAATGTTACAACGTATGGTGAATAACCATAAGACAAACTAGCACCACATGGTTTTCTCTGCCCTGTGGGCATATCGCACGGTAGTGAAAACATCAACAGGATTCACACCCTTCTAGTTGGTGTATGGGGTCGAAGTCGTGATTCCCATAGAACTTGAAATCCCCAACTTACACGTCGCCATTGAACTCCATGATGATACCCAGCCTTTAGAGCAATTCTTGGTGCAACTAGAACTCGTCAACGAAAATCGACGAAAAATCGCTCCAACACAACGAGGCCCATAAAAAATGGGTAAAAGCATTGTTTGATTGCAACATCGCCCCTCGATCATTTACTGAGGGAGAGTTATTCCTCCGCTACGATGTTGCAAAAGAAGCCCTAGGGCCTGGGAAGTTTGAAACGTTGTGGAAAGGTCCCTATATCATAAAACATTGCCTCCTCAAGGGGGCATATATATTTTCAGAGCCCGACGGAACATTCTTAAGCAACCCCGTCAATGGGCTCTACCTCAAGAAATTTTACCCATAAGGGTCAGGAGGCCTCAACCCTAAAGATAAAATGCATATAAAAAACTCTTTTTTTATCACAAACATCACATACTTGTTATAAAAAGTGTTATGGTGTCACAGATGGATCATCCCCCTATTTGGGCGAAAATATGTTCGTTTAATTATGTTGTAGTACTTTCCCAACTATTTAATTTGTCAATCCGAGGTTCGTAGACTTACGAGACACATGCACTATATATGTAGGACTGAAGTGGAACTAATTTAATCTAAATTACTGAAATCAAATTAATCTAGGAAGGCATTGAAACATTAACTAGGAAAGCAGGAAATTGCATAAAGGAAAAGCAATACAACATGTGAAGAATTGAATGACAAACAACATATGTGAGCTCACAACAATAAAGCTATCTCCAATTATATTACAAGAATCAAATTACAAATCATGAAAGCATAACAATAAAACATGAATTCAAAACTAAGAATTCCCTTCTCCTAATTACAAAACTATTTCTCCAAACTCCAAAAACTATATCTCTCCATTATTATTAAAATGAAGAGAGAGCACTCTCTTATATACATGAGGAAGATAACCATCTCATAATTACATATCCAATATTCTCTCAAGCACTCTCAACTAATTTCCCATTATTACAAGATATTATCCCTTTGAATCCTCCACACATCTCTCACATATCTTGGATAAGATATGCCAACCAAATCCTTCATGATCTTCTCCTTAGGAATAGGCTTGAATAATTATCTCCTTAATATGGTGGAGGAGATATTTGAGACATATCTTGGAATTAATCCTTCACATATTTCCTACACATTACAAAGCTCACATATTCTTGAGATATATATATATAAATATGTATATTTTCTAATATTTAATCATAAATTCACTTATAATACAAAAATGAATAAAATGGAAAATAAGAAGGTGAAACCCAAATGTATTTATGAAAATGATATGATAAAAGGTTAATGGAATGATGAAATGTAAGGAATAGTGAAGGAAAATGTGGATGAAAATATGAAATTTTTGAGTCCCAACACCCCCCAACCATTATTTTGGTTTCCCTGATGGAGCATCGCGATGGTCTCAAAATCTAGCAGCAGTCGCTTGGGTCATCTACTATCCTGACCGGTCACTATTTTTCATCAATAGAGTATGCAAAAGATCAACTACCAATAATCAAGCAAAATATGACGTCGTCATCGGGCTCATGAGTGATGCCTTCAACCAAGGCATCTGCCACATGCATATCTACCTTGATTCCCAACTAGTAGTTTCACAGTTAAACCAAGAATTTGAAGTACGATATTCTCAACTATTTAGAAAATATTTGCGTCCAAAAATATTAAGTCGCCAATTTGATTATATTACATTCACACATGTACCAAGTAATCAAAACGAGAAGCAGATCGCATAGCTAATCACAACCTAAACTAGAACGCATCTCGTATAAACCATCATACATAAAACCAAAAACATTAAAAATATATATCTCCATCAATGATACACAACATCCATCAAATCATATAACCATAAACACATCATCAAGAGTCGCAAAATATACATATCTCACATATATACCAAAAATATGTGTGATTCCAAATACACAAGTCATGTCTCGAACCCGTAGGTTAGCCAAAAAATATATATACATGTCATCAAAAATAAGGGAAGCATCCTCATAATAGGTGCTTTCCCTGAATACAAAGTATCTCTAGGGTTGAGCCCAGCTAGGTGGGCCATCTCGACCCATAGTTGCACCTGGTGCCAGAACTAGGGCAGCAGCTAAAACACAAAGTGCCACACGACGCAGTGTCGAACGATAACCCCTCTCCCAAGCCATTAGTGCCTCGAGCCTGGTATCGCCCAAATCATCAACAAAACCCCAGGTCGGCATGCCCTGGATCAACCTCTCCACTCAACCCCAAGTATCAACTAAGTTGGTGGATCGAGCCTCAGCCGTAGCTAGTTGCTTTGCCATCTCTGCCTCTCATGCCTCAGCACGAGCAATAGTAGCGGCATACTCAGCAACAGCCGAGCTGCTACCCTCCCCCGAAGGGCCAGCACCATCACCCGATCCTCCACCCTGAGGCTATCTAGGACCGCCACCCTGCCCCCCACTCGGGGGCTAAGCACCTCCACCTAGAACCCTCCTAAGGGGCTGGTGTCCCACCAAGTGAGCAGTAGGACGTCCAACTTCTCCCACATCTGCAAGAGAAACAAAGATAGTGTCAGTCTCACCACAATACACATATAAATATACACATCGTAAAATACTCAACAAATGCATAAAAAAATTAAAAAAATCATACCTGCAGGTCCCCACACATAACCAGCAAGAAGACCCATATTCAGATCTCCCCAAAAATCCATCCCAGAGTATGGGAACTCTAGGAACATCTGGAGGTTTGCCTCGAACCATGCCTCGGTGGTCACATCCTAGTAGCGACCCACCTCCCCCCTTCCACCTCGGGGCATCACCGGCTCCCATCGCCTCATCCGAGCGTCCCAGAGAGGCCAAATATGGATAGGCACGACGAGTTGTAGCAGTACCACCTTCTCAAACATAATGCTACAAAGGATGCTAGCATAAGTGAATAATTTGGAATATCCTCCTCATACCTTCCAAAGCTACAACACCATGCCATCGTAAACATGGTGCGCCCAATCATAAAAATGGTCAGTCCGGAGCCAGCACAGAACACCAATCTGGGGCCCCGACACCCTATGTGGTAACAAAGACCCTGTCAACTGTACGATCATAGCTAAGGCACATCGCTCAACTAGATTGGTCACTGATGCAATGAGAATTCATCCCTGCAAAAGTGGCTCCCTGCCACAGTGATGCTGCGACCAGCGCCGGAGAGCCACCCTCCCAGGTGGGAGTGGGTGTGGAAGTGCCTCACCCTGAGGCAGTAATCCGGTCACAAAATAGATATATTTCTCTGAATAGATAGGGATGTCCTTCCCACATGAGACCATCACCTTGCACCTCTTGTTCCAACTACGGACCAAGAAGCGCAGCAGGTGATCCTGTTATCTTAGGAGGTCATTCTCTAAGAACTTGAGAAGACCCCACTGTGCCAAAAACCTCCATGTGTTGGCATCCTGGGCCACAACCATGTGAATATCAGGCCAGTCATGACCTCTCCACAACATCCTATCAACAAAAAAATCCCATCAGTGACATAAAATCAAAAAATTTCAAAAATTTTTACTTGACTTCTCGTCGCACCTATTTCCCATACACACGCAATGATCGTGCATCTGTCTCAAAGACATACGTGTAAGATCGCACACAAAGTTTGAGACAGATGTGAAATCTCCGTGGAAAACGTCATTTTCCCACGGAATTCTTTGCGCTTGTTCCTTGATCGCCCTTGTGACCAAGGCCAAAAAGAATTAAAGGTCCGTAAAAACCTAATTCGTACAGATCCCCACGTAGAGAACACTGAAAAGATTAAAATTTTGGACGTTCAGGGCCTACTTAGCACTAACAGCGTGAATCACTGGTACACGAGCTGACCGCAACGGCAAGAAAGGCTCAGCAACAAGGGATCATCTTTGACCTCACAACTCTCAAATGACACAAATGAACTGAAATGAGCCATATTGACCTATATATCACCTTTTTCAAATTATTTGACGAACTATAATGAGAGCTCAGAACGCCCAATTGTGAAACCAAAAGCAACATAGTGATCAGCACATCATAAAAATTGAAAGGAGGCTTCACACATTCATTCCTCAGAAAAAACATTTTCTCAGTTACGATAGGTATGTCCTCTCTTATCATTTTTTCATTCAGCACATTTTTCAACATTTTTAAATGAAAAATATGCTTTCACTTGGGGTATTGGTTGCAGGTGTTACACAGCACGACAAACCCCCTGTTTCCCCAGTCACTGAAGGTTCCAGAGCAGGTATCATTATGCCCCTAGCATGATAGATTCCTAGAGAATATTTGCATATCTTGACATAATTTCTCCAAAAGAATCAACCATAGGTTCCAAACACCTGACCATGTTTATCATCTCGCCACCTCGCACATGATAAAAATTCTCTTTGGTCAGCAGAGCCTCACCCTCCATGGTGTCCATCACTCAAGTAGACAATGCTTCAAAAATATGACGCCACGGTCATAACATCCCAATCCGGGAAGCACTTCATGTTCATCCATCCATCATGCATCAAGTCAAGTTTTACCATATCATGATAAAACCCCTTTCCCAGACTACCACTTTCACAAGCAGATCGAACACGCACCACCGCGTCTTGCATTTGGCCTACCATACCTCCATCAGCATAGCCCATCTGCGATAATTTCCATCCGCTTCACCACCCTCACACCGAGACTAAGCAATGGGGCCCCCACCCTCAGCAAAAAAACCTTCATCACATCATCGGTAACTGATCATTTTCATGTTTTGGGGTCACCCGTCTCCATGTTTGTACATCCAAACCCGTTTTATATTCTTTTGGAAAGTGTACAAATATTTTTTTAGGAGAACACCCCCCACCCATCCATCCACTTTTATCCCTTGGCAGCAGTCCCTAATCACCCTTGGTCGGAGCTTCACATCTCTCACACAAAGCCACCATGACATTCATAACAAACATATACCCACCCTAGACGTCCTACCGACTCCAGAGCTTTCCTCACTAGAAATCGTTATGACTGCCACCAAATTGCATTTACAAGCTCCGACCTTGGGCCACTGAACTCCCATCATCATTTTTCATCCATTTCTTGCCATCATACCTATGTTAACCTATCATCCCCCACCTACTATATTAGAGACCTTGGTCCCTTGCATCATTTTTTCTCTCTATCGGTTGAGGCTTCCTTCTTGTCGACTTCAACAACCATTTACCAAGATGGAAGCAGTACCTTGGATGGCTCCTTACCTCAATAGGGGAATTCTCAGATGGCACTGTGGGAATCATCATTGCCCATTGATGTCATCGATCCTCCTAACATTCAACTACAACACAAGCTTTCATTTCAAGATGGTATTGTACTTCACAACCATTGCACTTTGTCAGAATTCATCGAAGACCCATGCCATCATAAGCATCTATTTCAGCAATGCCTACACGGGAAGGTCCAAGTCATACACCTATGCATACAATGAGCATTTATTCTAAAAGATATGCCATACCAATATCATACATGTGGGCACTACATTCAACCTATTGTCAAAGAAAAAACGCCCCTAAGGGCATCAGAAATCGTCGTCATCAACCAAATCAGCAGATCACTACCATACAAGTGACAGAGATAGCACCTCTATCTGTCATATACTCTTTAACTAGCCAAAGCATCACAAGCATGGGACATGCCTACCTCGTAGAAATGTTGTATTTATGCTATCTCTTGCAGGTTTTTGACAGAACATGGTCCCTCTTTTACTCACAGCAAGGGGTCTCCAACCTTAGGCTTCACGCAAGTTGCTCTCTCTCTCTCTCTCTCTCTCTCTCTCTCTCTCTCTCTCTCAACATGGGAAATACAAAATAAAAACTATAATGTATTTCGACTATACGGTTCTTCCTAGACCTCATACATTAGGGGGAAGCTATTATCACTGGAAAATCAGACATCCAAAGGACATCATGAAATTTCAAGCAGAAGGATTTACAGGATGGAAAAACATTACAGAATCTGGAAAATTTAACTTTTCCTAAGCTCAAAAGGAAAATTTATTAATTCATGCATAGAAGGCACTGGAACAAAGTGCTTCGCCCGGCCTTTCTTTGATAGTAGTGAAGATCTCCACGGCTATCCCTCAAATAGCCACACGAACTTGGGTATGGTGGAAGGTCACCATCAGGGACCACTTTGCACACTTTAGGAAGAAGATTCTCCACTCAAGGCCACCAAGGACAGTCACCTTGAGGCCTCAAGTATAGCACACAATGGAATCAACCTCCACTCTTGGGTCACTATCGAGAATTGTACTAAGAGAGGGAAGAAGATTTTAATTTTTCCTATAAAAGACCACCATTAGAAGAACAATTTAGAACACATTGTTATGATGACCAAATTTCCCAAGAGAAAACCAAGAGTGTGTTTTCCAAGCAGCAAAGGAGTGAAGGGATTCATTTGTTGGCTATCCAACATCTCAATCCCAAAGGAGAAGTGCATCAGTTTTCCATTATCTGATCACTCATTCGAGAAGAAAAGAGAGGCTTGCAAGCAGCTTAACGGAAGAGCCCTTCTTGCCTTGAGTATTAGAGCTCCATAGCTCTAAGGACTCACTGCGAGTGTTTTAGCATTCTACCTCTTTTTTACCACCAGTAGCTAATAAAAGGGGATTCGTTCTTCGTTGTTATTGTTAGTTTGTTTAAACTCGATATTGAGCTTGTGTTATATTTGTATTTGTTGTTTCTTGTTTCCTCCTCTATTGTAGTATGTTATGTTTTATAACTAGTTTTTCTACATGTTATGATGCTTCATTAACCATCTAAAAACTCATTTTTTTCCTATGACATTACTTCTAGGAAAGAAACCTCCCCTACCAAGCACCGTGCATTTCATACACCCTCGTGTCAAATGCATCAATACAAGCTTAATCCCCTAGGGTTTTGTAAGAATTTCATGCTTTTGGTTTACAAATGATCAATTGATGTTGTGAAACCCTAGTACCATTGTCCCTCCACCTTTTTTTGCTATTTATACATCATTCCCATACTTAAAAAACCATTTCCCATCATTTTTGCATAATCTCCCTACAAACCCTAGCCTTATTCTACCAAATTGAGCCATTTTTCTTACTAGGACTGTGTTTGAAATTACCTATCTCACTTACCTAACTCATTTACCTTAATTTCACTCCCTAAAGATTCCTAAGACCCCTACCCATCTCCCTAAATTTTCCTACTCCCGTTTCCCTTCCCTAACTCCCTCATTGCATCTGTTCACTCACTTTTCCCTGTTTTTCCCCTCCTATTATTTAGGGTTTTCAATCATGGAATGAGATTCCTCGCCATCAGAGAAGAGAAGACAACACAAAGGGGGAAATATACTTAGGTATGAGCCCTCAAATTACAATGAAATAATTTCCTCACCCTTCATCTAAAAATGCTTTGAATATTCCAATTGCCTAGGGTTTTGTTAAAGAGTGGAGGAGGTAGGCTACCATGAGGAGCTTACAGATTTGTTTGCCACCAATTTTAAGGGAGAAAAGTCCACCATTGTAGGGTTTGATTTCATATTTTCATTTTATGTCATCTCTCTTGTAACAAGGATATCAAGAATATTGGTTCAAAGGCATGAACCTAGACCTTGAGCAGTACAAAGAGACTCATTCTCATATTCTTCCATTCAGATACTTGTTGGATAGGTATTCACCATTTATGGAGGTTGTGATGAAATTATTCACATGTGAGGGCATTTTTTCCATATTGTACCAATATCACATCAGACTGCTCATGCACTTCACAGCAGTAAAGTCCCTTAACTTATGCAATTTCTTGTATAGGAGTGTGAGAAAGATGGCTGAAAAGGTGCAAGCCATGAACACAGAACATTACCCTAGCCTTTTTCACCATAGCTTGGTGAATATTACAATTCTCCATCACTTGGAAGAGAATAACATGACATGGGATGCCTTCATTGAGACAACTTTGCCGATGCACACAACTACTACACCAACTCAGCAACAAACCATATCACCTGCCATGTCAGCACAGCCTATGGAGGTGGGATCGTCTAGAAATTTTGTTGAAGTTTCAAATAGGCCTAGGCCTTAGGTTACTCTCACCTATCAGAGAGGCAAGAGGCTTGTGTTTTCTCCTCAGAAAGAGGAAGGGGCCAAGTCTACTTCACTACAGGGATCACCATCAGCACAGCACAAGACATTCATGCATCATGAGGAGGAACATGACTTTGACTTGGTTGAATTGGAGGACCATGATGAGCAGGAAAATTTGAAGAGGGTAATAAAAGACAAATATGCCTAGATCAAAGAGCTCCAAGACAATTTGGCAAGGTTCTAATTCATCATTTCATTTCTTGAGCAGGAGAATAGTAAATTGAAGACAAAACAGTTGATTTCGGAGAAAACGTTGTTTGAGGAAAACAAACATGATGAGAAAGTTAAAGCAGTGGTTGAACATGATGAGCATGAAAAATAGGTGAAGAGGAAGAGGACAAGAACCATGGGTCTCAAAAAGGCACTGCGGAGAGAAAAAGAGCAAAACCCTGTAGATGAGGAGCTCACCTTTGAAGAGAGGATTGAAAATGAGATCAATGAGGACAAGGAGTTTTGGCTTGAGAAGGTCAATACTCACTTGGAAAATCTCCTTGACAATTAAAACAAGTATAACAAGATCCACAAACGCATGGTTGCCCACTACCAAACAAGAAATCATATTGCACGCATCAAAATCAAGCAATTGCAAGACAAGCTTAAGCAAACCCTAATCAGCCAAAAGGAGAAGGGTAAACTTGATTTGCTTGATTATGCTTCCATAATTGCATATTACACCTCATTCAGCATTTCTAGACCAATTTTGGGGAGATTTGGAGAAAAAAAAATTGGTGAAATTTGGTGCAAATTTTGCAAATTCAGAAATTTCACAAGGGCTAAATGTGATGCGCTTTTTCCTCAAGGCTCCAAATGACAAGTGGCTTACATTTATAGAAAGCTTAAGCCCTCCCCTAAAAACCAATTTCCTCATATTTTCTAGGAAGGGCTCATATTTCGAGAAAAATGAAGAAAAGAGGTCAAAAATCAACATTTTGCTTATGTTTTTGACAGGCGTTGCACACCTGGAGACACCTTGGGAGAATGAGTTTTTGAAGGCCTTACCATGGGTCATTTTCAAAAATTAAATTTTTTTTGGAAACTAGACAGACAGGGATGGTTTACTGTTCTCTCATTTTTCCATTTTGACTTCACGAAGGTGCCCAAAAGTGGCCTCAAAGTTGGCATTACGCATCTGCAATTTTCTAAGATTTTTATAAAATTTTCACTGTGTAATTTTCTTCAATTTCCAGTTTTAATTTTTTTTAATTCAAAAGGTGAATGTGGATGAATGTAAAGGTCAAAATTTAAATTTAAATGGAAAATGTAGATGAATAGGTGTCTTATCCTCCATTTATTTCTTTGAGGATATGTCTCTTAGTGGTTAGATAAAGGAGGAATTTGTTGTGCAACCACCCTAGTGTGTAGCAAAATTCAGATAGGAGCATGAATTTGACTTTATTGCTGGAAAATTCGACATCCAAAGGTGTATTTCGACCTCATTATCTATATGAGGCCTTTTGTAATCATTTCCAAGGGTTGGAACATTGGACATTGAACTAGTGTATTTCAGTTTGATAAAGTAATACAGTGAATACAAAGAAAAGTTGCAGCTTAAATTTAGGGATTCATGTGATGAGCTTGTATGGCTATGTTTTTCTTTTGTAAGTAACTCCAATGAATGCTTTATCTTTCCATTAGATATCTACTACTTTCACTCATTGTCTTTAAATTTTTTAAGAAGGATTCATGAGTAATGCATGCCCTATTTTGATGAGATGATGATGTTTGTTTATTTCTTCTTAAGGAATGAATTCATACTTATATGCTTATTCCTGATCTCGCTTTTCATCCTACACCATAACCATAAAGCCTAAAGGGTCATTCAAGCTTTCATACCTTGCCCCTTTATTCCCCAATAGTTTTTTCTCTTATAACCCTACCAGAGTTTCAAGCCTAGCTCTAAAGGTCCATCTTCATCCAGCACAAAAATCCAAAACAACAAAACCCTAGAGCCTATTATACCTAGCCTAAAATCTCCAAGCTCCATTCTAATTGGTTTTGAATCTCATTGAGAGAGCCCTCAAAACCTAGTAGGTCTAGCTACTAGGTCAAAGTGGTTTGTGGTTACCTCTGCTAGTCTCCTTCTCAGCCTTCGGAGATCCAGTGGAGTGCTAACAGAGTGTGTATGTTAGTTTTATTTTAGGAGCATTAACCTGGTGCATGGTTTTCCAATGAACCAATATGTGGATGTAAATCGATTGGGGTATCAATTGAAATATGTATCAACTAAAATAGATTTGTTAGAGATCCAGTTGCTACAGGATTATTGATGCAATGGGAAAATGTGAAGGTCAAAGTGCGTATGTGCTCTGAGATAGATGGATCAATTTATTGAATGAGCTTTTTGTTTGATGGGTGATGGGTGTGCATGGACGAGTGTGGTTGTAGTTGAATACTTCGTGCAAAGGGCCAATTTTTGTTGATGTTGAGGAATACTTTTATTGATTTAACATTGTATTGCAATGAAAAGAAGTTGAGTAAGTAATGCTGAAATTAAAGCCCAATCTGAAGATTGTTCTTGAGTTTAGAACCAAAAATTATGTGTTTAAATGTATAGAGTGTGATTGCCAAATATCTATGCGCATTGTAGTATTATATGGAAAATACTAAATTGTGACAGTTTATGTGATTTGTTGGATAGTGGACAAAGATTGATGACATTGTGTGCTAACATTCATATTTCATATACAGAGCATTAGAATATTTGTAAGCTAACAATTTTTGTTGCAGGGAATGGTTCATTAGGTCGAGTATAGTGCACAAAATACATATTGGTTATGATGTGTAGGGGTAAAATGACACATATATGAGATCATGGACTGAGAGATGATGTTTTTTATACAAAAACCAAGGAAAAAATATTTTGAATGGACAGAGTATGACAAAGGTTATGCATTGATTTTATATGACAGTGTGTATTATGACAAAGGTTATGCATTGATTTTATATGACAGTGTGTATTATGAATTGTTTGTATTGCAAGAGTGAATGAATTTGATGTAAAAAGTCTAAGGCCATGTACTATATATATTTCTTGGTCATACTTTCCTCACTGTTGAAATATTTTTGGTTTGTAGTATTGGTCAAGATTTGAGAATAGTGATTTCAGTCTAAGTGTATGACCGTAGATTTGATGTAGAGTGAATTATGTGTTGTTGGTGTGGTCATGAATTGATAGTTTATGGTTATATTATTTATATGATTCTATAACATTTATTTGAATGGAAAAGAGATATATGTATGTATTAGTGGATATGATGTTGTCTATGATGGATTGTTTCTATGACTTGGTACATTGCTTGTTGTTGATTGTGTATTGTAGAATTAGAATCTAATGTGCTATTGTTGTTGAGATAGGCTTGTATTGACAGAGATTTTGAAGTTTTGCATACAAATGTACTTGTTGCATGGGTTTGAGAGCCATCAGTGACACAATCTTGAAGCAAGATAGTGGATGAACAGTATTATAGGACTTACAGTGTATTGGTACAGGGGTTGACATTATTCATCAAGATTGTTCTAGCGAACAGAGTTTAGTTCCATAGTTTGGGTAGAAGGGTCATGTTGATGGTGTTATGCGTAATTTACAACTGCAAATAGAAGTATCTTCCCTAGACCTAGTGGACTGGTCTAGAAAAACATAAAGCAAGGACTATAATGTTTCCCTTAGAGAAATTGGAGAATGGAGAGAGATTTACTTGGGATATATCACAAGATTCACTCTCCTCTTGACTTGTACGCTCCAATACTTGCTCTGATCGCTATAATCAGAACTTGGACATTCAATCAACACAAGCCAAACATAAATTACATCTATGTAGTGTTTTCCAATTACTCTATTCAATGGATAAGCAAGGCATCGAAATATATGAATGTAAACATGACAAAAAGATATAGGAAAATAGTCTAATCATTGTATTAATAGAAATGGAGAGATATTACAACAAAATATAGGAGTTGATCTTGTAGATATCTCCCCAAGTTGACTTGTACTTCCTCCTCGCAATGCACACCTCTTATGTCACCCTAATGCATGAACATGATGACTCTCTTATGTTCAAGGTAGCAACACGAGGGAATCATAGGTCTCCAAAAGTAAACCCCTAGCTTGTGGATGGAAGTAAATATATAGGAGAGGGAGGTATTTTAGGAATTATTATCCATTTACCAATCTAGGATTGAGATCCACTTAAGAGGGAAGGGTGATCTCAAGGAATAAGAGGTGAAATATCCAAAGTAGGATAAGATAGAATTCAAAGTTCTTATCCAAGGTAAATGGTTAAAACAACCTTTGGAATCTTCTAGAAGAGGAATTTTCGGGGTCCTTTTTATTTTTCCCAAATTTCTAGAATCAAAACACCCCACCAAGGGACAACCTGTTGTTGATTAGTGCATATGCAGGAGGAGAAACCTGCAGGTGAACACATGTCCCTAAAGGGCCCAGGTGCGTTGGGCCTAAAAAGCACTGAAATGAGGCAGTTAAGGGCAAAAACTCAAGCATTCAGAAGAATCATGCTTAGGTATTTTTGTAGGTGTGATGAAAAGGTTTTCATGGATGATGATTGATCCAATTTGCATGCCTACTAACCAGATGCAAAAAAATGGCCTATAACATATTCCCCCCTAAAGCACAAAGTCAAAAATGGCAACTGATGGTCAAGATTCTTTACCTTGTGATGAGTTCGGATCAAGAAAAATAGGTCGAGATCATTATCTGTTACAATAAATTTACATCATTATATCTTTATTGAGGGAGGCATACCCATACTTAGCACATAAGCTTAACATTACATGTACAATGATCAAGAAGTCTCGTCCACTGATGACAAAGTGTAGACCCATGATTAGATGATTGTATGATCATATCCATCATACTTTGTAATCTTGTACTAATCCTGAAATCACATCTCAGATTGATGAAACTAGATCTGAGGTCTTCCATCTCGTTCACACGATCATCCAATGTACGAGTCTAACCATGCAATTAAATGAGTTGAAGTCGAACATGGAAGAAACCATCTAATTACCGACCAATGACGTAAGTCATTAACATATGAAAGAGAAACCATAAATGATTTTAATGGATCTCAAGGTACCATAGTACAATCTATATGGTGTGAATAAATGAGTTGAATTCAAACACCACATGAATATTTCACTCGAAGGGGATTGATGAAAACATGTCACCGACAGCGAGGAAACTTGTCATTGATGTTTGCAAGCACCAAGGTACCGAAGGGCTGTTTCTAATTAAATTCCTGGATAATGAGTTGATATCAATAGGAAGTGACCCATCACAGTAGGGCCTTGATGTATCCCCCATCAACGACACGAAATGGGTATCATGATTTGAGACAATATCATGTTGATACAGAACTGGTTCAGGAATGGAAAATATGGAATGAAGGCTTAAGAGTATCGTAGTAGATATTGACTGAATGGATTCTCCTGAACACATTGGTGAAACTAAATGGAGTTGGAAGAATTGACCTTGTTATCACATTGTTATTTTGAATTTTTTTTTAAAAATGTTGACAACGGGAGTGTGAGTGTTTTTTGTAATAAACTCAATTTTACTATGTTTTCTTGTAAAAGAAAGTAACTTCGGGCGCGGTTTTCTGAGCAGTTGGAAACGAATTTTTAAAAACCAAAGGATATTTTTTTTCAAATAGGCTCATGTAAAAAATCCTCTTTCAGGTTTTACACGAGTGAAATGGTTTGAGAGATTCAAACGAATAATTGAGACCTAGTTTTCAGGATTTTGGCAATTTATTATTTTCCCGTTTTATTAATTGTTTTCAAAATATTGTCTCAGAAAAATGAGAAATTTTTTTACGAAACTGAAAGAGGTTTATGTAAAAAATGGACCCATATAGAAAAAAATCTCTCATTTTTCTAATAAGTGTCACGGATTTCGATATTCAAAGGGATCACTGGACCTTATTTTTCAGGAATTCGTGAGCGAAAATCTCATGGACAGTTGGTGACTTAGATGCCACCTCATCAAATTCAACTTGTTGTTCCTTATCTCCAGTAATGACTCATGCAACAACATGATATTTAGATGAATTTAGGCTTGAAAATATTTTCATGTACATGTATTTGAGAGATACACTTTATCTCTTATATTTTTAGCAATTGTAATTAAGATGAGAAACCAATTTTAGTTTGTAATTTTATTATAAAGATAGATACTGAAGAATCAGAAATGGTTGGGTTTTTGTATCATAAACTTATTTTTCCCTGTGTATTTTCTAAAGG
Organism: Pinus albicaulis; assembly: GCA_034641835.2. Classification (NCBI taxonomy): domain Eukaryota; kingdom Viridiplantae; phylum Streptophyta; class Pinopsida; order Pinales; family Pinaceae; genus Pinus; species Pinus albicaulis. The sequence goes on from CM076583.1 coordinate 287,288,649, forward strand.
TTTAAAAAAGGAAGACTAATTTTGCAGCAGTGATTCTTTTGTTGAGAGAATTTTAGTATCTGTTTTCTTGTTTCTATTTCCCTTTTTAAGTTTTCACATGCATGTTCTTCTATGGCCGATAAGAGTAAATGAACGAAAATCATATTTATTATGCTAAATTTATATGTTCATCAATCCATAGATTTTTATATATGCTTTGTAGAATTCATCATTGTGATTCTCTTGTAAGTATATCGTTTTCCCTCCTATTCTACTTTCAATCTTACCTATTTGAAATCTAAAAGTATCTCAGTTATCCTACCTCTGTGAAGATTTTAGTTTTCCTCCTTGATGAGCCAAAAAAAAAAAAAAATTGTAAGTTTGGTAGGACTACATATTTTTACATTTTCATCAACACGTCTAGATACATCACCCCAATCGGGGAAGGGAATTGAACCTGTGATGAGTGCCATAATAGCCCGCCTCATCACCATTTAACCAAGACCCCACAGACTTGATGAGCCAAACATTTGACTCCATTTCCAAATGGAAATATATCAAACCCTACCACATTCTTGAAACCATATTACAACAAATATATTCATTGTGTTAAGAACATAACCAGTCATTTTCACCAAGATATAGAAGGGATTCCCCTTCGGATTGAAAGGAGCAGCTTTCAATTCAAGATATTGATTAGAGGTTACCTCAGTTATTTCCTTCCATAGCCAAGGATATTTCTGAGTGATAACATTTTTGCGTCATTGCCGAGGAACGAAGGTGATATCATCCCTGGGTAGTATGAAAAAGGAGCAGTTCTGATTGTTGATGGTGAACAATGATAAAACAAAATCAAGTTGTGCATCACATGGATAATCCAATCAAGCTTCAAAATAAAATTCAAAGACTCCACTGGAGGACGAGCCTTATTGATAGTGACATGAAAGGACAATACAGGAAAACCAAGTATCAAGGCTTGAGTTTTATCCAAGATGTAATATTATTTTTTGTCAATTAATTCTTATCCTTTCCTGGGCATATCAAAAGAATTTTATGTGGCTTACTATATTCGAATGCAGACCATAGATATACACTTGTATATCCTTGTTTAAAATTTGTATATATACCTTCTTCTCGCATTGTTGAACTTGACCAAGTTTTTTCATCTGATCCATATGATGTCCATGCTCAATATTTTGAGCCTCATGTGATCAAGGCTGATATTACACTTCATGTATCTAATATTATGCCTTCCAAGATTCAAGAGAGATATATACCCTTAATATTTCCAAATACCTTCCATGATTTTCCCATGAAACATTATAAATAACTTCCCAAGTTTGATGGGGAACCTGACAACTGTGCAGCTGAAAAACACATTCAAGCCTTCAAGAATTTTATAGATTTGTTTGAAGTTGAGAATAATGTTGTTTACTTGAGAGATTTTTCTCAATCATTACAATTGGATGCTAAAGAATGGTTCAGACGTTTAGAGCACGAATCAATCGGTTCATGGGAGGAACTAAATGATATTTTTTTGGAAATTTGGGGCAAAATAAAATCCAAGTATCAACATTTTTCAGAGTTTTGTGGCATAGAGAAACAAAAGGGTTGAAACTATCTCTATGTTTAATAGGAAATTTTTTAGTCTTTATCACAAGATGCCTAGAGACATTCAACCTCCTGAAGTTGCTGCCATGTTGCATTATGCAATAGTCTTTCATTCAGATTTTTCTTACTGTCTCATGAACAAGAAATCTGTGACCTTACAAAAAAAGTTTATTGATGCTCATGAAATAGATGAGAACCTTCAAGAATGTGATAAACTCCCAAAAAAATTCACAGATGAAGTTATAGATGCAGATGAACAAGAGAAAGAACATGTTAAAAATATTTTTGTTGTGAATCCCGATCCATTTCATTATGAATAGAGGATTGATAATATCATGCATTTTCTTGAAAGTATCAATAATGATGTTTTTACAGAGATTAAAGTTAAGCTTGATGAAAAGCAAGTTGCTGCTCCAAATTTTGATTTTCCCATATATGATGATTATGATGATTATGAAGATGATTTTCATGAACAACCAATTATATTTCCTTCATCAAAAAATGTTCATTTTTAGTAGTTCAATGAAATCACTCAACCTATATATCATAGCTACAACACTGGACATAAAGAGAGTGATCAATTATTTGATGGTAACTCTTTGCCTTTATGCTTTTATATATTCAGGTTTTTGAAAGAGAAATTTAAAATCATAAATGAAGCAGAGGAACGTGAACCGATGCAAAATCACATAGGTTTACTGGAACAAACTGACAATATTATAGATCAGCAGGAAGATTTTCATGTTTTTCATGATCCCATGGCTTTATAGATGGAGAGTTTTGTTAGTTCAAATTCACATCCATTAACTTAAAGATATTTTGAAAATGATGATTGTAAGGATGCTAATTCTCAAAAGCAACCATAGATATTTTCTTTATCATAAATTATTCCATATGACAACCATCAGATTGAGATGCATGGAAGAAAATATGTAGTCAAATGGATTACACATCAAAGTGATAGTCTTTTACATTGTTGTGAGATCAATTTGCAAACATTTTAGGATCCTTTTATAGTATTTTTAGAGTCAATAACTAGGCCCAAGTTTTAAGATCTTATCAATAATGAATTTTCTTTCAACTTTTAGAATAAGTTGCAAGAATTGAGTAAAGTAAAGAGTATTGGATTTATGTCTGCTAAAGCTAAGATTAAGAAAGGACAATATATTGATATGGAGAAAGGAAAAAATAATAATCAAGGAGATACATTATTTGAGCAGCTACTTGACAGGTTGTATTGGCACTTTTGTATTATTTGATTCAATAATTCTTTTAGCAGTTCAGAGTAGGAAGGTGTGAACAATAATATTGTTGAGAAAGCATCTCTTTCAGTATGTGCATTTTTAGTTTGCTACATTTTTTAGTTTACAATATAATGTAAAGTTCTAGTTTCAGTTGCAAGTTGCAGTTGTTGAGTTGCCAAATAGATTGGTTGCAGGTCACAAGTTAGTTTGCAGGTTTCAGTTTAAGCTTGGGAACTGCCCAATGGATCGGGCATCTGGTTTATGGGGTTCTTTCTTCCATCATTGATCGACAACATCCCCGTGAAGCCAACTATTATCACATTTTAATTCTAAAATTTGGAAAAGAAAAAAGAAAAAAAGAAAAAAAAAAAATATATATATATATATATATATATATATATATATATATATATATATATATATATATATATATATATATATATATATAACAGTAAATGCGAACATGGGAGTGTGGGAGTTTCAACGTTATATAATGCTAATGACAGGAGTGTGAGCGTTTTACTATAGTAAACTCAGTTTTACTCTGTTTTTCCTATAAAAGGAAGTAACTTCGGGCATAGTTATCGAGCAGCTGGAAATGAAATTTTAAAAGCCAAAGGAGGTTTTTGTTGCTAACATGCTAATTTAAAAAATCCTCTTTCATTTTTTACACGTGCAATGTTTTGAGAGATTCGAAGGAATATTTGAGATATAGTTTTCAGGATTTTGGCAATTTATTATTTTCCTGTTTTAGTAATTGTTTTCAAAATAATTTCTTGGACAAATGAGAACGAATTTTACGAATATGAAAGCGGTTTTTTTCCACAATGGACGCATCTAGAAAAACCTCTCTCAATTTTATAACATGTGTCACGTATTTGGAGATTCGAAGGGATCACTAGACCCTATTTTTCAGGAATTCGTGAGGGAAAACCTCATGGACAGTTGGTGACTTGGATGCCACCTCATCAAATTTGACTTGTTGTTCCTTATCTCCAAAAATGAATCCAATAAAAACATGATATTTAGATGCATATAGGTTTGAAAAGATTTTCATGTACATGTATTTGAGAGATACACTTTATCTCTTGTATTTTTAGCAATTTGTAATTAAGAGGAGAAACTGATTTTAGTTTGTAATTTTATTATAAAGACAAAGACTGAAGAATGAGAAATGGTTTGGTTTTTGTATCAGAAAATTATTGTGCCATGTGCATTTTCTGAAGGTTTGATAAAGGAAGACTATTTTGCAACAACGATTCTTGTGTTGAGAGAATTTGAGTATGTGTTTTCCTGTTTTTGTTTCCCTTTCTATGTATGTTGAGTCATTCATAGATTTTTTATCTATGCTTTTTATAATTCATTATTGTGATTCTCTTGTAAGTATATTTTTTTCCCTCCTATTCATCTTTCCATCTCAGCTATTTGAAATCTCAAAGTATCTCAGCTATCATGCCTCTATGAAGGTTTTATTTTTCTCCTTGATAAGACAAACATTTGACTCCATTTCCCAATGGAAATATATCAAACCCTACCACATTTTTGAAACCATATTACAACAGATCTAGTCATTGTATTAAGCACATAACCAATCATTTAGACTGAGTTATATAAGGGATTCCCCTTCAGATTGAAAGGGTCAGCTTTCAATTCAAGAGATTGGTTAGAGGTTACCTTAGTTATTTCCTTCCACATCCATGGATATTTCTAAGTGATTGGATTGTGGATTACTAAAATTCTAGGCACTAAGGGATTGTGGATTACTGGAATTCTTCTCGATTCTTGGCATGAGTCAGCAAAGGGAACTACTAGAATATATTGTGCATGTATGTGATGTTCAGGCTTAGGTATTTAGACTTGGAGCACATACGCTTGAAATACAGGTTAAATACATATATTTTTTTATTGGTTTATCTATGATGGGTGCCCCCATCTCTTTCTTATGTATGAGAAGGGGTGGAAAGACAGTCAAGGATTATGTCATCATTCATTGCATACCTCAATCCCAGTCGACCAAGGATGGGAAGATAAACATAAAAGATGTGGTTCAAATTCCTTTAAGGTTGATCTTATTCATAATTTCTAGATTAGCTAACATCTCTACACTACACGTGGCCAATAGGTCATACATGCATTGTGCTATAAAATGTATGGATCCAACAGTTTTCAACTAGAGTGAGGGGGTAATAATAAACATGAAATATCAACTAACAAAGGAAAAATGTGGGTGATTGAAGAACTTTTGCTATGGATAAATCTTGATTTATTTCACCTTAGAGCGGGTTCCATTGCTACGAACTCAGCATATCTCGCTTGAGCCAACTGATCCGAGAGTCTCGTGGATGAGGGGGGGGTGGATCTCATGTCTAGGCACGCAGGCCCATTATCGATGAGATTCACACTCGTCTTCTTCAGATGGCTATGTATGCATCTCATTATGATAAAGGACTATCCATATGCATGGATGGACTTTCGTAAAGACCCAGAGCTTGTGCTTCCTAAAGGAGAGTGATGGGGTGCCATAGGTAAAGCAAGAAACATTTTGACCAGTTTTTTTATTTTAATTTTTCCAAATTTATTATGTTTTTGATGTATCGAAGACTAAACTATTGATTTGTACATGAAGATATTAGACTTGTTCACCGTGTGGGTTCCTCATATCTCTGGCGTTCAGAAGACCCACAACAGGCACCAACACCATTACAGTTTTTTGTAGTAGGACAAAAAGTACTACAAGATCTCAATGTGGCTAAGACCTTAATAGATATTGAGTGTCACATAGAGGGGTTGACCCATGGCATATTTGAGACCATGGTTGACCATCTTACTATGAGATTGCAGCGACATATCATTGGCATGCCTAGCTGTATCAATCGGCTACAATGCAAGATAGCTCACATAGTGGCATGTTACCATGAGCACTATGATTAGTCTATTAGGAGGCTTATATCCATAATTGCATGTATATTTTTGGATATGATAGGTTGTGCGGCCATATGTGTCTCGGCCACAAATTTTGTACAACAATATATATATATATATATATATATATACACAATTATCTTTAGTGTTCCCTATGGTTGTATTATCATTTTCAATGGATGTGATGTGTATTGAAATTTATTTACATGTGTCACAAATGTCTATCTAAAACATGATTAGCCAGTGCATCTATCAATGTATTTAGATTTCTAGAAATGTGTTGATATTGGATGAAATCAAAGTGTCATTCAAGAAGGTAAACCTTCAAAAACATGCGAAGCATAGTTTGACTTCTAACTAAATAGACATTAGTCAATCATAGTACTACAATTTGTGAGTCAATTCTGATGAGTATAAGGTAGATAACATGTGAAATAGCATCAGATAGTAGCTCGATTACTGCATTATACTCAGTGATGTTATTCATATATCAACTGATACAAATCCCTTGTAAACTCACTAACTCGCCATTTGGAGCATATATAGCCCATGCCGCAGAAGATAGGTTCTGAGTATTATGAATAGGGCCATCAGCATAACCAACATATGGTTCAAGGGATGTCGACATCTGCAAACGAAATGTAAATGAGATTAATAGAAACCATAGGAAACACTGAAGGGACACACTGCACACACACTAAACACACATATATACAACATGTACACAGTGCACTACGCAAAAAATCAAGCATAGTATTTCTTAAGGTACATCCCATTTCTAAGTTGTGCCAATGGAACTCCATAAAAATAGAAAATTTCATAGGCTCCTTTAGCAAGAACATGTTTGACAATGTATTGACCTAGCCACATTGGCTCGAACTTTTCTGATCCTAATTTATCATATTATTGATCGTAAATAAGTACAATATATCCTCCTGATAAAACACGAGGTTTGACACTCTTGTCATATTAAGCCTTGGTACGTCTCTTACGGTCTTCATTAACCATAGTGACATCACGTTAGTTTCATCTAAACACGTTAGATGTAAGATATGTTCCTCTTATATAGAAGTAGTAGGAAAGAGTTCGACAATAACTTTAAGGGACAAAATTTCACATTCAATCGGAAGGATTGCTTCCAGACCATAAACCTGTTGGAATTGTGTGAACCTGGTAGAATTCCTAATGAAAGTTCGATAAGAACACAAGGCATCATAAAGAATCAAATGCCAGTTTAATTTATGGACCCCTACCATACGTTAAATCATCATTTTGGGAACTTTATTAATCACCTAAACTTGCTCGTTCTCCTACGGGTAATAGGGAGTGGAACTCTCATGGAAGAGACCAAACTTAGCAGTTAGTTTGGACATCATGTGATTATGAATTTTTTTTCCATGGTCTATAACTATTTCTTGAGGAACACCGAACCGAGCAATGACATGGTTGAAAAAAAAAAAATAAGCAGTTGTTTGGCTGGTATTGTTAAATGTAGGCATTGCCTCGACACATTTGGTAAATTAGTCTATTGCTACGATGATATAGCCATGTACCCCATCTGAGTGAGGGTTATACATCATGAAGTCGATACCCCATTTTTCAAAAGGACCAACAAATATGAAATGATGTAATGGAGTGAGTGTAGCATGTGTCTTATGGTCGTAAATATGGCATGCATGACACTTCTGTACAACGAGGATGCAGTCGCAAAATATGGTAGGCCAGAAATAACTAGCACGCAGGATATTTTGTGTGGTGGTATAACCAGAAAAATGACCTCCACATGCCCCAACGTGGCATTCATTCAAGACTCTCTCACCCTCCTCATGTGTAAGGCACCTTCAGAAAACCAAATTGATACCACGGTGATAAAGAGTGTCGTTCATTATGATGTAATTATTGGCTTGATATCGAATATGTCACTGCTCAGAGCGAGAGGTATCAGACCAAAAAGTCTGGGCCTGGAGATATATAAGAATTTCTCCATACCATGGGTGAAAAAATGAGATCATAAACAACAACTCACCTGGAGCGGAACTTTCAAACGTTGACTCAATATCATTAGAGGGAAGGGTGCAGATCAACTCAGCATAAAATAAAGATTTATTTGACTTGAATTTGATTAATTCCAAATCAAAATCATGTTCGATGACAATCCATTTGGAGTATTTACCCCCCAGCAATTGATGTGGCAAAATATATTTCATAAGGTTGCAATCTAAAACAACCATAGTTTTGTGGAAAAGGATATTTTTGAAAAATATTTGGACAACTTGGACAACTGCTAAAGCTAAATTTTTGACATGAGTGTACTTGACTTCGATATCATTGAGATTTTGGCTCAAGTAATAGATAAGATGCTCAGTACCTACATTGTCTTCCTGGACCAATACTATTGTGATGGTAGTAACTGCAGCGGTAAGATATAGGAAATAATCGCGCTAATAATCTAGGTATATAATAAGTATGCCTGAATCATAACATCTTTTAAGGCATCAAATTATTTTTTAGCAACGTCGTCCCAATGGAAGGGAACCCATTTCTTTAACATGCGAGTGAATCCTTTGGTCAACTCAACGTAGTTAGGGACAAACCTCCGTAGAAATTTAGCCTTCCCTTGGAGTCTTTGAAGCTGAAGGAGGAGGCAGATCTAGGATCATGTGTACTTTCAAAGGATCAATGTGAATCCCATGCTTTGATACTATGAAGTCGATAAGTTGACCGAAAATAACACAAAACACACATTTGTGCGAATTAATTTGAATGTTATAATCTCTACATCATAAAAAGATATCCCCAAGGTGCATTGGGTGATCAGTATAATGTTTCAAATGCACTGAAAATTCGTCCAAATAGGGTTTCACAATATGTTTGATATCATGGAAGGTGTAATTCATCACCCTCTGAAATGTTTCCCCATCATTCTTTAATCCGAAAGGGAGTTTTTTTGTAGGAAAATGTGCCCCAAGGAAAAATGAATGTAGTTTTAAGTTAGTATGTTGGGAGAATGTTGATTTGATTGTATCTGAAGAAACCATCCATGAAAGAAAATATTTCACAACCAGCGCAATCATCAACAATCTGGTCGATGAACGGGGTTGGGTAATTGTCCTTTGGAAAAGCACGATTTATGTCCTAATAATCGGCACACACACACGAACGTTTCCCTATTTATTCATCACGAGAACAATATTAGACACCCCTATGGTTGGAAGCTCTGTAGAAATCACATCTACATTAAGTTTATAGAGATTCTTCACATGAGTCCCAATCTTCTTGGCTTTTCTTGTTGCTCTATGTCGAAGGAAAAATTTTCCTTAACTGAAAACAACATCATATCCTTTATCCTCCAACATTGGACGTGAAACTAAATTTTTCTTCAAGTCTAGTACATACATTACATCTTTTAATAAAAATGTTTTACCTGACTATGTCTGGAAAGTAACTGTACCAATCCTGGTAGCGCTATACCCTCTGTCGTCACCCATTTCGATATGCATCTGGAGTTCCTTCTCCTCCAAGCTACTAAAAATTTCTTTGTTTCCTGTCATGTGGAAAGATACACCACTATCCAAGTACCACCCTAATCCCATTGCACTTGACACCATGCATGCGATCAACGAGAAGCCCAACTCAAATTGCGAGGCCAAAGTCTCACCAGCTACAGATCCTGAAGCCTTCTTGTTCTTCTTCTTTTGTGGACAATTAGTGGCATAATTTCCATGCTCGTGATAATGAAAACACTTCACTCTGGACATGTCGCACTGCTTGGCTTCTTCACCAGTCTCATATTTGGAATAGGATTTATTTCCTTTCCCCTTCTTCGCCTTGGTAGCCAAAGCACAATATTCTTCATCTTCCTTCTTAGATGAAGATCCATCCCTGGTATTCTGCCTGAATTATTCTTGTACCAAATCCGACCAAAGTCGTTCCCAATATGGCAGCTTCTCCATCCCATTGATAGAGTCCTGATAACTATGCCAACTCTTGGGAAGTCCTAGAAGAGTTAGGCTCACCTTGTCATCATCCGTGACAGTAATTCCTACACTCCCGAGCTCATCCCGACATTGGACAAACTTTGTTAAGTATACCAGAATAGTGTCATTTTTCTCCATTTTGATCTTCTTGAGTTTATCCTTCAGTGCCAATTTCATATGGTCACTGTTGCTCTGAAAGAGATCTGTCAAAGCCTTCCACATTGCATATGGAGTCGCTTTGCCATCAAGACTTGAGACAATGTGGTCTTGTAATCCCTCCACTAAGATCCTCCTCGCCCTTGCAACTTTATTTTTCCATGCATCAAGATTTGCAGCATTTGTCACAGCGGGTTTTGGAACATCGTTATCAATGAATTCCTTCAGGCCATTGTCTTCCAGTACTGCATCCATCCTGTATTTCCAAGAAATATAGTTAGAGCTACCCTCAAGTGCATACTCCAATCTCAAGCCACTGAAAGCCATTTCGATCCCGAATCACCTGTAGCACCAACAAAGTCTTCTGCAAATTCGAATTATACTCAATCACAAAATTAGCTTCTCCTCCACTATTGTGAAACTGTGCTTTGATACCATGTAGAAATTATAAAAAAAATATGTTACCAATGGATTCAATCTGATCATGCAATATGCTAAAGCAAGATATTGAATCCTTCCACAAATTAATTGCGGAAAATAAACACGATCGCCAATCACAACAAGTAAAGAAAGAAGAAAATCAAATCACAACACAAATATTTTCCCGGGGAAAGCTTGATGCTCAAAACCCCTCGATGTTCTATTGTATATTCATCAAGGAATCATGAAACAATTATAATGCACTCTTCTCATAAGAGTCTCCTGCACTCTGTTAATAGTCTCACACTGATCCAGACAAAATCGAGCCAACACTTAGCCAATTCTCAGTTTATCTTCAGTCTGCCTTTCTCACACAATTCCTGATGAATGCAATCCCTATTCCTTAGGAATTTCAGCCTTTCTCAATTGCATTAAGTATCATGGGCATCCTGTGGTGTTTTAACTGCATATGGGCAGCCTACTAATATCACAATTGAGAGTTAACTTCCCTTTAACCTCTGTCTCAACTGGGTATCCACTGGAACTGACATGCATGCAGCTGATAATAGTAAATCATCAATTGCATGTTAGATCACTAATTTTGAATTAAGTAATATTTAATTCACTTGATCTCTCACTAGTGCAACAAACAGTTACAACTAGCACAACTGAATTTAACTCACTTAACTGAGTTAACAAATTACAACATACATTAAACTAATGCACCAACTGCACTTTGAACTCTATTACAACTAGAATTACTCGTCATTCCTCACCAACTACCCTCAAATTGAAATTTATGAGCTAACTAATTTTATCACACTCAGTTAATTATTACAAGTGATTATGAGATAAGATTACATTTTATTTTCCATTCTAATTCAGGGAAAATTAAAATAGACATTGCACCAAATTTAGCCCACACCAGTGTAGGTGTTGCTAGGACCTGTGGTCCCACACTAGTGTAGGTGCTGCTTGGACCTCCTGCTCCCACACTAGTGTAGGTGCTGCTTGGACCTCTTGCTCCCACACTAGTGTAGGTGTTTCTTGGACCTCCTAGTCCCACACTAGTGTAGGTAATGTCATGTTGTTTCTGGATACCATTTTCATTGTTTCTTGTTGAAAACTTCAACACTCCCTCTCAACAAGAAAGGAATGACTGAGACATGCAACACTTCTCTAGCGTTTCTCGCACATATAACCTTTGCATGCAACACTTCCGAAACTGAATAGCCTCCAAAAAATGGAATCAGTATAATGCATATGTCATTAGAGTCTTCTGAATGCTATTAGATACTGCACATGTCTACTGGTTTATCTACGATGTTGACATCTGCATCCATGCACTCTGCATTTCTACCAACTCTAATCTGTGCTCCAATATCTGACACCTGTCACTTTGATTTTTGTCCTCATGACATCTGACTGCATCAATCTAACTGATCCTGCTACCACTTCTTTGTGGGCTCCTTGTAGCCAGGTTGAATCCATGATACGCACTATCTCTAGGACCTTGCCCAAATTTCTTCTTGGGATTAATTTTGCACATCGCCCAACCTGACGCCTGGAGGTATAGCTGCATGTACTCCCCCTGCCCATCTGGCTCAAAATTTATCTGCTTGAGTGGTTTCTTCCACTCCATGATCCTCCACATGTGGCTGCTCCACATCTTGAGGTTCATTCTTTGGAACCAAGAGTTCCTCACCTGTATGCAAATCTAGCTCCCTCTAAAGGGACAATCGCATGGCTTTCTCACACTTCCCCATGGTTGGAAGCTCTGTAGAAATCACATCTACATTAAGTTTATAGAGATTCTTCACACGAATCCCGATCTTCTTGGCTTGTCCTGATGCTTTGTGTCGAAGGAAAACTTTTCCTTCACTAACAACAAAATCATAGCCTCTATCCTCCAACATTGCAACTCAAACTAAATTTTTCTTCAAGCTTGGTACATGCATTACATCTTTTAATAATAAAAAAAATACCTGACTATGTCTGGAAAGTAATTTTACCAATCTTGGTAGCGTTATACCCTCTATCGTAACCCATTTCGATATGCATCTGGAGGTCTTTCTCCTCCAAGCTACTAAAAAGTTCTTTGTTTCATGTCATGTGGAAAGTAGCACCACTATCCAAATACCACCCTGATTCCATCGCACTTGACACCATGCATGTGATCAGCGAGAAGTCCAACTCAAATTGCGAGTCCAAAGCCTCACCATATGCAGATCCTGAAGCATTCTTGTTCTTCTTATTTTGTGGACATTTAGTGGCATAATGTCCATACTCGTGACAGTGAAGACACTTCACTCTAGACATGTCGTGCTCCTTGCCTTCTTCACTGATCTCATATTTGGAATAGGATTTCTTTCCTTTCCCCTTCTTCGCCTTGGTAGCCAAAGAATAATATTCTTCATCTCCATTCTTAGATGAAGATCCATCCCTGGTTTCCACCTAAATTCTTCCTGCACCAAATTCGACCAAAGTCGTTCCCAATCTGGCAGCGTCTCACTACCATTGACAGAGTCCTGATAATTATTCCAACTCTTAAGAAGTCCTAGAAGAGATAGGCTCACCAAGTCATCATCCGTGATAGTAATTCCTACACTCCCAAGCTCATCCCGACATTGGAAAAACTTTTTTAAGTATACCAAAATAATGTCGGTTTTATCCATTTTGATCTTCTTGAGTTTATCCTTCAGTGCCAATTTCTTATGGTCATTGCTGCTTTGAAATAGATCAGTCAAAGCCTTCCACATTGCATATGGAGTCGCTTTTCCATGGATACTTGAGACATTTTGGTCTCATACTCCCTCCAATAAGATCAAGATTTGCATCATCTATCACAGCGGGTTTGGGAACATCATTATCAATGAATTCCTTCAAGCCATTGTCTTCCAGTACTACCTCCATCCTGTCTTTCCAAAGAATATAGTTAGAGCTTCCCTCGAGTGCATACTCCAATCTCGTGCCATTGAAAGCCATTTCAATCCTAAATCACCTCTAGCACCAAGAAAGTCTTCTGCAAATTCAAATTCTATTCAGTCACAAAATCAGCTTCTCCTCCACTATTGTGATAACCTGTGATCTGATACCATGTAGAAATTATACAAACAATATGTATACCAATGGATTCAATCTGATCTGTTGATAAGTGGTTGTCATTGATGTCAACCCAAGCAGCACCAAGGGTTGCCCCGATCTTGCATGGGAATTTTGACTAAAAAATTACTATATTACAATTCAATGATATTTTATATGGTTTCTACTTGTCGATATGTTTCCGTTGATACATGGCACGCCACGTAAATCTTCACGGTTTGATATATATTCATGTTTGAAGTTAGCAACCCCAGTTAGTGGGCTAAAACCCTATGGGGTTGTGGCATGACACTAATAATTGGTTGTGGTCATTGAATAGTCAATAATTAATCATTTTTAAGCTCCTAAAATCCCTCCCAAGTTCACTTTTTGAAGACCCTCTCAACCTAATCATTTGTATAAATTGTGATCCTCACATCCTCCTCATGCAGGGATTTCGCTACTTGAAATAGGTCATCGTGGAATTTTCACTATAAATTTGTTTCTATGAAGGTTCAGAAGCTGAAATTTTTATCATGTGAAGCCGAAATCCTGAGGAAGCTCGTGTAAAAATTTCAGATCATGGTTCGTAATATTTTCAGAGATATGATCTGTGGAAGTTAGAGTTTTTGCAGGCTCCTAAACTTCATATCAAAGAGGTTACCTTGGGAAAATATTCATATTTCTCTCTCTCTGAGTATCGGATTGGAATTCTAAAAAAATTGGCGGATAGTGCACGGACTATAGTTTTCTCTGTACCAATTTCAAAGCCAAATGGGGAAACAGTGACACGTGGCATGTCATACAAGTTCGCTCTACTGAACCATTCCATAATTACGGCATTGTGAGATATTGGGTATAAATTTGCCTTGAAGAATCCAAATTGGGTTAGACCTGTGGCATTGGAAATAAGACTCAGAGGACTACTACAGGACCGAAAATCACATATTGGGGATCTGAAATAACAAAGATACACCATATTGAATATCGAGCTCCTAGAAGGCAAGAAAAAGCTAGATCATGTGCTATCAAGGGCTGCAAAGGACCAAAATTTCTAGGGCAGCAAAGAAAAGCAAGGTGCGGAAAAGGTAAGCTCCAGGTAATTATATTCTATATATTCATGTTCATCGCTTAATTTCATTAGGTTCTTTGTATTCTAATTTATTTATTTTTTAGCACTGACATATGCTTTGCAAGATGAGGTAAGTTTTGCTATTATTAGGTCATAGGTATTTCCTCAAAGAATTTTTGTAGGTATTATATATTCATCAAGATAAGACTAAATGCATGATCTAATTTTATGAAGAGTGATAAAGGGTAGCATGACAAGAGCATAACAATAGCAAGAAGTTCACCACGTGAAGTCTTCACGTGGGCAGCACTGCATACAGTCATTGTAAAGATATAGTTGTACTGAGTCATTGTAAAATTTGTACAAGTGTATATATGCCAAGAAATGAAGAGGTCGTGTCGGGAGGTTTAGGATCATCATTAGGTATTTGTGTCATGGTTGGGTTATGATCTAGTGTGTCTTCTTCTTCTACATCATTCTATATCATTGTAAAGTGGACCATTTTTCCTGATACGGGAGTCCATTCTTCTTTTATTCTTCTATAGGGTGGTACGTTGGTCCATGAAGTCACCAACGGGTTCAAGCTTGTGAAAAATTCAGGGTGGTAGGGTGGTGCTAGGGTGATTTGTAGCTCATTGGGTGTCGAGGCATCCATTCAGTTGGCTACTGAAGAATCTCGGGCGTTGGAGCGTCCATCCAATGGGAGCTAGAGAAGAATGCTTTTCTAGATTCTAGGAAGTCAGAGCTTTATTTTCAATTAGAGCTGAATATTAAAGAATTATTAGAAAATCATTCAGGTGGTTTTTGTCGTGGAGGGGATTTCCACCTAAAAAACTGTGTGCATTTGTGTTCCTTTTGTTTACTGCTATCATTGTACAAACATTGATAATAATTGAAGATTAACTAATGCTATGAAAGATTAATAATAATACTAATTGAAAGGAATACTGATTCACCCCCCCTCTCAATATTTCCAACAATTGGTATCAGAGCTTGGTTCCTTCAATAGCAGTTTAATAGTTGGAAGGAGGTCATGGAGCATACCAAGAATGGTGTACTTATGTTCAATGAAAATAATTATGCACTCTAGAAAGGAATAATGGAGGTCTATCTCTTGGCGCAAGGTTATGAAGGATGGGATACTATTCAAAATGGCTTTACACCAACCGTGGATGAACAAGGTAAGAAAAATTTGGCATATGATGCAAAAGCAAATAATATTATTATCAGTGGACTTATTGAATCTGCTTATCATAAGGTGTTGGATTGTAAAACCACCAAAAATGTATGGGACAAGCTTGAGAATATATATTCAGGTTACTCAAATGTCAAAGAAGAAAAGCTTCAAATATACAAAGAAAAATTTGAGCAACTCAGAATGAAAGAATATGGAAACATTGTTGCATACTTCCAGCATGTTGATGAAATAACCAACACCCTGGAAGGATTGGGAGAGCCTGTTGACGAGAAGACTATTATACGAAAGATTATTAGAACGTTACTAGGGAGATTCAACCCAAAGGTATCAGTCTTAGAATACAGTGAAAATCTGGACAAACTTAGGAAAGATGAATTACATGGATTTCTCATAGCATATGAAATGAGACTTGATGAAGAAGAGGGTACTTCGCATCTAGAAATTGCATTCGTTGCATCTAAGAAAACCAATAAGGACAAACAACCTTCAAAGGAAAATAACTACACCTACAAGTGTGAATAAAAGGAAGATGATGAAGAAGGTCTTTCAGATGGAGAATATACATGCTTTACAAGAAAAATAAAAATTGGTAAGGGAAAATTCGAAAGTAAACTTCCATTGATATGTTTCGGCTGTGATGAGGTTGGGCATTTCGCAGCAAAATGTCTGAACAGAAGTGATGGAAACTCAAAAGGAAATAAAGGCTTTAAGAAATTTAACAAGCAAGGCAAAAATAAAGGATTCAAAAGGAACTTTCTCTCTAAAGAAGATAGCTCATCATCTGATGAAGATAGTGACAGCAAAGAAGAAGCCAATGAGAGAGTATTGTTTATGGCCAAGCACAATAAACAAGAGGTGTCAAACAACGAAGAAGTGTTATGGGAAATGTTAGCCTAAGGTCTTGGGTTGATAAACCTTCATAGATCAGGGGCATATCATCATAAGGAGGACTCAATTAACCAACTTCTATGCTTTAACATAGAAAGTAAGGATTGCAGACCTTACCCGTTTATCCTTCGATTGTAGTAGATCCTGCGGGGTTCAAACCCCCTGTAACTCCTTGTGCTCCAGAACTTGCAAACCAGCAAAGAAAAAGCTCAAAAACCTAGTTGTACAGCATATATATGTTCTAGATGTTAGAAAAAAGCATATAAAATGAACTATTTAAGATCAGTAAACATGTGTAAGAGATATATGACACGTGAACATCAGGAACAAGATGGCACTTCTTTTTATTGATAACATGTATAGTAAATAAATAGTGGAGAGATCACCTGAAATCTGCCACGACCTCGAGAAAACTATCCTCTGGGTCCGTCCATCCCTAGCCTCACAAAACTTCTTCCAAGAATAGTGCACAATGGATGTCACATAGGATGAAGGTGAACATCTCAAGGAAACAAGGGTTTCCTGAAAAACTGGGAAGTGCAAGAGGCACAGGGGAAATATCAAACTTGGTCAAGGCTATAATAGGGTATAATATCTATAATTCTCTCTCTTTCATCCCTTAGGCCATTCCTTTGAGGGGTTTTTATACTCCCTCAAATTAGTTTTTTCAGTTGGGGATCAGTTAGGCCATGGGCTGGGGTAGTTGAGTTATAGGAACAACCGTAAACCATGCCTCCAAAATAGGGAAATTTTATATCTTTTAATATTTTAAATAGCATACGTGGGTTCGTTGTTATGGACCTGAGTGTATATGTGGAATAGTCTGGGTAGAGTCGTGTATGGATTTTGAAATATTGTTTTTTGAGAAATGTGACCAAGTCTGAATGGAAGGGTTGCCCAAGGCCAAAGCATAATTCATCAAGTATATAATGGTGATAAATGATGCTATAACATATTCCCCCTAATATATGAGGTCAGAATGGGTACATGATGGCTGAAATGTATTATGTGCATAGAAAGAACCTTGAGAGGACTAGAGAGGACTTCACCATATTTCAGCCTACCAAAAAAACAGTGATAGAAATCAGAAATATAGCTCATGTCAGAGGTGGGCATAACCATGCTTAGTGAAAGAAAAACATGTCCGCATATGAAGTATGGAGCGGATCCAATATGTATACAAGTATAGCTGAAAATGTAAAGTACATAGTGAATCATCTAATCACTGCCCGTATGTATAAGTCAAAATCATGCCCAAGTATCACATGTAGAAGACTGATCAATGATGCTGCAAAGATATCTTATCACTGAAGTCACAACTGAATCTCCAAGTACCAAATCATAAGTGGTGGAACAAATGGTACAACACGCAACTCGGGAGCTAACATATAAGATGTTGTTGTGATGAAACTGTGTAAATTTATGTAGATGTTCTATGCTTGATGTAACTTTACTTTCTCTTCTATATTAGACAGCAATCACATAAACAATAAAGTAAAATGTTGATAGAACATACCAGTAGATCGACAGAAGACAAGCCAGAAATATATAATTGTATTGGTGTGTTACGGTGGTCAACAGGATCCTTCAACTAGCAAAATTTCAATATGATCAGCCAACCAGCAATGTCACACAACCCTCTAGGAAAGTCAAACAGTCAACTCAAAATTCAACCAAAATTCAACGATGTCAGTCAACGGTCAACGCAAAAAGCAACAGCAATTAGGTTAATGCTGAAAATTCAAAGTCAACATTTTTCCTCAGAAATAGTGCCAGAAAATGGGGATTAGGGAAATCGAGATTTTGGGAGAGTTTTGGGTAGAAACCCTAGACCGAAAACTAGAAAGTGTTGCTGCTAGATTTCCCATGTGTGGAGAGAGAAGAGACTCCAAGTGATCGAACCAATCAGATGAGGAGAGAGAATATGTGAGGATGAGATGAGTGAAATGTCCTCCAAGGTTGACCTTATTTATATCCATCATTGAGGGTGTGTGACACATCTTCTAGGGCACAAAACCTTAAGGCTGACCTGAACATATTTTGAATAGATTAAAAATAAATTCAAAATAAATGTTCGGCTCATTGGATCAAGATGATCCTTAGATCGATCTTGCACCTCTCCGAAAGAGGAACCTAATAAATATATTGGTATCTTCATCTGAGCAACACAACATGGATTTTGGACCTAGTTGTCCAAAATTAACACTCCCTCTCAACTAGGGAGAACTCCATCCACCTGTGTAATCCAAACATCATGTGTCATCCCGCCGTAACTTGCTTTGTTGGCTTCTTTATTTCAGAATAAAAGTGGGTCAGTCACAAAGACATCATTCCCAGCTGACAGATTCAGCCCAAAGGTCCGAAACCTCTATAGGACTCACAAAGAGTCTCATACCAACCCGAAGTTGGTTTATCTGACCTGAAGTCAATAGGAGGTCTGAAACCTCACTAGACTTGATCCCAGATCAAGTGGTTAGACCGTGACATCCTAGATAGAGAGTACTAAAATCTCTGATGTGTCCATCAGTATTTTCTACTAGTCTCTAGCTTTTCCCACCTCACTGGCCAAATGAGAGGTATTTCCCACGAGCCCTGAACTCAATGGGTAGGATGCATAAGGGGCACAGAAAATGAGAGGTGAACCAACTCAATCATCACAATGGTGGGGCAAAAGCACACCAACAAGGTTCATCAAGCCTAGACCTTTGGTTTCTTATAGCTTCGAGAAGTTATCTCCAAATCCCCCCTGATCTCCCAGAGATCATCGTCCAACAGGACCCTCAGAATAGGGTCATTACACGATACCAATATTTTCACGGAAGGTTAGGAACTTGACCTTCCCCAGGGGCTTTATGAGAATATCCATGACCTGCTCATCATTTCCTATATGATCAAGCCTTACAGCACCTCGCTGTACCATATCCCAGATAAAGTGGTACCTGATATCAATATGTTTGGATTGATCATGGAACACGAGATTCTCGGACAACTGAATCCCACTCTGGTTATCACAGAGTATCACGATGGTATCTAGCACATGCACGAACAGCTCACTGAAGAGCTTTCACAACCAGACTACTTCAAAACAGGCCATACTTGTTGTAATGTATTCATCCTTCGCGATGCTCAAAGCCACAGAATTATGCTTCCTTCTCATCCATGATATCGAAGCAAAACCAAGTGTGAAGCAGCATCCCGATGTGCTCTTACGATCCACCACACTACGAGCCCAATCGACATCAGTATATCCAAGGAGTTTCATGCTCCTGGCAGTGTATCTCAGCCCATGGTTTATCGTGCCCCAAATATATCTCAAAAGATTCTTGCACCAACCCAGTGAGTGTGATGAGGCTCAACCATCTATTGACTCAAAGTGTTCACTGCAAAACATATGTCCGGACAGGTGTTCACTAAGAACATCAGGGCCCCTACGAGTTGATGATACTCAGTAGGATTTTCTAACATGGGCCCAGTAGCGCTGCCACTCAACTTCTTAAAGTTTAGCTCCATTGGTGTCGACACGGACTTACAGTCCACCATACCAAATCTTTCCAAAAGCTTCACAATGTATTTTCCTTGAGAAAGGAAAATCTCGCCAGGTCTCTGCTAGACCTCCAGGCCTAGGAAGTAGTGTATCAGTCATAGGTCTTTCATCTCAAAATCAGTAGCGAGCTCCCTCTTGCACTCATGAATGAGAGGGTCAGCACCTATCAAGAAGAGGTCGTCCACATACAGCACCAGAATGAGAGGCTTCTCTCTATCAACCTTGAAGTAAAGTTTTGGATCAACATTACTACGAGTGAAGCCCAACTTCATCAGGTAGCTATCTATTCTCTTGTACCAAGATCTAGGTGCTTTCTTTAGCCCATAGAGGGCTTTATTCAACCTGCAGACATGGGTGTCCCAATCCTGGACTTCGAATCCTAGAGGTTTCTCTACATACACCTCTTCCTTTATCGCACCATGCAAAAATGTGGTCTTCACATCCATCTAATGAAGACTCCATCCTTGCATAACAACAAGGGCTATGATAGATCGAATGGTGGTATATTAGGCCACAGGTGAAAATATGTGATCATAGTCTATGCCTTCCTTTTGAGAGAAGCCACAGGTAACGAATCTTGCCTTGAACTTTTCAGCACTTCCATCAGATCCATGCTTGATCTTATAGAGCCATTTTGAGGTGACAAATGCTTTGTCCTCCAGTCTTGGAACCACATCCTAGACATCATTCTTCATTATGGACTCATACTCTTCGTGCATAGAATCCTTCCAGACTTGATGCTTTAAGGCTTCCTCAAAAGATCCAGGCTCAGATTGTATATTAGTACTCATGGCTACTAGATACCCTTGGCATCTACTCAGCTTCTTGCCTTCACAGAATGTCCCCCTTGGGGCCATATGTCCCTCGGCATCCTTGAGAGTGTCCCTGAGCCATGATGGTCTCTTCCCCAATGAAGGAGGTGGATCAATCGGGTCCATTGGTCCTTTAGTATCGGGCATCGTCTCATCCTTCGGTTCTTCTTGATTTCTAGGCCTTGTTTCATGATCTTCCTCACATCTTGGAAGACTGACTACTTTATTCAGGGAAGCATCTTCGTCAAAAGTGACATCGTGACATATCTCCACTTCCCTTTGACCATGCACATAGACTCTATAAACATTCGAAGTTTCGGTGTAGCCCATAAACATTCCCTTCTTCCCAGAAGCATCCAGCTTGTTCCTCTTATCTTTCGGCACATGAAAGTAAACAGGACATCCAAAATCTCTATAATGTGAGACGTCAGGTTTCTCACCAGAGAAAACCTCTTCGGGAATTTTGGAGTCCACTGCGAAGTGCGGGCATCAATTTTGTATGTACATAACAGTGTTCGCAGCTTCTCCCCATAGAAAATTCGGTAGACTCTGGTCACATAGCATGGCACGGGCAGCTTCCACAATGGTCATGTTCTTTCGTTATGCTCAGGAGTATAGATAGTTGTGGTCTCTCTCTTGATGCCAGCTTCTCTGCAAAATTTATTGAACTAGTTCATCTCATATTCAGTGCCATTATCCATCCTTAATATCTTGATCTTCTTCCCTGTCAGATTTTCCACCATGGCTTTGAAGGTACAGAACCACATGAAAGCCTCATCCTTCTTCAAGAAGTATATCCAGGTTTTGCGAGAGAATTCATCTATGAACGTCATATAATAAGAACATCCTCCCAAGGATGTCATGGGCAGCATACCAGATAGATCATAATGTACTAATTGCAAGACATCAAATGTCTCGGTGACGCTTGAGGGAAAAGGTCACCTTGTATGCTTTCCTTCGGCACAACCCTGACATACACCTTCATGATTATTTGTGAACTCGGGCATCCCTGTCACCACCTTCCTTGCTTCAGGAAGGGCCTTGTAGTGAAGGTTTCCAAACCTCTGGTGCCATAATTCAGTCTGTCAGATAGTATCACATGTCATCGCTCCCAGTGGACTTCTTCCAACCTGGTAGGGTGTATCAACTCTAAACCCAATCGTGATAGTTTCCTTGAAGCTCGTCTTCCACATGCGCACCTTTCCATCAATGAATTCCACATTGAAACCTTTGTCTTCCGTGGCTGATATAGACACAAGGTTCTTCTTCAAATTAGGTACATAGAGTACATCCTGCAAGCGGAGGACTTGACCTTGAGACAAGTGGAGGGTCACAGTCCCTGTCCCTTTCACGGGATATGTGGCATTATCTCCAAGGATAATTTCCATATTAGTATCCTTCTCAACTATATCAGAGAGTGCTTCCTTGAACCCAGTGATGTGCATTGAGGCACCATTATCTATCAACCAGACATCCATAGTGTCGGGTGGAGATGCAGCAGAGAGGGAAGATACAAGAATGAATTCATTTCTTTTATCAACAACATTTGATTCCTCGTACCTGAAATTTCTCGACCTTTTGAAAGGTTGACCATTTCCGCCGAAGGGAGCCTTCCTCTTTCCCTTGAACCTATTGTTCCTTTGATTGCCATTCCTTCAGTTGTTGTTGTTGTCATCACCATCAAGAGAATCCTTCTTGAAAGGGCATTCTCTAGCATAGTGACCTGGCCTATGACAAGTGTAACACTTGCCCTTCTTTCCTTGGGCCCCTACTTTTCCTTTGTTCTTTGGACCACCAAAGTTCTTCTTTTGTAATATTCCCAATTAGCCAAGCTAATGGGAATATTCTATTTGCCTTGTTTGGTTTTGCATTTCATGTTGATGAATAAAATGTAAAGGAGGACATGTAAAACTCCTGAAAATAACACAATAAATCAATTCCCAATGTGAACATGGCTAAATCTAGGCCATTTTATAAAACACACTTGAGTGTGAAAGAGGTTGATCACTTGACCAAGTCAACCATGGCCATATCTACAGCGCAGTCTATATGCATTGAACCTCCTTGAGGGACAGCGCAGTTCTAGAAGGAGATTCTACATGTGAAAGGGGCTAAACTAATGAAGTGGTCTAGGGTTTGACAAGACTCCAATCTTATAAAAGGAAGAGTAGAGAAGCTTGAAGGGGTTGTTGAAGATATTATTTTCTGAAGGTATTGTCTGTTTAGACACTCCTTTCTGGGTTTTCCTATTCATGATTCCCACCTCCTTCCTTGAGCAGCTCTTGGAGGAGACTTGTTCCATCTTGTCCACTATCAAGCTTGGGCCAAGCTTCACCTTACACCTAAAATTTTGATCCTATTGAGGGTTGGGTTGTCCTTGTGAGTTGCAACAAGTGGAAGACACTATATCTGCTTAGATCTAGAATATACTAGTGCCTCTTCTCAGTGAGTGTGTCTTTTAACCTCCTGGAAGAGTGCATTAGCTAATTGATCTTAAAATACAGAATTTGGCATTATTCCAAACCATTCTCAGAGCCTACAGCGCAGTTTCTCTCCTTGGACTGCATTATTTGCAAAGGAGAAGTTGCAGGGTGTTTTGTCTGCATTTTTGGAGGAGAGATCTCTGGTGTTAGGATTCTTCCTCTCACTGTGGTGATCCATGGATTTTCCATCCAATTCATGTATGTTTCAGATCTGATCTGCTGTTCTATTATATGATTCAATAATTTCTGAATCTTTCTGCAGATCTACAACTCTAGATCTCAGATCTACTCGTTGTGCTTCATGATTTGCACAAAACCCCAAGGGGAATGTATAGATGAGCTCTTCTTGTACACAAATCTGAAATATATCTATATTTTTATGTACATATATGCTCTAGATCTGAGTATTAATAAACTACTACTTCAGCCCCTTAAAATAACGCTTTCAAGTTTCTACGGACTTTTCTTATGGCTGTAGCACCTCATTTCTAAGGATTTTTCCTATATAGTTTCATTATTTCTCTTGTACAATGTATGGGTTGTAATGTAAATCTGATTTGTTGTTATACATCTTATCTTTGAACCTCCATATCAGCCTATTTCTTTGCTTTAGTGGATCTGCGTTATTTCTGAAGCAGTCCATTGCATATAGTTGTAGCCCCTCTCTTTGGGTGTTTTTCAGCTAGACTAGGTTGTGTGAGATCTGTTTAACCCACCTAGTTTGATTTGTTTTTGTTCTCCTTTTGGATTTCGATCTTAGATGAGCTGATCTAAGGGATCCAGGAGCTACAAACTCATTTCAGTGCACTGAATTCTCAGAAGTGCGTTATTTGAGCAGGCTTGTTGTGCAGATCCCATTTTGGAATATTACAGTGGTATCAGAGCATCTTTCTTGGCTCGGCCTATGAGCTTCAAGCAGTATGGAGTCTGCTCATGGGGAGGAGGATATCTACAAGAGAAACCAGAGAAAACCCTTGTTGACAGGAGAAAAGAGGTTCACAAAACTTCTATCTCAAGCTCTGCAAGGTATCAGAAAAGACATCAAAGAAATGAGGAGGGAAAAGCAGGAAGATCCCTCGACAAGATCTACAAGATCTATACATGAGGAAAATTCTAAATCCTCATCTCATGGATATGTCCACTCAGCCATATCACCAAATCTTCAACGTTCTGTCAGTGACTTCTTCATGAAGAGGAAGAAAGGAGGTGTGCCCTAGAAGGAGACTCTTGGAGAGTATTTGCGGGAATATGAAGCCCAATCTAAGGAGTTAAAACATAACTTGAACTTCCAAGGGTTCTGCAAGATCAAGGAGGACAGAAGCGCAAAGGGGAAGTAACCTAGTGTGAGTAGACTCTTTCTATCTACTTTTGATGGATCACCTAAATGTCCAGTTATGGTTTGGGTGGAGAAGCTAAGCAACTTTGTGCAGCAACATCAAGTTTCAGAAAATGAAGCCATCAAAGTAGCAGCGCTAAATTTTGAAGGTAAAGCATATGCTTGGTGGTTGTTTGAGTCTTTTTCCTTAAGGAATGCAAATACACCTGCTTATGCAAAGTTTATTGCAATATTAGTAGAAAGGTTTGATGAGACTTCATGTGTGACATCTTCTATTGAGACTATCAAACCATATCAAACAAATCTTTTGCATGAGTTGGAAGGATCTATAGATCCAACTCCATTTCTAAAAACCATGGAAGAGGGTGTGAGCTTGTTTGATACCTTGCCAAGGGCAAGATATCCATTTGATGAAGGGCTTTCTTCTCAAGAGGAAGGCATGAAGATTCCTCCTTCAATAGAAGACCAAGATCTGAGGTCTCTCATTGATGATGGGGCAACTTCAACTATTGAAGAGGAGGAAGGTTAGGAAGGAGATGATAACGCAGTCACAACAAGAGGACCTCAAGCACTTCTTGATTGGAGGGAAACTAAAGTTTTCTATCAACTATGGGCAGCATTTGCATACTTGGCTAAGGAAGGAGCCTTGGGAGAAGCCATCACAGTGCAGAAAACCTCTCATGAATTCAGAAGAGAGGTAAGAAATTTCCTGAAAGGGGCATTGCTATCTCCCACTCAGTTATTTGTGTTGAGGAGGGAGAAATCAGAAGTCTATGATGGCATGGGCATGAAGACACATGGCAACTCCATATCTTTGGGGCAGCCCATGGTATCTTCATTCACAAATGGGATTTCTAAACATGGCAAGAGGATGTTAACCCTCTTGCATGCATGGACCAAATTAAGGAAGTATTGGAAGACAAGGAATTTCCGAGGGGAAGTTGATTTCCATCTACTTCAATCTTGTCTTGAGCAAGATCAACTGCAAATGAGGCAGCAAAGGGAAGATTATGATGCTCCAACATGTGATTTTTACATCAAGCATGTTAAAGAGGAGATTCATGATATGAAAGGGGTAGCATTCTAGACCTCTATAGCACTATCATTCTTGGGGAGCCTAGATCCTTATTGGGATTCCCAACTCATGATGGAATACTCCAAGGACCTTTTCACATGTGAGGTTCTTGATGGAAAGGTAATGGATGGGAGGTATAAGTTAGTTGAGGGAGTCATTTATTTCCATGAACATATCTATTTGGCTAGAGACTCCAAGCTCAAGGAGAAACTATTGAATGCAGCCTATGAGATCCTGCTTTCCAAACCCACTGGTTTCATTAGAGCATATCACACTATCTTAGATGGATTCATGTGGGAAGGTTTCAAAGAAGAGGTGCACTCTAATATGAAGAATTGCATGGATTATTTGTTAGATAAGGAGGAACATAGCTCTTGGGAAGATCCATCATTCACACCTCCTTACTCATTGAGTGTGAGAGGGGACTCATCCATGAGTCATCTCCCTAATGTAAAACAAGTATATGGAGGAACTTGTCTTTCTGAATATTATGATGTATCTCCTATATGCTTATATTTCTCTAACACTCATTTTCAGGACATTGCTCCAAGAGGGGGCACTATTTATGATGAGTTTCATGGGCCCCTCAAGGCCATGAACTATGTTGATGCAGGTCATCCCTTGGAAGCTTTTGGGAAGCTATTATATCCTTCATGGTGTGATCCTTTAACACCAACTATGATGCACCTTCTCCAGGCATTCAAGAAGGATGGGGCAGAAAAAAAGTGTTGGGGGAGGCACTTGTCATCTCCTATTCTATGGTATTTAAGGGTCAAACTGCGCTGGTTGCACATGAGGGAACATCTTCCTTCTCCTTTATCACACATGGTAGCTAGCATGATTCTAATCATGATTCCATATGTTGGGAATGTTCTTACTCTTGGGAACATGGTTGGAGGAGTGGCACCTTGGTGGGATGTGTCATTGGGGAGAGGAGTCTCCCACTCTTTTTGCACTACATGCTTCAATGGGAGCATGAGATATTATATGGCCACTATGGTAAACCACTTGTTTCTTTGTAAGGTGAGCCATATGTTCGTTGGGGACATGCCTCTCCTATGTATTGGGGAGTATTTTTTCTATGGATTTCCAAGATGGGAGGTGATCCACTTCATTTGGATGATAGCATGGAGATGGGAGTCTTTCATGGATGATGGAATTCCCCATGGTTGTCATCACTTCTACCTTGAGGAGGCCATGGATCAGCAAGAAGGTTTCCACATAGACCTTCCATTCTTTCATGAGGGAGGCCATTGGGTTTATTCACCAAAGACCAACTTGCACACTTGGGAGGAACCATTGAGAGATGAAATCCTTACAGAAATTCTAAAGCACTGGTGGAGACTATTGGATGAGGAGGCCACAAGAGAAGGAGGGGAGATTTTGCAGCACTCACCTTATCAGTTGCTTGAGGACAAGCAACATCTTGGAGGGGAGGACTGTAATATTCCCAATTAACCAAGCTAATGGGAATATTCTATTTTGCCTTGTTTGGTTTTGCATTTCATGTTGATGAATAAAATGTAAAGGAGGAAATGTAAAACTCCTGAAAATAACACAATAAATCAATGCCCAATGTGAAAATGGCTAAATATGGGCCATTTTATAAAACACACTTGAGTGTGAAAGAGGTTGATCACTTGAACAAGTCAACCATGACCATATCTACAGCGTAGTCTAGATGCATTGAACCTCCTTGAGGGACAGCGTAGTTCTAGAAGGAGATTCTACATGTGAAAGGGGCTAAACTAATGAAGTGGTTTAGGGTTTGACAAGACTCCAATCTTATAAAAGGAAGAGGAGAGTAGCTTGAAGGGGTTGTTGAAGATATTATTTTCTGAAGGTATTGTCTGTTTAGACACTCCTCTCTGGGTTTTCCTATTCGGGATTCCCACCTCCTTCCTTGAGCAACTCTTGGAGGAGACTTGTTCCATATTTTCCACTATCAGGCTTGGGCCAAGCTTCACCTTACACCTACAGTGCTAATCCTGTTGAGGGTTGGGTTGTCCTTGTGATTTGCAGCAAGTGGAAGGCACTAGATCTGCTTAGATCTAGATTATACTAGTGTCTCTTCTCAGTGAGTGTGTCTTTTAACCTCCTCGAAGAGTGCATTAGCTGATTGAGCTTCAGATCCAGACTTTGGCATCAGGCCAAATCATTCTCAGAGCCTACAGTGTATTTTCTCTCCCTGGACTGCGTTATTTGCAAAGGAGAAGTTGCAGGGTGCTTTGTCTGCATTTTTGGAGGAGAGATCTATGGCGTTAGGATTCTTCCTCTCACTGTGGTGATCCATGGATTGGTCATCCAATCGATGTATGTTTCAGATCTGATCTGCTGTTTGGTTATATGATTCAGTAATTTCTGAATTTTCTGCAGATCTGCAACTCTAGATCTCATATCTACTCTCTGTGCTTCATGATTTGCACAAAACCCCAAGGGGAATGTATAGATGAGCTCTTCTTGTACACAGATCTGAAATAGATCTATCTTTTTATGTACATATATGCTCTAGATCTGAGTATTAATAAACTACTGCTTCAACCCCTTAAAATAACGCTATCAAGTTTCTGCAAACTTTTCTTATGGCTGTAGCACCTCATTTCTAAGGATTTTTCTTGTATAGTTTCATTCTTTCTCTTGTACAATGTATGGGTTGTAATGTAAATCTTATTTGTTGTTATAAATCTGATATTTTAACCTCCATATGAGCCTATTTATTTGCTTCAGTGGATCTTTGTTATTTCTGAATCAGTCCATTGCATATAGCTGCAGCCCCTCTCTTTGGGTGTTTTTCAGCTAGACTAGGTTGTGGGAGATCTGTTTAACCCACTTAGTTTGATTTTTTTTTGCACTCCTTTTGGATTTAGATCTTAGATGAGCTGATCTAAGGGATCCAGGAGCTGAAAACTCATTTCAGTGCACTGAATTCTTAGAAGTGTGTTATTTGAGCAGGCTTGTTGTGCAGATCCCATTTTGGGATATTACATCTTTCTAGAATGAGCAGCGTAGGCAGCATTTCCTTCATTTTCATACTCCCTCATTCTTGTCTCTTGTTGAACGCATCTCGATAGTACTTAATCAAAGTCAAGTATCACATTATTATTGATAATGGTAGTGTTGAACACATGCCACTCAGATGAGAGCCCTTCAAGTGTGGTGAGTACCATCTCTTGATTAGCTATTGTCTCCCAAATAGCCAAAATATTGTTCCTGATCTCGGCCAACTTCAGAAAATATGATTGAATAGACTCATCCTTGCCTTTCTTCAGATTCTTCAATTGATTCTTGAAGAATAGGACTTGTTTCACATTGTTGGCCTTGAACATGTGGACCAACTTATCATACATCTCTTTGGATGTGCCCAGCTCAGAGATGTAGGAAACCAGACTCTTGTGAATTGAGTCCCTCGTCATCAGCTTTGCTTTGATCTCCTCCTTCCTATACTTTTTTTTGGCGGCAGCAGTTGCAGTGCATGGAGGCTCTTGGATTTTACCCTGCACATAGTCCATGACATCTTGGTCTTCCAACATAAGATCCAATGTCATCTTCCAAGCATGGAATTCATCCTTCCCAGTCAATTTTTCATCATCCTTGAAGCCATTGTAGTTTGAGGAACCCATCCTCTTCTTCAGTGATTGCTACAAATTAGGGCTTTGTCTTCACCTCAGCTCTGATACCATGTAAATTTATGTAGATGTTCTATGCTTGATGCAATTTTACTTTCTCTTCTATATTAGATAGAAATCACATAAACAATAAAGTAAATTACTGATATAACATACCAGTATATTAACAGAAGACAAGCCAGAAATATATAATTGTGTTGGTGCATTACGGCGGTCAACAGGATGCTTCAACCAGCAAAGTCTCAATATGGTCAGCCAACCAGCAATGTCACACAACCCTCTAGGACAGCCAAACAGTCAACTCAAAATTCAACCCAAAATTCAACGGTCAACGCAAACAGCAGCAGCAGCTAGGTCAACGTTGAAAAGTAAAAGTCAACGTTTTTCTTCGAAAATAGTGCCAGAAAATGCAGATTAGGGAAATTGAGATTTTGGGAGAGTTTTGGGTAGAACCCCTAGACCGCAAACCAAAAATTGTTGTTGCCAGATTTCCCACATGTGGAGAGAGAAAAGACTCCAAGTGATCGAACCAACCAGATGAGGAGAGAGAATGTGTGAGGATGAGATGAGTGAAATGTCCTCCAACGTTAACCTTATCTATGTCCATCATTGAGGGTGTGTGACACATCTGCTGGTGCACAAAACCTTAAGGCCGAACTACACATATATTGAATAGATTAAAAATAAATTCAAAATAAATGTTCGTCTCATCAGATCAAGATGATCCTTATATTGATCTTGCACCTCTCCGAAAGAGGAACCCAATAAAAATATTGGTATCTTCATCTGAGCATCACAACATGGGGTTTGGACCTAGTTGTCCAAAATCAACAAACTGCAACATATAAGGGTGGATAGTATCACTGGCAAGAAGAAGGGTTGACCATAGAATAATTTTCTGAGGAAATCAGGCTTATAAAAGATCTCAAGGCTAAGAAGATTCATTCCAATACTATTGGAGAGGTAAATCCCCTCTGCGGACAGAGGCGATCCCTACTAGCCCAGATCGGGTCTAGCAACAATCAGGTCACGCAGTGACGCAGGTCTCTAGTTACAAAACAACAAAACATAACGAATTTCCTACCTTAGGTCCTACGTAGTAGTCGTTGAAGAAAGGATGACGCTTCTCATCCTTCGCTTTGGCAGATCACGATCCTTCTGCTTGACACGTCCGAACACCTACACACATGCAAAGGATACAACGATATACAGCGTAAAATCTAAATCTTCTAACGATACATCAGTCAGAGAGGATGTAATTCATTGCATCAAGAAAGAGACACATCAATGAAACCATAATCAAAGTCTCTTATCATTAAAATAACAAAGGAAAGATACAACCCAAAGCTCTGATGCTTGATCTTCCTTCGGTGGGGCTGACAGTGGAGCACGTCTCAATGAAGCTTGTCGGAAATGGGACGAAGCTCTCTCTCTTCGGCTTGGCTCTCGAAATCTGTCTGGCTATAGTCTCCTTGCTACAAGTTCAGCTCTTCGCTTGCTAAGGGAAAAGGAAAGCTTATATAGATGGTGGAAGGGGAGTTGGGATCCCTACAATCATGGGATTGGCCCTATCTCTAAGGAAGCTTCCATGATAGGTGGAAAACCACCTCCCATACATGAAGATCCATAGCCAAACCTCCCAACTCATTTTAGAGACTCGTTCAGGAGTTTGTTGGAATCAAACTTCTGCCATTTATTTTTTAAAAACAATCCTTATTAAGCTTGGCGCGAACGAGACACTGGGACAGAGCGCCAGTTGGCACGCCCTCTATGGTAGATTTTCCCCATTGGCACGAGGGTTGAACTGGCTAGTCGCGCCAAGGCTAAAAGACTAGTTTTTAGGGTTTTGCAAAGGAAACTTTCTTCAGAGGAATGATTGTCCTTGTCAAGGGGGATGCCATGAAAGTGGTTTCAGGTCATGTCACTGCTCACAGGTCACAGGAAAGGCCCTCTAATGTGCGGGATGGGGGATTGTAGGGACGGTGAAAAAATGATGTGTAACAGATGCCCCCTAAAGCATGAGGCCTGAGAGAGAGAGAGAGGTGAAATGCTTTATGAGAACGCGCCCAACTGAAAACACTACCGTTGGGAAACCTGCGTAGACAAATACAACTAATATCTCAAATACATGATACGTGGTATGGGCGCAGCCATCCATAGCAGAGTATACAATAATCAAGATCCAAGGTATGGACGCAACCATCCAGTAAGGATCAATAAGTAGACTCAGGTATGGTCGCAGCCATCCAATCAATGAGTCATGTAATTAATCATGATAATCCACAAAAACCCGCAGACTGGATTTCATCAGACAAAACCCAGGGTCTTGCGCTCCATCTCAACCCGAACAAAGTACAAGTCCTGGCATGTGAATAACTGAGCTGAAGTTGAACATGCAAGAACATCATCTGATTACCAGCCAATGATGAAAGCCGTTAACAGATGCGAGAGGAACCACCAATAACGACGATGGCCCTCAAGGTACTATAGGTACAATCCACGGAATGTGAACAGTGAGCTAGCGTCGAACACCCGCAGAATCACTCGATCAAAGGCCAATAATGAAACCTTGCGTCAAATGCGAATAACCTACCATTGAGGCATGCAGGCTCCAAGGTATCAGAAGGGAGTCTCTAGATCAGCTTCCTGGATAATGAGTTGAAGTCGACAGTAAGTGATCTTGATCGAAGGTGGGCCATAGTGTTTCCCACATCATCGACATGAGACAGAGGAACATAATGTTTGTGAATCAGGAGAATCAGAGGGAGGTTGAAAACTGCAAAGGCCAACTTCTCTTGAACATATCGGCGGCACGACAGTGGATTTGGCAGTATTTAACATCAAAGGATCTGAGGTCATGTTGACGTGGCAAAGAGCAGATGAGCGGTCAAAACGGATTACCCAAACCCATGGAGGCAAGCAGAAAACGAGATGAGATGTCCCCAACCCGACACGAATGCAGACAAGTGCCATGTTCAAGAGCAACATACTGCCAACACAATGGTGATACTGGTAGTACCCAAATTATTTTTCGAAACAAGCTTGAAGGGGATAGCATATGCTTGCGATATAATTTTTTCCTTCAAACAAGTCCAACCTAGTACATTTAACGAGCCCTAGGAAGGAGGAAATCAAGTAACGTCATTACGACAGAGTTCGATGTCATCAGTTTTTAACAAGTCTGACAAAGGAAGAACTTGGTGTCTTTTCATGTTTAGAGAGTTTGAAAAGATAGCAGAAAAGAAAAATCCAACAGTCCCTTTTCGTAGATAGTCTCGCTGATCCAAAAAGGTAGAAAACTATATCTGAGAGAACCTCCTAGTCACGATAGGCTAGGGTATTCCTTTTTCGTAAATAATTTATCCCAGCCAGAAAAAGGGGTAAACATATACTGGGTAGATGTCATTTCGCAGCCAATTTAACGAGCTCAAAATGACAAGCAACTCAGAAATATTTTCAATTTTAGAGAGTCAGAAAAGAGATGAAAGTTGACTACTCCTGGAGGAACGAGTGTATAAGTGGTAGCAACTGGTTCCGTAATGGTGGAACTCGTCGAACAAGATAAAGGTCAAGAGGTTGGCCATCAAGACCACCATCACAATGTCTTCGTAAATGGGTGAAACAACCGGGCGTGAAGGCGCATGAGCCGTCGTGCTGTATGGTAATAATGGAATGAGAAAACCACAAGTTAATCAAGGTCGATAAAATGACAATCACAAGAGGTAAAATAAGAATGGTTTCATTTTTACACAAGCTTGAAACAAAGATAAACTATGCTTGAAACCGGTTTCATTTTTACACAAGCTTGAAACGGAAACAAACTATGCTTGAAAAAGTAAGCATGCCCCCAGCATGGTGACTCAATTCAAGGTACATGCCCCCCAAGCTTCAATCCATATGAAAGGCAGATGGAGTGAAGGTTCAAATTACAAGATCAAGAGAAAGACTCGACTGGTATTTTACGAGAACTTATCAAAGACTCGAATTGAATGGGAACGTGTTTCATTGTTTTAACGAGGTTGACACATTAAAAGAACTATCCTCAGATGACCTTGTTTCATTTTTTAACGAGGTTGATACAGAAGACAAACTATCCTCGGAACACCTTGTTTCATTTTTTAATGAGCTTGACACAAGAAAACGAACTATGCTCCGGACACCTTGTTTCATTTTTTAACGAGCTTGACACAAGAAAACGAACTCTGCTCTGACAGACCTCATCATAATGAATAAGAAGTCATGGCTTCCAAGAGTTGCCCATCCGATGGAAGGAAAACATCTTGGAAGTCTGGACCCAATGCCCCCAGCACACGATGCACAACGGCACTATCACTGAATACGCGCATAGGACAGGTAGCCACATAATTGACATGCGGCGGGGATGACACAACCGGCAGATAAAGATCTGGAAGGGAGGATGGTGGACTAGCTTCCATATGAGGACCAAAGAACGCAAGTTGATTGATGGTCACAATCCGACCTTGATGCGGAAAACACATCACACGAAAAAGGGAGGAGACAAGTGCTCCCATGACATAAGTATAATCACGGCCTAGGATTAAATTAAAGTCCAAGGGGCCTGGAACAACCATCACGTCTATATAGACGGTTTTCCCTCCCAAAGAAATAGGCAAATTTAGAAGGATCCCTAACAGCTTACTGGTTCCTCTGTTAAAGGCCAACAGATTCTACGTAACAGGCACAAGCGGCGGTGAACCAAAAGCTTGCCAAGTAGTTGAGGATAAAATACTAACAGACGCGCCTTCGTCTATAATAGTGTTCGATACAACCAGATCAAAGGTCTGTACCGTGATCTTGAAAGGCACATAAGGCGGAAGGCGATATCCTGCAAATCGATTCCAATCAAAGGAAGCGACCAAACTACTTGGAGGGGCTACCATTGAACCGAAATGGTCTTCCCCTGGTGTTACGGGAGAAGAAGGAGCATCCTCCACGACTTCCATTATGGAGTCGGGAAGGTTGTCCTCCGAGACCTCCATCATGGGAGGCGGAGGAGCCGCTTCTTGAGGTGTAGGGGCAGGAGAATCTTTCTCCAAGTCCAAAGAATCTAAAGAAACAAGAAGAACACGAGGGGTGTGAGATCCACTCTCAACGGAAAACACCTGGTGCACCGCAGATGGGGCCATCTCAACTGATCCCACGACCAATGGTTGGTCGGGAATGGATTCCTGAATTTGAATTTCCGGGGGAGTGGGATTGACCAAGGACAAATCTTGACCAATCGTAGGATCAGCTGGTGGAGGACTCAAAGAAAATTGTTTATAACCAACCGAGAGGCATGGTGTAGAAATAGTTGAGTTGTCCAAAACTCTCTTGGTTTCATGCATATACGAATAGAGGTGAATGGCATGGTGCCCTTCACACAACTTACAGGGATTGGTGATCTTACCCTGATTCTTAGGAACCTTACCAGCACCAGTTGAAGATGTGCCCCCAACTTGACTCCCAGAAGCCGAAGGCAACGGCGAGCGACCATTGGACCATACTTCGAGCACTTTGGGAATGCCAGGGTAGTCTCGAAGAAGATCGTCTCCTGTGCACAACATGTAAGGGAACTTGACTTTCCGTGGAGGGTTGGGAGGTTCATCAATAGGATATGTTTTAGAAGTAGTAGCTGCAGCTTTAGCCTGTCTCTTATCAGACTTCTTCTTATTTGTCTTCTTCTTCTTCTTCTTAGCCACCTGGCTACTCGAATCCAGAATTTCACCAGGCGAAGTAGAAGAGGAGGACGCAGAAACAGGCGAAGAAGGGGAGTGGTCCACCTTAGAATCAACATGATGTTTTTCAGGTGGAGGAACTAATTTAACAGTAGCCGAGACATTCGGGACCACAGAGGTTGAAAACAACCAAATAGGCAACCCAACAGTTAACCCAGGAAGGGACAACATTGCCATATAAGTAGCACCAACATTCCCAAAAGGAGGAAAATAACCAGGATTCCCATCAGAGGGGATTCCTTGGTTAGTGAACTCCGAGAAATTTTCCATTAGAAACGACTCGAAACAACACCTTAAGGAAACTAAATTTAACCATGAATATTTCGTGGGCAGTTAATTTTTAAAATATTGAAACAAAACTCTGTTGTTTCATCTTTTAAGAGTCGAGAAACAGACAAAAGGTGACTCTATCGCTTTCAAATTGGAAACAAGCATGAAAGGACAAGCGCTTGATGATATTTTCAAATTTAATGAGTCAGAAAAGATCAAAATGACTACTCTGGTAATCTAGGCAGATGGGTGTACCAGATATCCATGAACTGCCATATACACCTTGGTTAAAAAATGAAACAGAAATCAACCAAGGACTTGACGTACATGCAGGTAATCTCCCCGAATGTTGTGTCCGGTGTATCACAGGTATAAGGCGGCAGACTTGGCTTCCTACGGATAAAGGATAGCAACCTAGTGGGGTCTCCCTTTATATACGCGACGGTACGGGGAGCACAAGTCCGTACTAGCACTGTCTAAAGCCAAATGGCGAACGACAGCTACTAGGTTTAACGACGCTGGAACACGTCACTAGCCTAGACCTCTAGATATTTCGTTAATGTTTCAATTTTTCCTTAAGGTAAATTGAATAAATTTTATAGTTGATCTTCAATTATGTTTCAATTTCAGGCCCTGTCGAATGTTATATCTCAAAAATCCTCTAAATGCACACTACATGCCACAATATATCACTTTGTTCGCTGAAGAGCTAACTATGGGAAGGTTGAGACCTTTTCAAATAAAAACAAAATGATCACAAAACACCCACTACTGTATCTAATGCAAGCTAACGAAACTAAAAACTTTTCTTTTAGAGTTGTATAATACTAATAATGCGGAAAAGCTTTCAATTTTCACTAACTAATCAAAAGCAAAGAGATTTGTTTTTGTATTTTTCAATGCTTTAGATCAAATGCACCAAACGAAATGAAAAACTAATGAAGGAACCAATTCGAGAAATGATAGTGAAAGAGCCGAAACAAACAAGTTCACTCAATGCAAAACACACACAATCAGAACTCAAACTAATGGAGAAATCCCTCAAATCGAAGAAGGATCTCAAAAAGACTCATACAAACCGTGTAAGCTAGGCTCGAAATGAGACAAGCGAAACTTGAATGAAAAAGAGAGAAATCACTCAACTAACGCAACGATACAATGGAATCCAACAAAATGAATGCAAGGAAGCAAAAACGAAGTTGACTAGAAAAGCGAGAACCAAAAACTCCCACGGGAGGCTCAGCAGACTATAGCACCTAGAAACCCTAGAGCTAGAATGCAAAACTGATGGTAGAGAGCAAACAACTAGAGGATAGGGATCCAACGCAATCAATAAGGACTTCAAGGCACTCAAACAGTCAGAAAAATGACACCAGAACCAAAAATCAGACTCAGAGGGCCCAAAAACAAGTAAACCCTAACACCAAACAGGGTTGGCGCGACTGTTTGGTTGAATCTTGTGCCAAAACAGCGTTGGCGCGGGGGCCTAACTAGAAACAAGCGCCAGTTGGTGTGACTTTCAGGCTAAATACTGCGCCAATCGAGTTTACTATGGAAGGAAATGAAAAAAGAGCAAACAAAGAGTAGATCAGGTCTTCTGGGGGCTGAACAAGGGTTTTACACTGAAAGGAGGAAAACCAGAAGAGAAAGTCAATCAAACAAAAGCCAAAAACAACCCAAAGAGACAAGACTAACTCTAACTAGGTCCCCAGTGGAGTTGCCAGTTTGCTAGAGAGGTAAATCCCCTCTGCGAACAAAGGCGATCCCTACTAGCCCAGATCGGGTCTAGGAACAATCAGGTCACGTAGTGACGCAGGTCTCTAGTTACAAAACGACAAAAACATAACGAATTGCCTACCTCAAGTCCCACACAGTGGTCGTTGAAGAAAGGATGACGCTCCCCGTCCTCTGCTTTGGCAGATCACGATCCTTCCACTTGACACGTCCGAACACCTGCACACATTCAAAGGATACAACGATATACAGCGTAAAATCTAAATCTTGTAACCATACATCAGTCAGAGAGGATGTAGTTCATTGCATCAAGAAAGAGACACATCAATGAAACCATAATCAAAGTCGCTTATCATTAAAATAACAAAGGAAAGATACAACCCAAAGCTCTGACACTTGATCTTCCTTCGGCGAGGCTGACAGTGGAGCACGTCTCAATGAAGCTTGTCGGAAACGGGACGAAGCTCTCTCTCTTCGGCTTGGCTCTCGAAAGCTGTCTGGCTATAGTCTCCTTGCTAAAGGTTCAGCTCTTCGCTTTCTAAGGGAAAAGGCAAGCTTATATAGATGGTGGAAGGGGAGTTGGGATCCCTACAATCATGGGCTTGGCCCTATCCCTAAGGAAGCTTCCTAGATAGGTGGAAAACCAGCTCCCATACATGGAGATCCGAAGCCAAACCTCCCAACTCATTTTAGAGACTCGTTCAGGAGTTTGTTGGAATCAAACTTCCACCATTTATTTTTTAAAAACAATCCTTATTAAGCTTGGCGCGAGGGAGACACCGGGATAGAGCGCCAATTGGCGCACCCTCTATGGTGGATTTTCCCCATTGGCGCGAAGGCTGAACTGGCTAGTTGCGCCAAGGCTAAAAGACCAGTTTTTAGGGTTTTACAAAGGAAAATTTCTTCAGAGGAATGATTATCCTTGTCAAGGGGGATGCCATGAAAGTGGTTTCAGGTCATGTCACTGCTCACAGGTCACAGGAAAGGCCCTCCAATGTGCGAGATGGGGGATTGCAGGGACAATGACAAAATGTTGTGTAACAAATACTCTTGAAGAACAAGTTCAAGGTCTCAAAATTGAAGTTGAAGAACACAAATGTATTGAAGAGTCACTTCAAAAGAAGTTGGAAGAAAGCAACCAAGAAAGGGAAGCATTAGAAGCTGCAGTAGTCTCGCTGCGTAAGGAAGTGAAGAAGGGAAAAATTGTCCAAAACTATGCCAACAACTCGAGGGCATTGGAAGAACTCATCAACAATCAACAATCTTACAACTACAGAACTAGCCTCGGTTACAAAGAAGAATAAGTAGGACCTTCTACAACAAAATACAATGAACCTATGAGACCTGACATGCATGTAGACTTCATTGGACAAGATTTGCAAGAACAGCCTTGGAAGACAATTCCTCGATGAATATTTCCATCCAAGTACCAACATATTTTTCAAGGCTATTGTTATTCATGTGGAAAAATTGGTCATAAAGCTGTAGAATGTTGCACGTACCCTAGGAACCAATACAATTCCAGGAGATCTTTCAAATATGAACCTCCCAGGGCTCAACTAAACATCAATAGATTCTAACATTTAAGAAATAATATGGAATGTTACAAATGTCAAAACTTTGGACACATAGCCAGAGACTATAGACTTGAAAATCCTCCAAAAGAATCTTCGAAGCCACAGAACGAACAAACTTGGAAGAAGAAGAAGACTGATAATTGTGCTCTCGCTCTCAAGGCTAAAAACAACAAAGATGAGTGGTATTTTGATAATGGTTTCTCAACGCAGATGAATGGAGATAGAAATAAATTTGTATCTCTGAATGAGAAGAAGGATGGAACCATCTCCTTTGGAAATGATGGATCTTCAAATGTTATAGGATCAAGTACCGTCACTCTTGGAAGCAAAGATGTTCTAGCCAAGAATGTTCTATTGGTTGAAACCATGAATCACAATCTGCTTAGTGTTGGAAAAATGTGTGATCAAGGACACACAATGTTATTCAACTCCACAAAATGTGAAATTAGGAAAGGTGGGTATGGTAAAATTTTGGCTACATCAAGTCAAGCTCCAAACGACATATATGGATGAAGCAACTAAAGCATGTCTACTAGCTAAATAAGATGAAAGCTTGTTATGGCACAAATGAATGGGTCACATAAACTTCGACAATCTTGTCAGGATAAGCAAAAAGGAAGTAGTACGAGAAATGTCGAAAATCTCAAAACCTTTCAACACATTATGTGGGGCCTGTCGGCATGGAAAGCAGACAAAAGTCGAATTTAAAACAAAAGAACACTTTGCATCACATCCATTGGAATTGATACATACTGATCTATGTGGTCTTGTGAGAACAAAAGGCTTAGATGGATAATTATATTTCATGTTAATGATAGATGACTATACCAGGATGACAACCGTCAGTTTCCTAAAAAAAAAATCTGAAGCATTTGAGTGCTTTAAGATCTACAAGGAGTTGGTCGAAAATGAAACTAATTTGAAAATAAAGTTTCTAAGATCAAATAATGGCAGATAATTCACATCCAAAATATTTCAGCAATACTATGACGAAAATGGAATAAAAAGACAATGTTCAACAGCACAAACACCTCTGCAAAATGGAGTTGCTGAAAGAAATAACAGAACCCTAGAGGAAATGGGTAGAACAATGTTGAAGGACTCAAAATTGGATGAAAAATTCAGGGATCAAGAAATTGATACGACATTCTTCATTATCAACCGAAGTCTTCTCAGAAATAATTGCAACAAGACCCCATATGAATTATCGAAAGGAAAACCGACTAATGTAAAATATTTCAGAATCTTCGGAAGCAAATGTTATATCAAAAGAGAAGATTAAAATTTGGGTAAGTTTGAATCACGTGTTGATGAAGGTATCTTTGTTGGTTACTCACGCAAAAGAAAGGCCTATAAATGCTATAATCTAAGATGAAAACAGATAGTGGAGAGCACAAATGTTACATTTGACGAAGATGGTGTTCTAAAGAATAATGATGAGGATCTAGAGTCTTTGAAACTTGAGACAGAGGTTGAAAAAGACACAGATAAAATTCTAGAACAAGAAGCAACTATCAACCAAGAAGAAGTAAATAATGATCATCAAGTTATACCGGAACAACAACAAGAAGCTCCTCCAAAGAGAACAAAAGAATGGATTCAAAAGAACCATCCATCAAATAAAATCATTGGTGACATAAATGAAGGTCCACAGCTTCGTTCATCACAACAAGCTCACATTGCTTTTCTACCAACCTTTGAGCCTAGTAGTTTTGAGGAAGCCAGCCAGAATGAATATTGGGTAGTAGCTATGAATGAATAATTGGAGCAAATCGAGAAGAATAAAACATGGGAATTAGTTCCACGACCAAAAGATAAAAATATCATTGGGACTAAATGGGTGTTCAGGAACAAATTGAATGAAGAT
The DNA here is from genome assembly GCA_034641835.2 of Pinus albicaulis. Lineage (NCBI taxonomy): Eukaryota > Viridiplantae > Streptophyta > Pinopsida > Pinales > Pinaceae > Pinus > Pinus albicaulis. The sequence goes on from CM076583.1 coordinate 287,329,259, forward strand.
GGATAGGTTACCAGAAACAAAGCAAGATTGGTTTGCAAAGGCTATGCACAAGTGTAAGGAATTGATTTCGACAAAACATTTGCACCAGTTGCCAGAATGGAAGCCATCCAAATGTTTCTCGCCTATGCATGTTCAAGAAAAATCAAAGTCTACCAATTGGATGTTAAGTCAACATTCCTGAATGGTGAATTAGAAGAAGAAGTTTACATTGAACAACCCGAAGGTTTTCTACTATCAGAAAAATAAGACTATGTTGCAAGTTAAATAAGGCTCTATATGGTCTCAAGCAAACTCCCAAAGCATGGTATGTTCGTCTTGATGGATATCTACGTCAACAAGGGTTCAAGAAAGGTACTGCTAATAACAATATTTATGTACAAATAGATAAAGATAATTTATCAGTCGTTAAGGTATATGTGGATGATGTATTATTTGGTAAAATGATGATCGACTAACTAATAACTTTGCTACAAAGATGAAAAGTGAGTTTGATATGTCTTTACTTTTTGAGCTGACATACTTCTTAGGGCTTCAAATATCTTAGCAAGAGAAAGTAATATTCATATGTCAAGCCAAGTACATCAAGGAAATGCTCAAGAAATTCAAAATGGAAGATTCCAAACATGTCCTTACTCTGATGGTAACAGGTTGCAAATTGAGCATAGACAACTCATATAAGGATGTGGATCAGAGGTTGTACAAATCTATGATTGATAGTCTTCTATATGTAACAGCCTCCCGGCCAGATGTTATGCAAGTAGTTGGACAAGTAGAAGGATTCCAAGAAGCACCAAAAGAATCACATATTATTTCCCTTCAAAAGAATTCTTCGATATCTAAAGGGTACAACAGAATATGGATTTTGGTATCCCAAGGGTAATAAGCAGCACCAGGGGCTACCCCGATCTTGCATGGGAATTTTGACCTACCAAATTACTATATTCTGAGTCAAGGATATTTTTAATGGTTTCTACTTGTCGAGATTTTTTTGTTGATATATGGCATGCCCTCGTAATTCTTCACGGTTTGAGAGATATTCATGTTTGAAGTTAGTAACCCCAGTTAGTGGGCTAAAACCCCATGGGGTTGTGGCATGACACTAATCATTGGTTGTGTTCATTGAATAATCAATAATTAATAATTTTTAAACGCCTAAAATCCCTCCCACGTTCACTTGTTGAATACCCTCTCAACCTAAGCATTTATATAAATTGTGATCCTCATATCCTCCTCATGCAGGGATTTCGCTACTTGAAACAGGTCATCGTGGAATTTTCACTATAACTTTGTTTCTACGAAGGTTCAGAAGCTGAAATTTTTATCAAGTGAAGCCGAAATCCTAAGTAACCTCATGTAAAAATTTCAGATCATGGTTCACAATATTTTCGGAGATATGATCTGTGGAAGTTAGGGTTTTTGCAGGCTCCTGAAATTCATCTCAAAGAGGTGACCTTGGGAAAATCAACATAACTCTCTCTATGAGTATCAGATTGGAAGTCTGTAAAAATTTGTAGATAGTACACAGACTGTAGTTTTCTTTGTATTAATTTTAGAGCCCAATGAGGAAACTGTGACACGTGGCACGCCGTGAAAGTTCACTCTACTGAACCAATCCATAATTAGGTCATTGTGAGAGATTGGGCATAACTTTGCCTTGAAGAATCCAAATTGGGTCGACCTATGGCATTGGAAAGAAGACTTAGAGGAATAATACAGGACCGAAAATCACATATTGGGGATCTGAAATAACAGAGATACACCAAATTCAATATCGAGCTCCTACAAGGCAAGGAAAAGCTAGATCATGTGTTGTCAAGGGTTGCAAAGGACCAGAATTTCTAGGGCATAAAAGAAAATCAAGGTGCAGCAGAGGTAAGCTCCAGGTAATTATATTATGTATATGCATGTTCATCTCTTAATTCCATTAGGTTCTTTGTATTCTAATTTGTTTTTTTTGTTTAGCACTAACATATGCTCTGTAGGATGAGGTAAGTTTTGCTATTATCATATCATGGGTATTTCCATGAATACTTTTTGCAGGTATTATATATTCATCAAGATAAGACTCGATGCATGATCTAATGTTCTGAAGAGTGAGAAAGGGTAGCATGACAAGAGCAGCAATCAAGGTGCAGAATAGCAGCAAGAAGTTCACCACATGAAGTCTTCACATGGGCAGCACTGCATACAGTCATTGTAAAGGTATCATTGTACTGAGTCATTGTAAAGGCGTCATTGTAAAATTTGTACAAGTTTCTATCTACCAAGAATTGAAGAGGCGGTTTCGAGAGGTCTAGGATCATCATTAGGTATTTGTATCATAGTTGGGGTTATGATCTAGTGTGTCCTCTTCTACATCATTTTCTATCATTGTAAAGTGGACCATTTTCCCTGGTACGGTAGTCCATTCTTATTTTATTCTTCTATAGGGTGGTAGGCTGGTGCTAGGCTAGTGCATGAAATCACCAACAGGTTCAAGACTGTGAAAACTTCAGGGTGGTAGGGTGGTGATAGGGTGATTTGTAGCTCATTAGGTGTTGGGGCATCCGTTTAGTTGGCTACTGAAGAATCTCAGGCGTTGGATCGTCCATCCAGTGGGAGTTGGAGAAGAATGATTTTTAATATTATAGGAAGTTGGAGCTTTCTTTTCAATTGGAGTTGAATATTAAAAAATTATTAGAAAATCATTCAGGTGGTTTTTGTCCCGGAGGCAGTTTCCACCTTAAAAACTGTGTGCATTTGTGTTCCTTTTGTTTACTGCTATCATTGTACAAACATTGATAATAATTGAAGATTAACTGATGCTCTGAAAGATTAATAATAATATTAATTGAAAGGAATGTTGATTCACCCCCCTCTCATTATTTCCAACATGATCATGCGATATGCTAAAGCAAGGTACTGAATCCTTTTACGAATTTATTACGGAAAATAAACACAATCGCCAATCACAACAAGTAAAGAAAGAAACAAATCAAACCACAACACAGATATTTTCCTAGGGAAATATTACTGCTCAAAACCCCTCTATATTCTATTGTATATTCACCAAAGAGTCATGAAACAATTACAATGCACTCTTCTCAAAATAGTCTCCTGCACTCTGTTAATCGTCTCACACTGATCCAGACAAAATCGAGCCAACACTTAGCCAATTCTCAGCCTGTCTTCAGACAGTCTGCCTTTCTTACGCAATTCCTGATGAATGCAATCCCTATTCCTTAGGAATTTTATCCTTTCTCAACTAATCTGAGTATTATGGGCATCCTATGGTGTTTTAACTGCATCTGGGCAACTTGATAATATCACAACTGATAGTTAACTTCCCTTTAACCTTTGTCTCAACTGGGTCTCCACTGGAACTGACATGCATGCAGCTAATAATAGTAAATCATTAATTGCATGTTATATCATTGATTGTGAACTAAATAATATTTAATTCACTTGATCTCTCACTAGTGCAACAAATAGTTACAACTAGCACAAATGTCTTTAACTCACTTAACTGATTTAACTAATTACAACATGCTTTAAACTAATGCACCAACTGCACTTCGAACTCTGTTACAACTAGAATTACTCTGCATGCCTCACCAACTAAGGCTCAAATCTAAATTCATGCGCTAACTGAGTTTATCACACTTAGTTAATTATTACAAGTGATTATGAGATAAGATTGCATTTAATTTTCCATTCTAATTGAGGAAAAATTAAAATAGACATTGCACCAAATTTAGCCCACACCAGAGGTGCTGCTATGACCTGTGGTCCCACACTAGTGTAGGTGCTACTTGGACCTCGTGGTCCCACACTAGTGTAGGTGTTTCTTGGCCCTTCTAGTCCCACACTAGTGTAGGTGTTGTCATGGTGTTTCTGGATCCCAATTTCATTGTTTCTTGTTGCAAACTTCAATAGACTTAGTAAACCATTCAGCTAACAATTGGTCCAGAACTAAATTTTTAACCAAACGAGGACGATGTTGCCACTCATGAATATGATCATAAATGTGAGTGGAATTAGTTTGCTTCAAATTGGTTAAAAGTTTTGTTCTAGTTTCATATCAGATAGGTAACTGGAAATGTGTTAGGAATGTGGTTGCTAAAGAGCTGAAGTTATTAAATGAAGCGTGTGATAATTCCATATACCATTTTTTTGTCGTACCTGTAAGCGTTCGTTGGAAAAGACGTAAATGAATAGAATCTTCATTAAGAGATTTCGAAGAACACCACAAATGATAAGTCATAACGTGTGTGGATGGGTCTTACCCAGGATTTCCAGTGAATTTTGGGATATCACTAGGAAATTTAGTTGGAATGATTGGCCACCAAGGAGAATGTGTGATAGGATCATTGGTAAGTTGAGTCAAATCTGGAAACTCGAGTGTTGCTACGAATGGAAACTTATTTTTAAAATATGGTGAAGGATATGCCAGATAGGAAGGAATATCTTGAGAAACATGTATCTAAGCTCCATGATAAGGAGGGTTCGGATAAACAAAATTCTGATAAGCAGAATACGGATAACCTTGCTGCCCATATCCAGAATAACTCTGCAAATGTTGAAATGGTTGAGTTTGGACATACTGGCCTTGATAAGGCACTTGAGGGATACCCTGATAAGGTTGATACTATTTCCCTATGGGATGTTTCATCATCCCAACATAAGGTAAATTTGGTTGTGGCTATGCCATACCATACGCCTGTTGACCCTCTTGATTTTTAGGATTACCCTATCCAAGCAGCTGAGAATGTAATACATTCTGAAGAGGTTGGGTAAGTGGGGCCTTAAGGGCACTATATACTAGATGAATATATTGAGTTGAAGAAGTAGCTTGTAAATGTTGAATTACATTCAATTGAGCCTGAAAAAATTGAGGTATACATTGATAAATAGGAATTGGAGATGTGGATGGAACATATTAAGAATTCAAAGAAGGATCCACAACCAAACCAGGTTGCACATGAATCATAGGTTTCCAAACATCAGCATACATTCTCTAATATGGAATACTTGAATAAGGCTAAGCACCAACATGTGGCATACTAACAACATGTTTCCCCCCTACCCAAATGGGAGGGGATGATGGAGGCAACTTCCCCCCAAGAGGAGGGTTCAAAAATGAGGTGGATGGAGTTTTTGTAGGTAACCATAACCACTAACATAAGGGACAATCTATTGCTCAATTGTAGGTGTAGATGGAGGATAAAGAGCATAATGTGTGGTGCTCATCAAAGAAGTTCCAAATGGAATCCCGGAAGAGGATGGCACGGGATACTTCCATGGACTAGATGCAACACCAAAGAAGGTACCAGACAATGATTGGTAACTAGGAAGGATGGATGGGCCATCATATAGATGTGTCTCTAGTGATGTTAAAAACATAGATGAAGTTATGACATGGGTTTTCTCAACCATAGTGGCAGATGCAGGCTGGGATACCATAGTAGATTCAGTCATGGTTACCTGACCTAAAGAGTTTTTCCGCGGGAAACTCAAAGGTGATTTGAAAGGAAACGAATCATATAAAGGAGATTTTGATGGAGTATGAGGAGGAGGAAGAGAATAATTTTGATAGAGATGAATCCCTTTTAAATATAAATGAGAATATGGTCGAGGTTCTTCTTATGGAATCTCTTCAATACTCACAAGACCAGGTGGAAGGGGTTCACCGTTAGGTCCAAGATAAACAGATTGCAGTTGAGTCTGAGATAGAGGAAGAAAATAAGGTCCTGAAGTAACATGTATAGGTGACTAAAGTGATTCGGATTGTCCAACTTTTGGTCCTGCCATTTCTAATTCATTAACATAAGGTCCAGTAACCTCTGGTAATACACTTTTAGGTGCTCTAGTTTCAACTATGTCTGAGAAACCAACAAAATTAGAAGTAATTACATGCTCATTACTCACGGGGACAAATGAATCTGGTGGATCTACCTCAGATGGAGGACTAGAATGAGTATCTCCCAAAGTACAAGATTCAGTAGTTTGTGTTTTCTTTTTCTTCTAAAAATGGCTAGGAGTTTCCTCTAGTGGAAGCGAAGGATTATTTTTCATTCTACGTGAATGATAGAGTGGGGGATATTATTCTTCCATGTTAGCTTAATAAATTTTAAACATTAAAAATGAAAAATAAAACAAGGGTAATCTAGGAAAAGGGTTTACCAAGAAACCATGAACTACAATATACAACCTTGGAGAACCAAGGATTTACGTAAGGGCAGGCAATCTCCCCGAATGTTGTGGTTGGTGTATCACAATATATAAGGTGGATGAATCAGTTACATATGGTGAGGATAAAGACCTATGGTGGACTCCCAAAATATACTCGATGGTATGTGGAAGTGAAATATGTATTAGTGTTTTCTAATGCATAACCATACGATGAGATAATTCCCATATACTCTTCATGTGTGTAGCACCATCCAATATACCCAAAAGTACATGGAAAATGGCCCGATACACTTACATACGGGGAACAGGATTTCACCCTTGAGTTGCAATGTTGGAAAATACTGACAACTCATGTGTTTGTAGACGTCAAAATACATCTCTATCCTAGACCTATAAATGTTTATGTTAATGTTACAAGGTTGATTCAGTAAATTTTAGAGTTGATCTTGAATTAAGTTTTCATTTTTCAAGGCTCACCACGAATTTCACCTGAATATTCAAAAAAAATCAATCTAGCATGATGAAATGAAACTGTTCATTCAATGAAAATCTATCTACAGGAGGGAAGAGAACAAAGAGTATGCAACATAAAAGATACAAAAAACAAAATTTATCAAGTGAAATTTCCCTAATGCAATTGTTCCTATATGTGATTCAAAGATATATTTATTTTCAATTCCACTTAATTTCCAAAATTACATTAAAACTAAGATGTATGCTTAATCATTGATAAAAGAAACTATTTAGAACGATGACTACAACACTAATTACTTCAAGCACCCAATGATCAAAAATCAATTTGCTAATGACCTATTGATAAGAACAAATCAAAATCTAAAAAAAATCTCATCAAAGGCACTCAAAACCAAAATAAAATAGGATGATGGCTTATGAGGGACCTAAATACACTCATGGACACAAGGAAGAGCAGCTAGAATAAGGCTGGTCAGAGAGAAAAACACCAAAAGAGGGATTTTTATGGAATGGGGGTCAGCGCAGGTGCAAAGAGGGCACCAGTGCTCTGTAACACAGTTGCAAAGAAGGTCAGGGAGCATTTCAACGCTCTGTCAACAGACCAGGGGGTGCACTGATAAAAGTTAAGGCCAGTTTCTGACATAAAAAATCAACTGAATCTTAATGAAATGTCTTCCTAGGGTCGATTTTAACTGAGTGAGACAATGAAGGTATAAAAAAGAGGCAAAACAAGTACTAAGGACAAGGAAACCACTAAGGGAATGAATCGATCCCTAGCGGAGTCACTAGTTTGTTATGTGGAATTTACAACTACAGACAGAAGTATCTTGCATATACCTAGTGGAAAGGACTATAATGTTTCCCTTGGATAAATTGGAGAATGCAAGGAGACTTACTTGGGATCTGTCACAAGCTTCAATCTCCTCTTGACTTGTATGCTCTAATCCTAGCTCAGATCGCTATAATTAGAACCTGCACATTCAATCAACAAAAGTCAAACATTTACGACAACTATGTAGCCTAATACAATTACTCTATTCAATGGATCAACAAGGCATCAAAATATATGAAAATAAACATGACATGAAACATATAGGAAAAAATCTACTCCTTATATTAATAGAATTTAGAGAGATTAAAACTAAACATAGGAGTTGATCTTGTAGAGATCTCCCCAAGTTGACTTTTCCTTCCTTTTCTGATCAAGAGTTCATAAATTTTGCTCAAAATTCAAAGTTACAAGATTGGGTTGAAACCAAGATTGTGTAGATCTCATCTTCTTGATTCTGGCGCTGTGAACGGTTCGAAAAACCGATGTCGTATGAGGAAGATATTATGTTCTGATCGAAATGCCAAACAGGTAAAATTACGATAGTTTGACCAGATCTGACTGGGATGCACAGTCAACAAAGTGGATGTATAGTCAACAAAAAAGAGAATATTCCTTTCTCAGGACCAATCGTTGGATGACAAGTGTCGAGTTTCTATTTGTGGTATGGGGTTGGAAGATCCAATTAGAGGGTGCCACATGGCTAGCCCTAAGGCTGCCATGTGTCCCTGTAACTTTATAGTAAAATTTTGTTGGAGGCAGCAGGGCTCGACCCCCTGATCTCCCCCAGGCATGCATAACCATTTACCATCTGCACTACACAAGTTCTCAACCATATTAAGCGATGGGTTATATTTAATGTGTAATGCAATTATGGTTGGGGGTTGGGAACCGCCCGCGACCCCAACCCGCCAGCGGTCTCCGACATTTATGTCACATGGAAACATTTAAATGCCACCCAACCACACAGTTAGCGCTAACCGAACACAAAAAACTTGTGGTTCAAACTTTAAACTACAGTTCCTATTGTGAGTTCCACTAACCACCACAGTTATGTAGCGGTTTGGGGGTGCGCATGTGGCCACCACCCAACCATAAACATTAAATTCACAGTTTAATCAGTGCAGAATTTAGGGGCGCACCTAAATTGGCGGCTAACCCAGTTTTAGCTCCAGTTAACTGGAGTTCTCCACTTTTAGTGGAGTTTTCCTAGGAGATACTAGGCAAAAGTGTAGGAGACTCAATTTTCGACCATTCTGAGTGAATGAAGAGTCATTTTTTACTAATTGGAGAATTATGGAGCCATTGGTGCAGAGAAAACAATCATTAGAGCACTTTAACTACATTTGATAGTAAAATTTTGAACATAATGAAAGATGGACAAGCCATTGGGAGCTAGACCAACAGATGTAGCCCAGGAAGGGTGAACTGCTTCATCATGCCTACTGTGTAAATTTCATGTGGTGACTTATTTATTTGTTTTACACTATTTTTCAGTGTTATTTATGCTTATTTCATGCTTCCAATTCACTAACAATAATCTACAAAACATGGAAAAACTCCTTAATCCTTATGCAAACTAAAGAGGAAATTATGCACATGTTTTTAAAATTGAAAGACACTTAGCACAAAAAAACTAATACATTCATTTTATATCAAGAAAGCCTCTTATGTTACCCTAATGCATGAATATTATGACTCTCTTATCATTGCATCTAAATTTTCATGGATTTGTTGCTTCGTGATCTCGTGTCCAATCAGATCAGCATACAGAGAAAACATGACCAATAGAATAATAAGAAAGCCCCAATCATGAATGATCAAGCATGAAACAAACAATCAATTCTATACTATAGAGAAATGAGATCACACCTGGAATCCTCACAGATCAGAGAAGGGTTTTAAGTTTGATGTAGATCTTGCACTCCACTCAAGCAATCTACCACATCTGCACCTGATCTTTTATCCCCACACGCAATCACAATTAATCAAAGATGACGGGTGATCTTCCTCAGAAGACCATTAGATCAAAAGAAATATAATCGACCATAAAATATGTTGAATACACATTCATATAAGGGAAGGAACATAGATTTCCATTGATCATAAAAGATATTACAATGCATATACCTTCGCCTCAAAGCTTCCTCTCCACAATCTGGTAGAGTTTCCCCACTATATAAATGAAGTGAGCGTGAAGAGAAACATACAAGTGGCAAATATCTCACAATATATCTCACAAATGGAAAGGTAGCATCATAGTCTCAAAATGGCTCTCCAAAACCTAGTCTGATCCTCTCAAATGGTCCATTATAAATACGTAGAAGAGAGGTCCCAAGAGGATGTATGTGATGGTCCTCTAAATTAGACATAAATTAAGGCCCATCTAACCTTTCTTAGGCACATAAAGGCTATACTAAATCTCTCCTTATACACTTGATAATGTTTTTTTAGCTTTAATATGTTCTTGGGAAGGTTTAGAGATAATTGCATATTTGTGCCTAATATTATTTATTTTTGAAGAATATTATGAGAATATTGGGTAGATTATGAAGATTTGGAGAAGGAGATAATCTAGGGACTTACTCCCTACTACAAGAGGATCGGGATTGGAGAATAAATGAAAAAAATATCATGAAATTATTGAAAAATTCTGGAGCTCCAATGATTGAGAAATTCTAGGAATGTGTTCCATGTCATTTAATGCAGATTCCTAGTGTTGGGAACTAGATCCGTTATTTGAGAGGTTTTGGAGGGGAAAGTTTCCTCCTTTCAAGGAGAATTCTTCCTCATCATTTTGTATAAGTACCAATTCAAACTAGCCTCTAGTGGCATGTATTTTATAGTATGTTTATGGAGAAAACTTGTTGTTCAATAGCTCCATTTTCATTTCTTGTACGGATGTACTTGGATTTATTCAAATAATGAAGTTTGGTGCCATTTTTAACTTCTAAAGCTTGGTTTCTTCCATAGTACTCTGAGCCTCCTTGGGCTTGGCCATCCCAGGAGCCTCAAAGCCCTCTTTCACAATTTCTTTATGTTCTTCAACTGACAATTGATAAAGCCAAATCCAATTGGCATGACATGTTGTACCCTACACTTTGGGCATACCGGATGTTTGTAAAAACTACAACCGATTTCACTCTGTTTCAACTAGCTTATGGGTTGGAATCTATATTTCCGATTGAATGTGAAATTCCTTCCCTTAATTTGGCATTCGAACTACTTCCGGACACTTCCAATCTCGAAGAATGCCTCATCCATCTAGAACATCTCGATAAGCAGCGCCGAGATGCAGCTACGATGAATGCGGCGCACAAGAAACGGGTGAAGGTTCAGTATGATAAGGTGGTCAAACCTAGGGTTTTCTCTGAAGGTGACCTTGTCTTAGTTTATGCTCAAGAGAAAGATGCCTTAGGGGTAGGAAAGTTCAAATCTATGTGGTATGGCCCCTTTATCATCAAAAATGTCCTCAAAAAGGGAGCTTATGCCTTGGTTTACTTTGATGGGAAGGAGTTGGCTTAGGAATAGCATCTGCTTTGTTCTATATATTGTATTTTTGTAAATATCTGTGTTTCGACTTTTGGTGTGGTTTTGATGATTTTGATTTGCTTTGGCGGGTATTATTGGATGATATGAGTCATTTTGTCTTTGTTTATGGTGCTAGTAGACAAACCTGGAACCTGGCTTCCAAAGCTTGGGTAATCCACTATCCATCCGATCAGTTTCTAGTTTCAAAAGGTGTCTGAGATTGCTTATAGATCTATTGTTGACTCTGCAGATTCTGTGCCAGTTTCTCTTTCACTGGAGGAATTGGATGGATATGTGGCTTTGGCTTGGACTCTTATTTCATCTTCTGCTCAGGATTGCCTTGATACCACTCTTCCATCTGAAGAGGCCATCCTCGAAGCAATTACTGGTGTAGGGAGACCGTGGGATGACTTGCATCATCGGTCTTATTTTCTATCAGACTTGAGAGAAGTTGAATCAAGTTTCTCTAGCCTTCAGTATTCTGGTCCTGTTCACCCAATCTTGAACCCTTTAGCACCAGCACAGATATTTGCTGAAGGGAACATGGTTGTCATTTCTGCTACTACCCCGGTGAACATCTCCAAAGATCCCAACATTGTTGACAATGTCTTCATTGGAGCCGAACGTTCCCCTAAAGAAATTCAGACTTACACCGATCTCTTTCAAGAATTTCGGGATGTGTTTGCTTGGTATTATGAGGAAATTCCGAGTATAGACCCATCTATTGTCTAGCATGATATCAAGACATACGAAAATGCTAAGCCTATTTGGCATATGCTTCACCTGGTCAACCCTAGGAAGGCAGTGGTTATCAAAGCTAAGGTGGAGAAGATGCTTAACGTGAGTTTTATATACCTCGTTACATTAACTGAGTGTGTTTCAAATCCAGTTCCTGTGGACAAAAAACAAGGAACGATCCAAGTTTGCATCTCACTTCTTATTCACATGCATCTCTTATTATTGTTTTGCCTATTTCTGTATTTAGTATTGATGATTTTCTTGTTGTAGGATTGATTTAAATGATTAAAGTGAGTTCTTTTTCAGGTTATTTACAGATTCACAAGCATTATTCATCCTTAGAATAACTTTGGAAGGTCATCCTCATCATTCAACTACTTGGATTTGGTTACTAGTTCACAAATATAGGATTTCTGGAAATGCCTTGTAGTGAAATAGTAGTAATTTTATTTTATTTTTAGAATGGTTTAATGAGATTAATTTGAGTTTATTCCACTTGTATTAGGTCATAAAAACATTCAAGTTAGTAACAAAATTTACCCCATTTCATTTTCACTTGAATAGGTTAGGCATTTGATAGGTTAACTAGCTCACTATTTCTTACATTTCCATTTTTTATAGTAATTGTCTGTTATTTTTTAGCACATGTGAACATTGGTATTTTGGAGTGATTCCACTTGGAATGGAGACCTAAGACATCCTAATTAATAAAAAAAATTGTCTCGTCCCTTTTTAATTTGATTTAATTAGTTATTCGGTGAGTTATCTCCTAAATAAGACTTTTTGTAGCAAAAACAAAACTTCCTGTAGAAAAAACGGGACTTTTTGTAGCACATCTAAACTTGACTAGATTTTCTCCCAAAACTTGGTTTTGTCTCTTATGCTTGAATCATGACCCCTAGGATCTAAATCCATGATTGAGGAAGAATAAACACCACTTAGGACAAGAATTTTTACAAATTAGATTAGGCATATTTATTTGAGTTCATCCTCTTATGATTTCAATTACAAATTGTTGTTATTGCCTAGGATTAATTTCTTTTTAAAGCAACACTTCCATTTATGCAATTGTTTTAGGCTTTTATTTCACGACATTCACTCCATTACATCAGATCGACAAAAGAAGGACACATTATATGTTGCACATATTGTGTCGATACCTCTTAAGTTTGTACGAACCCCGGGTTGATAATTAACGTTGGTAGCCTTGGGAGTTGCAACATTCTTGTTGCAATACTGAGGCTCATCACTTTTTGGTGCCATTTCCCAAGGGATGTCAAAGTTTTCATTTTTTTCTTCACTAGTTGATTCATTTCTGCAAAAAAAAAAAAAAAAAAAAAAAAGTAGTAGCCATATTTCATTTTAGAAAATTGCATTGCATTAGAATTCTTATTTTTATAAAAACACAAAGAAAATTACTTCTCCAGCACCAACCCCTCTCCCCCATTTGATCACGTGGTGCAGTAAGAGCCACATCACCATCCAATTTTGCAGGTAGAATAAGAAGAGGTGGAAGAGCAGGTAGAATAACTGGATGAAGATGATGATAATGGAGAAGATACTCTTGGATTTCCCCTTCAAGATATTGATGTCAGTGTGCATATGAAGATCATCCCTCCATATTTCCTTCCCGACTTCCATGGTATGAGGCTAGATGATCCGAAAAACTTTCTCTTTGAATTTGAAATACTTTGTAGATCTTATTGTTACTTACTAAACACTCAAAAGTTAAGATTGTTTTTGGCAACATTGAAGAATAGAGCTCTTAAACGGTTCATGAGTTTAGGTGGTAATTCAATACTATCATGGAATGATATGCAAAAGATATTTCTAGAAAAATATAAAGATCATGATCTTAAAGAATAAAACTTTAGAAGGAATCAAAAATAAGATGAGAGCCTTGAGGATCTAATAGATAAATTCATGTATAATGTTAAGAGGGAAAAATTACATCATTTAGGATTTGACACACTAAAAACACTCTTACTTAGAACAATTAGGGATGAGTGGATTGGTATCCTTGATCTCATGAGTAGAGGAGATGTATACCAATTATCATTTGAAGAAATTTTTTAAACATGCAAGCGCATATCAAGAGGAAGGGCAAGAGTAAGTAGATCAACATCAAGATCGGTAAGTCAAGTTGAATGTGGAAAGTTGTTTGATGACTTTAAAACAAAAATTCTTAGCAATCTCAGTGAACAAGTAGAAATGTTAAGAATGCAAAATGAGAAAAAAGAAGATGCTAATATTTTTGTTGTCGATGCAGAATCATATTTCTCATCATTACCAAGGTTGAAGGAAGTTTACCGAGAGGACAATGGAGCAAGTCAATCACCAAAGAATCTATGTTATGTAGCTCAAAGAGGACCATGGCAACCTATTCAACCTGATATGACGCAAGAAACTACTTCACAATATCAAGGTTATGCACATCCATCTCAAAGTAATTGGAACACACCCGTTCCATGGAAACCTTGGCCATCTCAACCCCAAAACCAATCTTGGAAACAAGGTTGGAAATAACCTTATGGGAGAAATCCACAATATCCTCAATATTTCTTCAAGTTCCTCCATACCCAACTCCATGATATCCCTATCATCCACCTCCACCACAACTACAACCTCAACCACATCCATCTCAAAGATACATTCCCACTCAACTACTTGTACCACCATTTCCAAACTCACACAAGGAAGTAGCTCAGGCCACTTACAATCCTGAGGTATAACACTTCCAAACATATCCTCTTGATCTAAATGGTATTAATCTTAGTTCAAGCAAGTTATTTCAAAAAAAGAGATACTCTTGATGTCATTGAAGGGAAACATCCAAAAGAAGAAGATTCAAATGAGGAGATCAAAGAATCATGGGTTGCACTTGATGGAGAGAATACATCATAATCAAAGATGGAAGGCTCCTCATGTTTACCATCGGATCCTCCATTTGTTCAAGAGAACAATCAGCAAAAAGAGGAATATTTGAATGTCATGGTAGAATAGGACATAGAAAGAGATCAAAATGTGCAAGTGGACTAGAGGAATCACAACTATATTGAAATATGGTTTCAGAAAATCATTAAGTTGTAGCAACACACTCTTATTCAACAATTTTTTATCTCCTCTCAGTCAAAGCATTTGGTCTCTCACATTTAGGTACATGTCAAAGCATACATTTCGAGCCTACACGTGATTTTATTTTTCATCTTGATATGCACATGGCTCCATTGGAAGTATTCCTATACCTGAAAGAGATTTTTTTTCAAGTAGAGTAGCATAGCGAAAAAAAATAATAATAAAAGAAATGGAAAAAGAGAAAAAAAAATAATAATAATAAAATCTCAGGTGAAAACTTCTTTTGAGGCGCATGAGATTGACTCATTGATTGAAACTTCCTCCATGAGGCGGTCAATGGGTTGGAAAATAAAATAAAATAAAATAAAATCCTAGGTGAAAACCTCCTTTGAGGCGCTTAGGTAGACCTACTAGTTGAAAGCCTCATTGAGGCAGCTAATAGGCCTAAAAAAAAGAAAAAGAAAAAATTGAAAAGAAAAATTTTTTTGCTCCATTTATCTCTCTCTGATGAATGCAGGTGCTCTCCAACCTTTGCAAGCAACAAAAACAAGTTGGAACCAAAAGAAAAAGTTGGTCAAAAATATAGTCAAAGGAATTCAAACTTGGACTTTCTCCTCCTTTGCTTAGATGCTCCAAAAGGACCAAGGTCATGCCAAACCATCACCCTCATCCATCTCCAAAATTCACCCATCATTTCCAAGATTTTCTCATTCATCTTCCTCGTTGTCCTAAAATGCTACAGGAAATCATGTTTTTGCTACAGGAAGTCTTGTTTTTTAGCAGAAAATTATTTTTATTGTTTCTTGAAAACTATGCATCCATTTGCCGAGTTTTTTCATGGGTATATGCATATATACTATGGTAACATACTCAAGCAATTTCAGCAAATTTTAGTGCACACTTTTTGAGAAATCGGCCACCATCACCTACAACCATTTTTAATTTTTATCGGTATTCATGCATCCAATGGCCGAGATGTTTTATGGGGAGGTTCATAACGATTATGGTAACATTCTCAAAAAAAATCAGGGAAATTTAGTCTACCATTTGAGAGATGTGGATAAAACAATTATGCTACAAGGGGGTTGTCCTGA
The DNA here is from genome assembly GCA_034641835.2 of Pinus albicaulis. NCBI lineage: Eukaryota > Viridiplantae > Streptophyta > Pinopsida > Pinales > Pinaceae > Pinus > Pinus albicaulis. Next base: position 287,345,171 of record CM076583.1, read on the forward strand.
AATGCTACAGGAAGTCCTGTAACTGCTATAAACTGAAAAAAGGCTACCAACTGATGCTTTGAGGTCTTTCTATCATTCATGCCTCTAATTTCATAATTTTTTCATTATTTTCCTTCATTTTCATCCTCATATGTAGCTTGTGACCTATCACCTTCCTTTTCTCCAAATTTCCTTTATTTTCATTAAATAAATTCCTATAATCTTTGTTTTCCTTTTCAAAGCCTTAGCCATTGCCTTTGCCAATTTTGTAGAAAATCTCTAACACAGCTTTGATACCATGTAGAAATTACACCAATGGGTTCAATCCGATCATGCAATGTAATAAAACAAGATATTGAATCCTTCTACAATATTTGTGGAATATAAAACACGATCGCTCAATCACATGCAAGTAAGAGAAAGAAGTAAATCAATCGCACAACACAAGATTTTCCTGGGGAAAGCAACTGCTCAAAACCCTTTCATATTTATCGTATAATTTGTTATCACTCTAGTAATTCTCTAAGTTGTGATATTTTGATTTAAAGTTTAAGAACACTAGAGGTAACCACAAACCTACTTTTAAACTCTAGGATCTAGCCTTCCTAAGGTTCAAAGAGGGTTGTCTCTGTAAGATTTAACTTTGTTTTGATTATAAGATATTTAGGCTAGTTATGGCTATGCAATTTGGTTTTGATTTGGTTTTTTTGGTGGGAAAAATCACTTAATGAGATGGATAGTGGGAAATCTGATTGTCCATTGGGCTAAGGAGTCAAAAGTCAAGCAGACAGAACTAGGATCAAGGTCAAAAAGTCAAATATTTTCAGGGAAAGATAGATAAGTCTTTGAAGATCTTGGAAGGTTGTTTTGGTGAGGTGGTTTGATCAGGATAAAGAGCAATGAAGGGTTCTTTGATCCAGAAAAAGGAAGGAGTAGACAGAGGTCAAACGAAAGAGGGAGCAATTAAGGGTTCCCTACTCTGGAAATCAACAGAAAACATAGAAATGATAAACAGTAAAGACAGGGTGCTTTTAACAAATCCTGAAATAATACTCATGTTTATTCATTCAAATTTAGAATACATAATGGATGCATGAAAACATGAGAAGATAAACAATGACAAGTAGAAATTACTTCACTGCAATGGCTCATCACATGAATCCTGAAATATGATGCTAGATCATCTTATCCAGTCTGCTACTTGAAATTTGCAACAAAAATCCATCAAGTACAACAAAAATGACTATAGAAATCTTCAGTAATTTATTCCACAATAATACTTCCAAGAGTGAAGTATTTATACAAAAATGTTTACAAAATCACCTAAAATGTTTCTAGGAATTATCTAAGGAGAAATAAAATATATTTACAACAAAATAGTGACAGTTGCTTAACAAATCAGAAAGTTGTCCTATTTATCCAAATAAAATATAAAACTGTTTATGGATAAGGTGCAATTGGATGCCTTAGTGTCCACTTTGCTGGCACAGATATTTCAAATCTGTTTTGAAATATTGTCTTCATTATCTTTGTTATAGGTCAATTTGGGTACCATTCCTAATGACCTGTTTAACTGGACATCATCTCCAGGACCAATGATCAAGGGTCTATCATTCCCTATCATTTCAGCTGCTACATGCCCTAAGACAGGAAACAAGACAAATCAAGCAATACTTTCATCAAGCAAAGGTTTCCATGGTTTTAAGCTTATTATATAACATATGAGAGCTCACCAACGCAGGCTCTAAGGGGCCTAAGTGTGTTGCATATGCAGGTAGCCCCATGCAAGGCTGCTCTGCAAAGCACTTCCCGACATTCACAGGTGTGTTGGTCACATTGGGAGCGAAATTCTCAATGTTCCGGAATCTCCACTTGACCAGTGCCTTCTAGAAGAGTTCACATGTGTCAAGCTTCGGATCCAAGTGCCCATTTGAGATCTACATGACTGGAAACATTTATTGCCTATTTTTGGAAATTTATTGATTGCAAAACAACCTACAGTTCATCTATAAATTGAGCACAGATCTAAGTGCTTGAGAAGAAGAATTTGAGTAGAAAAATGCTGGAGAATTTTCAATTGAGAGCTAGATTTGTGTAGCTACTGCTAGAAAGATTCATACTGTGATGAGGCTGGGAACGTTGCGGGAAGGTCACTTCAATTCAGTCACTAGGTTGTAACCTCTCCTTCTATCATCAATAAAGAGTACTGCTTATTTTTCCCTATATGCATCTATATTGGCTTTGATTTTCCATATTGCAAGATATTAGTTGATGTGTATTGTTTATGCTTTACTGATTTAGCTAAATAGCTTGAATAGATATATATATTGTTGCATCTTTTGTTTTTTCAGTGTTCTTCCTTGCAGGAAGCATTCAGCTCACAAACCACTTGAATTTGAAGCTGCAACAGAAGCGACAGAAGGAGCCATTTGGAAGCGACTGAACAAGTAAGCCTCCAATCCTCTCTGTGTATCTGTTCTGAGTTAGGAGAAATAGTCGTATAGTCTTTCACCTATTGTTCTATACTAGCACCTGTCTAGGGAAGCGTGATTTATTCGTAATTCACAATTTTGGCCCAACGAATTGGCGACTCCACTGGGGAGAATTTCTCTTAGTTCTAGGTGTTTAAACCTCTGATTTGCTTTGTTTATCCACCCAGTAGGTGTTACACATAAAGATTAAACTTTTTCAGAGCTTAATTTGCAAAGACATTGAGTTAAACAGTAGTATTTTTCTTTGTATACTATGCCCAACGCACCCTTAGACAGGACACAGTGCTTTGCATAGCACTGTCTCCCTTCTTAGCCTGCATTGCAGAGCACTATCTCCCCTTGGAGACTGCATTGACTCTTGAAAATACCTAAATTCCCTTGAATTTTCCTTTGCAATTTGCTTCAATTTTGTTTGTTGTTGTGTTCTGAAAAGTTTGATCCTCAATTGACCAGTGACTCTACATACTTCTTCTCCTTTGACTGAAAATTTGTTCAATGTTGTTTTAAGAAAAAAAAATCTTTATCATTGACAAGTTGATTTCAAAGTACTTTTTATGGTCGCATTAAGAATCATTTGCTTTCGAAATAGGAAATTTTCGTAAAATCTTCATTTCCTTGATAGGAGAAATTTTTGTTGAAATCCTCATTTTTCCTTCGAAAGAGAAATTGTTGTTTGTATTCTTCGTTTCTTGAAAGTAAAAAGCATTTGAATTGTTGATCTAGTGCACCTAGTTTCTTTTTTGCATTCATAACATTAAGGAAACTGAAAAGAAAAACTTGCATTTTCATGTAGAATAATGTGTGTTTTGCAAAAGGAACATTAGGAAATCTTCATTTAGTTTGAGATTCATTGATTTTTTTTCTCTCAAATTATTTGCTCTCTTCCCTTAGTAGCTAGGTTCTTCATTGAAAAAGCTGAAAGTGAAAGGTTTTTTATCATTCTTATCTTGCATTTTAGGAATTTCATACACATCATCGTGGTGAACCTTTGAAAGGCAAATTTGTAAGCAAGATCAACATAAAATTAATCTCAATTTACTTAACAACGCATTGGAACCATAACGATAACATTTAGAAGGTCTAGGCTAGAGACGTGTTCCGGCGTCGTAAAACATAGCAGCTGTCGTTAACTTGTCTGCGATACATTCCGAGTGTGATGCCTCACTCCACGTACGTAAGTATATCGTAGCTCATCCATGTACTTTCGGGTATATCGGGCGGTGTTACAGTACGATAAGTATAAAGGGGTGCTCTCACTGCGGTTTCACATCAGACAATGCTAATACGGACTTAGCCCTCCATGTACCTTCAGGTATATTTGGGAGGACAACTTTTAGGTGCTATCCATCCATAGTGAACCGAGTTGGCCGCCATGAAATTGTGATACACCAAACACAGCATTCGGGGAGATTACCTGCCCGTACTTCCTGGTTCACTAGGAGGTGCTCTGCAATTCACAGTTTCTTGGTAAACCCTTTTGCCTAGCAATACCCTTTTATTTTGTTTATTTTCTTTTGGTTAAAATAAATCAGTCATCATGGAAGAACAAAATCCTTTACCCCCGTCGTTCGCGTAGACATTTCTCTACCGAAACCAGTACCATTAGTACCTCTGGTGAAGCATCATCTTCCCATATACCAAAGTTGGCACAAGTTGATTCTATAAATCCTGGTTTGTCTACTATTGTAGAGACAGAGTCCTCACAGCTACCTGTGGTCATGATCCATCTAATCTGCGAGACCATACCTCCCGAACCCAACGTTGTTCAACTAGAAGTTTATCTAAATCCCATTGTGCCTTAGGGGGAAACTGTTATTGGTCAAACTGGACATCACCCCCAGGACCAATGAAATAGGGTCTATCATCCCCTTATATTTCAGTTTCTATATTCCCTAACTGTAGAAAATCTTGATCCCGAAGTCGAACAACTGGAAGTTGTTTTTGTATTGGTCACTCCACGATCTTTTATAGCCATTGAGTCTCCCATATCGCGTAGTCAACCACCTAAAACATACTTTGGGCTAGACGGCGAAGTTCTTCCACCAAGTTTTATTTTGATTGAGAAAATATCATAAGACAAGACACCTTTAACTCCAACTCATTTTCCGTAGGAGCTTTACCTGTACGAGTCTTTTCCTCAATCACCTTCCTCTACTTTTGTTGATCCTATTTCAATTTGAGTTCCTGTAGATTATATAGGGTATACATTGGGTCATTTGACCATGGATGAGATAACATCCCAGACTGAACCATCTATTCCAACTGTGACAACATCTATTGTTGCTTAATCTTTGATGTTTTTTCCATTGACTTCACCCATGTCATCATCTGGAATCCTATCTGGTTCCTCTCCTTGGTGGTTGGTGATACCACATATGTTGCCCTCAGACATTCCTAAATTCAATGAAAACCTTGGAGAAGACCCGTCAACACATGTTATAACTTATCATTTGTGGTATTCATCAAACTCCTTAAATGATGACTCTGTTAGACTACGTCTTTTCCAGCACACACTCACTAGTCCAACTGCATCTTGAGGATGGTTCTTTTTACTGTGTCAACCTCGTTAAAAAATGAAACAGGTTATGAGGATGGTTCTTTTTCTGTGTCAACCTCGTTAAAAAATGAAACACAGTTTTGAGGATGGTTCTTTTTACTGTGTCAACCTCATTAAAAAATGAAACAGGTTATGAGGATGGTTCTTTTTCTGTGTCAACCTCGTTAAAAAATGAAACAGAGTTATGAGGATAGTTATTTCTTCTTGTGTCAACCTCATTAAAAAATGAAACAAGTGCCTTTGAGGAAAGTTCTTTTATTGTGTCAACCTCATTAAAAAATGAAATGGGTCACGAGCATAGTTCTTTTCCTATGACAAGCTCGTTAAAAAATGAAACAAATCCTCTCCTAATTAAGATGAGTATTCCATTTGATCTCGTAAATGAACCTTCATTCCATCCAACTATTAGTAATCTACTTAGGTGATTGAAATGAAGCTTGAGGGGCATCTTCTCTTGCAGGGGGAATTCGACATGTGCTTTTGCAGGGGGCATTCAAAACATTCTTACCAATTGCACGCAATCGACCACTGAAGTTCGGGGGCAAACAGGTTCAGAGCTCCAAAATGCAAATAGTAACTAGTGAATGGTAAAAATGAATAGTAAAACTCTTTTTATTTAATCATTTAATTGTTTGCAATGAATATTTATTGCTATGACTATGGTTTTATTATATTTTTATCATGAAATAGGTATTTTTAATCCATTTTATGTTGTTTTGAATAGGTCTTACAATTGATGAACAGATTAGTCGTGAAGATTTATTTTAAGAATGATTTGACCACAAAGCATACTTTTTCTCCTTATTTTTCGAGCTTTGTTAAAAATGAAAAAGGATTTGAAGCACACTTTTATCTCTTTTTCGAGCTTCGATAACAGCGAAAAAGGAACCCCTAGAGTCTTCTTTTCTAAATTTCTTTTCGTAATTTCTCGATAATGAAAATATTTTTCTAGCACTCTGTATTTTCTATTTGTTAAAGTAAATGAATTGATATCTACTCGTATAAGTTTAACCCTTTTCCGGACTGAGATAGATTATTTACGAAAAAGGAATACCTTGGTTAAACATGACCAAAGAGGTTCTTTCGGATATTATTTTACACTTTTTCGGATCTGAGAGACAAATTTACGAAAAAGTACTTTTGGAGTTCTCTTTCGTCCTCTTTTTCAGTCTCTCTAAATATGAAAAAGGACCGAGTTATCACTATCATTAAGCTCGTTAAAACATAAAATAGCGACGGGCTTGTCAATCATGGCAAGAATCGAGTTTCATTCATCACTAGACTCGTTAAATTATTAAATAGCGATACTTTATTCGCCCGAAGGGTTGAATTATAGATCAAGCAAATGTTATCCTCCTCAAGCTTGTTAAAAAATAAAGAGGTACTGGTCGACAAATGGCCGGGGAAAATTTGGGAAAAGTGAGCAAAGTTTCTTTTTGGTAGCAATTCGCTCTTGAACATGACACTTCTTTCACTCCATGTCCGTGACTGTTTGTGTTGGGTAATCATCTTGATGGTTCATTCACACCTATGGTTCATCATACCTTCACTTCGGTTTTGGGTCAATGCTACCAACTCATCACAGTGTCGCTGATATGTTCAAGAGAAGTCATCCAGTGATTAAAAACTCATCCTTCTGCAATACTCGTAAACCTTCATTTTCATGACCGTCATCCCTGAAAATTTGCTATATCAAGTCATACCCTTGTCTCTGAAATCAGTAACTCCAATTTGCAATAAGGTGACTTCCTGTCGACGAAAAATCAATATCTAGGAAGTTCACTTAGAAACATCAGATTCCAGTACCATGAGGCTTGTTACAGCATCGACAAGATCCTCGCTTCTGGAATTTTGACCGAAATATTTTGTTTGGCGTTCGACATCAAATCATCCATTCACGCCTTACGAAATGTACTGCAATACCTTAAGGGCCATTGACATTAATGGTGGTTCTCTCACGTTTGTTAACAGCTCACATCATTGGCTAGTAATCAAACGATGTCTTTCCATGTTCGACTACAAATCATATATTCGCATGGCTAGACTTGTACCCTAATGATCGTGTCAATGAGATAAGAAGACCCCGGATCTAGTTTCATCCATCTAGGCTTCAATTTCAGGATTTTTGTACACATCATTTGTACGGTGACCTTACATACATATTGTCATCCAAACATGGGCCTATATCTGTAGGCATGTCTGCATCTGGGAAACATTCCAATATAGATGACTTTCTGAATTATGTACATGTTATTAGATTGTTTTATGTGCTGAACATGGGAATGCCTACCCTCAGAAATTATGATCAAAGAGGATATATCATGATGTAATGTATTGTAAGATTGATGCAGGTGACCATTTCACTTCGTTTCTAGGCTCATCACAGTGTAAAGCATATTAGTCAAATTTTCTTATTATTTGGTTCTCATGCTTTAGGGGGAAATTGTTATAGGTCAATTTGGGTACCATTCCCAATGACCTGGTTAACTGGACATCATCTCCAGGACCAATGATCAAGGGTTTATCATTCCCTATCATTTCAGCTGCTACATGCCCTAAGACAAGAAAAAAGACAAATCAAGAAATACTTTCATCAAGCAAAGGTTTCCATGGTTTGAAGCTTATTATATAACATATGAGAGCTCACCAACACAGGCTCTAAGGGGCCTAAGTGCGTTTCATATGCAGGTAGCCCCATGCAAGGCTACTCTGCAAAGCACTTCCTGACATTCACAGGTGCGTTGGTCACATTGGGAGAAAAATTCTCATTGTTCCGGAATCTCCACTTGGCTAGTGCCTTCTAGAAGAGTTCACATGTGTCAAGCTTCGGATCCAAGTGTCCATTTGACATATACATGACTGGAAACATGTCTTGCCTATTTTTGGAAAGTTATTGATTGCAAAACAACCTACAGTTCATCTATAAATTGAGCACAGATCTAAGTGGTTGAGAAGAAGAATTTGAGTAGAGAAATGCTGGAGAATTTTCAATTGAGAGCTAGATTTGTGTAGCTACTGCTAGAGAGATTTATACTGTGATGAGGCTTGGGAACGTTGCTAGAAGGTCACTTCAAATCAGTCACTAGATTGTAACCTCTCCTTCTATCATCAATAAAGAGTACTGCTTATTTTTCCCTATATGCATCTGTATTGGCTTTGATTTTCCATATTGCAAGATCTTAGTTGATGTGTATGGATTATGCTTTACTGATTTAGCTAACTAGCTTGAATAGATATCTATATTATTGCATCTTTTGTTGTTTCAGTGTTCTTTCTTGCAAGAAGCATTCAGCTCACAAACTTCTTGAATTTGAAGCTGCAATAGAAGCGACAGAAGGAGCCAATTGGAAGTGTCTGAACAAGTAAGCCTCCAATCCTCTCTGTGTATCTGTTTTGAGTTAGGAGAAATAGTCGTATAGTCTGTTGTTCCTTGAGAAGCAATTCTTGGCTGTGTACAAGAATCCGTGCTCAAGACATTAAAGATTATGTCACAAAAATGTATATATGTGTCTCTGCTTCTTAACCCTTTAAATGTTAGTAATATATTTCCCAAATATCAAATCTTTAGGAGCCATGCAATGCCATATTCCCTTTATACTGAAGTGAACAGATGAAAGACAGAGAAAGAACAGGATTTTAACTTGTCAGGCTGCGTTTCACAGAAACTGTCATAATAAAATCCAGAGGAAGTGAAAAACATATAAGTTAAAGCAGAGGAGCGCCTATTAAGGATATTTAACTCTTAGACATATAAATATCAAGAGACCTGCAGCTCTAGTCACTCTACTTTATTCACAGAAATGCAAATGAAATGGAAACCAAGAAAACTCTTCAACATAGATGAAATATTGGAAACTTGCAAAACTTCTTTATTCATTCGATATTGCTCAGTACAAAATTTAGCCTTCAAAGGTTCAAAACTCGGAACCTTCTTCCTTCTTTAAGATGTCTTTAAATACAAGTTGAACCAAAATGGTTTCAGTTATAAAACTGATTCTAACTGACTATAACTACTTAACTACTTTCTGTCACGGAGGTATATGCCTCAGAAACATTTCATTACATTGCATCATTTGACTTGAAAATAAAATAAAAGATGACAAATCCTAATCTAAAGGAACTGATGTTCCTGGAACAGCAACTGACTCAATGATTTCTTGCGGCTGTATGGTCACTTGTGGCTGCTTGGCGGGAAATCCTTTTTCTGTATCAATAGTAAATTTCTTACATTCCTTCCAGAGCTTGTCCTAAGTTATTGGAGCATTCTTATAGCGATGATATTCTACTGTGAAGGCAACAATATGACTGTGAGTGAGGTTACTTGTAAACAACGTTTTCACCATCCACAGCAGAAGGAAATGTCTTTGTAAGAAATTGAAGACTGTTTCTCCCTTTAGTATCTGCGTCTTCTCATGTCGGCCATCTGCTCTGCTTTTTGCAAACACCAACTGATCTTCATAAAACTTCCAGGACATAAATTCACCTCCTTCCTTCCAGCATGATGGCAAGCCAGTTCTTATCAATTTATCAAATGAAATGTCAAATTTTTTAATCACCTCTTTGATTACCTGTAGCCGCTTCTCTGATGCTTTCAGAAGATCATTTTTAATGATCATCTTGCTTATTTCCTCAGCATAAAAATACCTGTCTTGTATCCCCATGTCTTGCAACTCTTCATCTGTTTTGGAATTAATAAAATTCATGAATCTTTTGGCCCAATTTGATCTCTTGATTGCAGCTGGCTTGTCTGATGACAATTCCTTTTCGTGATCAGCAACAATGCCTTTCTCTCTGGCAATTACTTGTATGGAATTCCATTTTGCTTGTATTTCAGAAATGATCTCATTCCATATGAGATCCTTAGCTTTAATAAGGGAAATATTTCCCTTCAATTTCTCCTTGAGTTCCTTAATTTCCTCTTCAGCTTTATGTAGCTTCTGCTCATTTTCACCTGCCTTTTCTTCCCATCCTTGCATTAATCTCAGAGTTGTATCCTTTTCAGACTGGGTCTGTTTGCAGTCTCTCTCTGCCATTTTTAGCTCCGTATTCAATTGAGCAACTTGAACCTATGGATCATCCGTACCTGCAGAAAAATCAAAAGTACAAGTGTGATTCTGAATTTGATTTTGTAAGGTTATGGCTGTTTGCTTCACCTTATCAAGCTCTTCATCTTTCTTTATCAATTGTTGTCGCAGCTCCTCTTTTTCCTTTTCTACCTCTACTACTTCAGCTGCCAGCGAATGCTCTGCAGCTGGCAATTTCAGCTTCTTCCTTAATGAAGATATTTCTGCTTCTGCGCCCTTCATCAGTTTGTGCATTGCGCTCTTATCATTTGGATCAACGCCAATCTTCATTATGATTTTCTTCAGTTCTTCATTTTGAATAGTCAATGCTCTGGCATTGGCTTTCTCCATCTTGCACTATTTGACAACCTTAGCAAGCATATTCTCTGTCTTGACTGATGTAGCATGAGTCTTGCCTAAATCATTAACAATTAACTGACCTGTTTGCATATGGAGATTCATCTTGTCCCACAAGGGGATTTTCTTTACATCCATAACAATATTCAACTCCTTAAAACTGCCTGAGGGTCCCAGAGACATCCCTGTCGGATGCGATAGCGCCATTTTGAACTGGTCTTTCTCCAAATCCATTACAGTCAAAAGTCTTGTTTGGTCAGCAGATATATGATGTTCTGCTTGGGTCTCTATATTGGCCTTTATTCTTTGATTCTTTTCTTCAATTAGGGAGAACACCTGCTTCATGGAAGGAGCCTTCTCTAACTGGAGTTCTGATCTGCTAGGAGATGAAGCACCCTGTTCTTCACTGACCTGGAGAGTGAAACCAGGTGAATTGGAGGAGTGATCTTCTCCTAATTTAGTCCTTTTCTCCTCTCGGGGCTCTTCCTCATCAATCTCAATAACATCATCTCTCACTCTCTTGCCCATCTTTTCCAATATTACAGGAGTTTGAATACTAATCCGTGATGAACTTGGCCCTCTTGGATTAGCCAACTTTTCTAAATCCGGTTTACTCACATGAGTAAAAGCAGCGTAGCCGTTCTCAACCCTTCTCTGTGAAATGATCACATGTGGGTCATAGGCCCACTTCTCTCCCAATAATAACTGTGTTTCTTCCAACATCCTTGACACCTCCTCATAAGCCTGCCTTGTGTTAACGACAAAAGGACCTACACTCATGGGCAACTTGTACATTAACCCCTTCTTCATTGGAAGAAAATGAATTTGATCCACATTGAGACTTTGCCTTATAAATTCCAAAGCAAACAGTCTCATGGGAACAAATGTTGGAAGCCTATAAGGCTCAACACCGACTCCATATAGCCTTATTTCATAATAGTCCTCAAAAACAAACCAGTCTCCATATCTACAACTAGGTCCTAATTGCAAGAACTCCTGGGCCTTTGGCAAGAAACAAGGAGGCCGAGTTCCATTGAGAATTTTATAAGCGGTGGTCATAAAGTGTTCCACAAATTCAAATAAACCAGCTTCATTCTCTTCTCTTCTGATCAAATCAGTCCAAAGTAGAACTGACTGTTTATTTTTGTTGCTATCCATTATGTTCAAACCAATACTCATGAATTCTTCCACATTCTGGTATAAAAACAAGTAAACTATTAATGAGGGAAATCTGAAATAACATGTTAGTGGGAAAGAAAGCAATTGAGAATTCACCACTTCTTGCCAAAAGGATGGAATATCTAACACCACTCCTGGTTTCATCATGAGAGTAAACATCCCCAGAGCTGCTTTGTCAACTTCGCAATCATCTTCTCTCCCCAGAATCTCCATAATACAGCTGAGAATTGAACTGTATTGAACATTAAATGCATCCAAACCAAACTTTCCCGAGCCAAACTAGGTCTTCTCCGGACTCGATACCAAAAATGACATGCAGCGGTTAAATTCCTCAATTGAGAGCTCCTCGAAGTATTGAACCAGCGAATCTTCTGAGAATTGCAAAGGAGAATCATTCTCCGGGAAGCATAATGCTTGACGCATTAATTGAGCTGAAACCTGCAAAACACTTTCTCCCTGGGAGTTCATGACATAAAATTTGCCGGGATACATGGACGAAACCAACCAGGAAATGAATTCTGGAAAAACATGGGTTTTAGGAATACAGGCGGACAGCACTCCAGAACTCTGCATAGCGTAAAACACAGGCGACTGGTCGGTGTTCAAGGTCACTTGGTAATGCATGAGAGGATGATTTACAGATGAGGAAGTATCACGGACGTCTTTCTCACTATCTAGGAGAGGGTTCAGAGTGGACAGACCAGACAAGGATGCTCGTTTGGCCATAGCTGACAAGAATTTCGAAAACAGCTTGGTGTGAAGGTGGCGGGACGGGGTTTTAAAACTGGGCAACAATCACAAATGAACCATGACGGAACGGAAAACCCGATTTATAAACAACGGAGACCGCAATCAATACGAGGGTGATGTGGGATGACACGCATGACGGATGACAACTGTTTGCCAACTGTTTGACACCTCAATGGCTGACGTAATGCGGGGGGTCTGTGAGTACGGCGGAGACCTCCAACCCATACCCCCCGTAATCAACCAGAGCCGTTGATCAATAATATTCGTAGATCTGACCAGTCAACTGCGGGGGGTTGGGTTTTGATAACCGACGGGCAAGTTGACCCCCCGCAGTTGCTTATCTAAAAGCTTCTGCGCGTGATCGCGACTTCCGCTGCGGAAGTTGCTCGAACTTTAGGATTAATAAAAATATAACAATCTATAGTCAGCCGCTCCACAAATCGAAATGAAAATGGAAATACAATGTATTCTTTCTTCGTATTTTTCCTATACTAAAGTATAAAACCTTATACTATAGCATATTTCGGATCCTTAGGAATATTTTTTCAAAAACATTTTCTTTTTTCAAAATTTCAAAACTTGACATAAAAAAGGATATGCAGATATAATGATCCACAACATAGTCTTTCACCTGTTGTTCTAGAATAGCACCTGTCTAGGGAAGCGTGATTTATCCGTAATTCACAATTCTGGCCCAACAATCTTATACTCTTTAACTCTTATTATATTTATCCTCTCATACTCTTTAACTCGGATACTCTTTAATCTCTGTAAAAACTACCTTACTGTTGTAATAAATTATGTTTTGACTAAAAAATTCAACAATCATTTTATGTCTTTCTTTTTGCCTTTTGACTTTTACAGTAAGTCAATGAGTGATTGCCAAATTTCATCATTTGGAATTTTTATCTTTTTCAGCTTCTCGAAATTCTCATATGCCTCAGTATATCTAGCAAATGTTGGTTTTATGACAAATAAATGTCTTATCTCATGCTGCAGATAAAATAATTCTTCAAAATTTGAGTAAGACCTTCCCTGTAGGAATACCTTGTCCATCTGTCTCGTTCACCTGCTCTTTTATACTCTCTGATTTTCTTATTGTAATCTTCTTGTGGCATGAGTTTATCATTAATGACCAAAATGTTAGGCAAACTTATTTGCCTCAAATTTTCAAATTTAACCATAAACTTGGTTATGGCTATGTTCATGTTTTCACATTTCTCTTCAAGCTGTTTCATCAGATTCTTCTTTGAAAGGACTTTCCTTATTTCAAGGATTATCTCTGTCCTATCAGTGATTTGTATTTCTTCCAACTCTTGCATGTTTTTATTGTTGAGAAACTTTATCAATTCTATGGCTTGCTCAGGTTTGTTACCTAGCTCCTCTTTTGTTTTCAGAATTTCTGCTTGTGCTACCTTCAGTAAATCCCTCTATTCATATATTACCTAGATTGATGGCTTCAATGATTTTACTCCATAACTGATTTTTTACATAAGAAATTGGCTCTTTTAAGGTCAAATCTTTTTGTAGATTATTCAATTCTACATTTAATCTGTTAGCCCTTTGTTTGTGAGTTTTGGCATTGATTTGAGCTAGATTTTTGGTATCTTCAATATTGTCAATCACTTTCTTCAATCTGTTGATCTCATTTGTTTGAAGTGACATTTCCTCCATGGCTTTTACTAGTTTACTAGCCTCATCAGAATGTTGAGTTGTTGTAGTAGATGATTATGTGGCTGAAGTTGTGGATGATGTCACTGGTACTGCAGTAGCCAGTGGTTCTTTGGGTGCCAACTCTTCTGCCAAAGTTGAAGGACCATCTGTAGTAACCATGGGAATTATTGTAGGAGTTTCTTGTGCTTTTGTAGTTTCCCTTTCATGGACAAGCTTCTCCATTTGAATTTCCATTTCTTTGATCTATCCTGTTAACTGAAAATTTAAGTTCACCATGTCATCCTTTTGAGTATGTTCTTGTACTATTTATCTGGCCTGGGGATGTTTAGTTGATGGCAGTTTAAGCTATTTCCTCAACGTGGCAATGTCCTCATTGTTTTTCTTCACTAACTATTCTGCAGCTTTGACATTGGTAGGATCATATCCTACTTGGATAACCAACTCTTCTAAAGACTTAATTCTAAGATCTTTAGCATATAATGAGGCTTTTTCAACCTTCATTTGATCCCTCATGTTTATGATTGTATTCTGAAGGTTATTGATACTCATAGCCTTGGTATTTATAGTAGAATATAACATCTTTGAACTTTGCCTATGAAACTCAATCTTATCTAGTGCATGAATGCTTTCCATTGGCACTTCTAGATCAATTTTCTTGTAGTCTACAACTGTCTTGGGAATCTTGACTATTGGTTGTAACATTGACATAATCAAATTTTTATTAGAATAGTCAAAAGCTGATAAAAGTTTGTTCTGAATGCCTGGTGTTTGTTTCAAATATTGAGAATAAATCTCATTCTTGATTTCTCCATTCTTTGTCTTAATTTGCTTGTATTTTTCTCTGATATCAAGATCTTTTTCTTCTGTTGTCTATGAGGAAGATGCTTCCAAATTCTGTTGTTTCTCTATGACCTGTGTATTGGAATTATCAAGTTGTCCTTCATTTAGATTCTCTGTAACTGGCTCGTTTGTGATGACTGTAGCAGCATCTATATTTGCTACTAGAACATCTGTGTCTTCTACCTCAATAGTCAGTTTCTCTTTATCCACTGGATTGATCTTAGGCTTTTTATTGTATCTTAATTTGAACCTATTCTCAGTTGTGGTTTCAGCAATGTATGTTCCTTCTTCTCTGACCCTTTTAGTATCTTTCTCTCTTTGATCTG
The DNA here is from genome assembly GCA_034641835.2 of Pinus albicaulis. NCBI lineage: Eukaryota > Viridiplantae > Streptophyta > Pinopsida > Pinales > Pinaceae > Pinus > Pinus albicaulis. The sequence goes on from CM076583.1 coordinate 287,360,388, forward strand.
CAGTTTGTAAGGTGTGACTAGTATCACCCTGCTTAACTACATCTACCAAAGTGTTTTCTACCCATTCAATTCGATTGACATACTTCTCAATCTCTGTTTTTTTCTTATGAATGTAAGGTGTTAGTTTGCACTTAACCCTCATTTTGCTCAGTATTCCTTGTGGGTCATAGTTCCATGAGAAACTCTCTTCAAATTTGTACTCAAGTAACTTTTTGGCTGCTTCTGTCTCTGCATCTTTGTGATTATGAATAAAGGGTCCCACTTGATTCTTCAACTTAAATTGTTTTTTCTTCTTGGCTATTAGGAAGTTGATAGAATCATAATTTAATATTTTCCTGATATACTCCAAGGCAAATATTCTCATTGGTACATACTTAGGTAGTCTGTAGGGTAACATATTGGACCCAAAAACTCTAATTTCTGTATGTTTCTCATATAGGTACCAATCACCAATTCTAGTGTGCTCTGATAGATGTATAATTTTCTTCATTTCATCACTGATTCTTGGTTGTTCAGTATTTGTTAACATGTTTATCAATGGATGAACAAAGAAGTCTGAAAACTCTGTATAAGTAAACTCTGTGGACTCTTTTCTGATCAAATATGTCCAAAAAATGACTGAAAGTTGATTTTCTTCTATGCCAAGCTTCTGGAGGGTTATAGGAAACTTATCTGCTTGGAAATAAAAGAACATATAGAAGAGAAAATATGTATATCTAAACACTCCTTCAGTTGGAAATTTAACAAGTTGGTCATGGATATTATCAACAATGTATTTAGCATAATTGAAAATGACAAAAGGAGGTTGTCCTGGTGCATAAGTAGATAGAAACCCTAGGATGGACTCATCTGTAAAGTATCCTAGGATAAATGACAGCATGGAAATGACATGCCTAGACCCTTCTGGAAATTTTGAAGTAGAATATTGAGGGTTGATTTGTGGAATTTCAACATGTAAATCCATGAACACTTGAAAAATCTGAAACCATTTGGGAAAATCAAGACCAATGTACAACTTTGTAAGTGCTTCTATTGACAAAGGAACAGCTTTAGGATCATGTTTGAGTTGTAACATCTGGTTTATGGACTCAGCAGTAATTGTAAACAATACTTCTTTGTTTGCATTCATAATTGCTCTGTTTTCAAGTGAATAATAGCTCTGGCAAAACCTAACTTAAACTTTGGGCATTGATGAGTGACTGGAACAACATATTTGGGTAGGTTTGATTCCCAAATTTGGACTTCTTCAACCTGATCTAAGGACTTTTCATAGCTCCAGTAGTGGAGGTCTAGCAAATTAAATTCAACAACTGGATCTGCTATTTTATAGTCCACATCTGCTAATGGTATGTGTTCAATGTCTACAACAGGAGGTTGTAAAGGATTCAAAACAATTGAAATCTTAGATGACATAGCTGGATTGGATTTTGACATTTTTTAGGCTTAGATAATTGAAACTCTGTTTTTAGGGCTTTCTGGATTCTTCTGTAAGATTAAATGGTTTACATAAGTGTTTCTTGACTTTGATAGAGGTTCTTGGATGAAAATGGGTACAACTTGGTTCTTTCCTTGGATTTCAACCTTTAATTTTGGTTTTCAAACTATGTTACAGACTCTCACAGATTTATAAAACAAGAAACAGGGGTATCTTATACATTTTCAGTGGATATTGGGCTAAAAACCATTTCAAATTGGGTGCAAAGAGTTGGGGTTACTTGCAGAGGATTTCTGGGTTTGATTGGAGTTTTATAAGTCTGCAAAAGCTTAAATAAACTCGAGTTTCTCCTTTAAAACTGAATGCAGTATTAAAACAGGGGTTTTTAATCAAATTTTGACATGAATTTGACTCTTTCGAGCAAACAGAGGCTTTCTTGGGGTAAATAAGCTTTTTACTGTACAATTCCTTCAGAAAATTCTTTTTCAGAATGACAACAGGCTAGTTTTTTATAGGAAAATACCTGTTTGCGCAGGTATAAGTCTTTTAAGACAGGTTCTTGGGCGTTTAACAGGTTTTTGGTACTTTTCAGGTCTTTAGCAATAGTCTGGGATCTTTCTAAAGTCTTTTAGCAGCAACTGGGTGTCTTTTTTGTTGGTTCTAGGTTTGAATCAATGTACAGGCTTCGTTTTATGAGTCGGGGGGACGAATATAGTGAAATAATGCAAGAAAGGTTTGAATGGTGCATTTTAGGAGTTTATTGAATGTTCTAGGTCTAGAATAGCCTGCAATAAATGGCGGTCATGTCAGGTCAAAGGGTGGTTTTCAGGCTTTCAAAGGCGAAAACCGCAAGTGGTTATCGCGCAGGAAATAGGTGATAAGTGGTATTAGTTGGATCGGATGTGATCCAATAAAGCTTAACCACGTGGAGGAGAGAGGAAAAGGTGAAACCACCTATTAATTCGCATGGTTAGGAAAGCGTTATGTCCACGCAACTAAAAATGCGATATCGTCTTTTGATCTTTGGATTGAATGATCGGGATGCGAACGGCTGCGATTTGTTGGGGGAGTTGCGCGGCATTAGGGTATGAGGCCTAGAGTTTGTTAATGCGGTGGGGTAATTTTAAACCTTATAAATATATATTTATTATGTTAAAAACCTTATTTGTATGATTGGCGGAGGGGGGTAATGTTATATGTTTTAAATTAAAACATTAACGAATGTTTTAATAACATTAGCACGGGAATGGTAATAATATTACAAATGGGTCTGTATAACGTAAAAGCCTTGCTTTATTTGATTGGTAGCATATATAATATATGGTAAATAAAACGTTTTTATGTGTTTTAAAACCATAGGGCGAGGGATTATAATATAGATATGTTTAAACCTATGGAAAAAACGGCGGGTTTATTATTAACATGTAGGATAAATAAACATGGGTTTAACTTAAAATAAGTGAGTTTAGGGATATTAATATATAAATAAATTAATATATACGGGAAGGGTTGCTTATAAGGATTTAATACTTAGGTTAGAAATTAATATGAAATGGAGAATGTAAGGAAATGAATCAAAATAAATAGATTTAAACTAAGTAAAGTATAAATAGGTCATTTAAGCATAATTTGTCCCATTTTGATTTTTTACACAGACTTAGGATAAAATGTAATTTGTAGGTTTTTGAGTGTTTTTTGAATGAAAATAAAATTAATTAAGTAGGGTTTTTACTTTCACTAAGCAAAAAAGGTGTTTTACTTAGGAAAAAGGACCATAGTTTTGTAAAAGGGTGAATATGCTGATGAAATGGGTTTTATGTAGGGAATCCAATATTTTTAACCAATCAGTTATGAAGCCTTGGGTCTGGTCCCAACAGAAGTTAGAGAAATGCTCTGAGCCTCTTTAACTGAAGGTTTAGAATACTGGATCATTGTGGGGAAGGGGAAATTAGTTATTTTCTCAATGATGCTTTATTACATGCCTTGCACAACTGCTTTCTACCTACCCATCATTATTCTAACATTTTTACTTCATTTGCATGGGTGCATTTAAGCTTGCAACCTTCAATCCATTTTTCTTTGAAAGCAATAAAACTATCTAATTCTAACCTTATTTCATCTAAGGGCTCAGATTAAACTGTTGAGCTTCTCATTTATTCTCTAAATATCTACTAATTTGTCACGTTTAAATTGTTTGACATATCTTTATTCTCTATCTAAAACATGAAATTCAAAGCATGAAAAGTTAAGATTAAACTATTTAACTGATCATGGATTATGGCATTTTGAACAATCTGCACATAATCATTATTCTTGCAGTAAAAGTAAATAGTAGTGGCATTTTGACCTGCTCACTTTCAGGTCTTATTTTTATCTCTTTTTCTTTTAGGGTCTATTCTTTTTCTAAGTCCTTTGATCTTTCTTTTAGGACTTTTACCCTCTTTTCATTTTTTATTATTTTCAAATATGGGAAAACAACTTGCAGAAAGAAAGGTATGTTCATATTTACAAGACTATCAAAGTCAATTCAAAAATTATGAACCCTATTATTATAGGACCCTAACATAATCAACCAAGGAATCATGAAACAATACAATGCATGTGTGATCACCACAACCTCATACACTCTACCAATTGTCTCACTCTGATCTGGGCAAAATTGGACCAATACATAGCCAATTTCCTACTTACCTTCAGCCTTCCTTGCTCACGCAATCTCTACAAAAAATAATTCCTATTAAATAGGAATTCCAACCTTCCTTGACTGCGCAATCCATCATAGGCTTCCTATGGCTTTATAACTGCACATGAGCAGTTCGCTAATAATACAACTGATATTTTACTTGACTTTAACTTTTGTCTCAAATGGGTCGTCATCAGAATTGACATGCATGCAGCTATTAATAATGAATCATCAGTTACTTGGTAGATCACTGCTTTTGAATTAAATCTATTTTAATTCACTTGATCTTCCACTATCTCATCAATTAGTTAGAACTAGTTAAACTGATTTTAACTCAATTAATTTGAGTTAACTAATTGCACTCACAGCACACTAGTGCTACAACTGCAACTCGACCCTGTAAATAATAGAATCACTCTACATGCCTATCCTTTGACCCTCAACTCGAAATTATTGAGCTAACTAAGTCTATCACACTTAGTTAACTATTAAGAGTTGTTATGAGATAAGATTACAATTTATTTTCCAATTTATTTAAAAATAGGTCGCCCACATTAGTTAACTATTACAAGTTGTTATGAGATAAGATTACCATTTATTTTCCAATTTATTTAAAAATTGATCACCCACATTAGCACTAATGTGTCACTAAATTTCTCACTCATGTGTTACCTGGAATCCCACACTAGTATGTGGTGCATTTTATAGTTTAATTTCAACACTCCCTCTCAACAAGAAACATATTATCTACTACTCTGATCCTACCTCTGTGGTATTCAAATTTTCTCTTCGCAAGAGCCTTTATCAAGATATTTGCATCCTGATCTTCCGTGGGAATGTATTGCAACCACATAATGTGCCTCTGAACACGATCTCTGAGATGGTGGTACTGGATGTCAATATGCTTGGACCTGTCATAGAATATTGGATTAACCGAGAGTTTTATGCAACTATGGTTATCACAATGTATCACTGTTGGATCCATCTGATGACTGAACAAACCAACAAGTATCATTCTCATCCAGATGGCCTCACACGTAGCCTGACTAGCTGCCATGTACTCTGCCTCGACTGAACTGAGTGCAAGTAATCTTTGCTTCTTGTTGTACCAAGAAACTATTGTTGATCCTATGCTGAAGATGCCCCCTGATGTGCTCTTCCTGTCTGATGGACTACCTACCCAATCAGCATCGGTGAAGCCTCAAAGCTTCACTCCCTCTGTCTGTCTGTACCATAATCCATACTTTGTAGTGCCCCTGAAATATCTCAACACCTGCTTCCCCGCCATCCAAAAGAGCTTGGTAGGCTTAACCATAGCTTAACTAAGCTGGTTAACTACGTAGCATATGTCTATTCGTGTGTTCACCAAATACATAATTGAACCCACAAGATGTCTGTAAACAGTAGCATCCACTACCTCACCTAAAGTAGCATCCTCCTTCCTCCAGTTTCCTGCAAGGGGAGTCTCCATGGGTTTGTTGCCCTCCATGTCGAACTTCCTCATAATCTCCTTGGCATACTTTCCCTAAGATACAAATAGCTCCCCGTCTCTTTGCCATATTTCCAAGCCAAGGAAATAGTGCAAGAGCCCCATGTCCTTCATCTAAAACTCTCTTGCAAGATCCTCTTTGCAATAATTTATGAGCTGCTCATCACTTGTGAGTATAAGATCATCAACATAAATTACAATAATCAAAAGCTTACCATCAACCACAATATGATATAGGTTCACATCTGCTTCATTCTTTGTGAAGCCAAACCTAGTGAAATAGTTGTTGATCCTGGTGTACCAAGCACGAAGTGCTTGCTTCAGCCCATACAGTGCTCTCTTGAGTCTGCACACAAGCGACTCCATGTCAAAGGTCTCAAAACCTTCTAGCTGTTCAATGTACACTTCTTCAATAACTCCATTGAGAAAGATTGTATTTACATCCATTTGATGTATCTGCCACCCCATCTACGCTGAGAGTGCAAGGATGGATCTAATCGATTAGTACCTTGCAACTAGTGCAAAAGTCTCCTCATAGTCAATCCCCACTACCTGTGAGAATCCTCGGGCCACAAATCTAGCCTTGTATTTCTCCACACTCCCATCTACTGCTTGCTTCACCTTGTAGATCCAACCACTGACTTCCCCACTGGTCTTGGGACCACTTCCCATGCATTGATTTTGATAATGGATTCATACTCCTCAACCATGGCATCAACCCATGTTGGTTGCTACACTGCTTCCTCAAAAGAGGATGGCTCTATCACAATACACTCACTTATAAGATCCATGTATCCAGTATACATGTCTAGGGACCTTCTCTGCCTGCGCTATGATGTAGGTGCATATACATGCTCTGTCGCATCTAACATCAATGTGTCAACCTCTCTGGTGTGCTTCCTACCATTTCTGGTAGATGGCTCTGCATAACTGGTTTCTGCCACTCCATGATCCTCTACTTGTGGTTTCTCCACATCCTGAGGTTCATCCTTTGGAACTAATAGTTCCTCATCTGTATGCAAGTCAAGCTCCCTCTCAAGGGACAATCACATGGCTTTCTCCTCAACAAATTTAACATCTCTCCTGATAATTGTTGTCCTGTTAGCCGGAAAATACACCCGATAGTTGTGGGGAGTATCAGTGTACCCCACAAATATCCCAACCTCTATTGTTGGTTCTAGCTTATTCCTGGCATCTTTGGTCACATGGAAATAGACAGGTGAGCCAAAAAATTTAAAATATGAAACATCCTGTTTCTTACCTGAAAAAGCCTCCTTTGGTGTACTCATGCCAAGTATCCGATGAGGACTACGGTTTTGCACAAATACCATTGTGTTGCATACTTCTTCCCACATATGCAATGGTAGGCCCTGATCATGTAACATAGCTCGTGTTGCTCCCAAAATTGTTCTGTTCTTTCTTTCTGCAACCCCATTCTTTTGTGGGTTATTAGGTGCAATCAATTCTCTCTTAATTCCTTCTTTGGCATAGAAATTCTTGAATTCACCAGAGATATACTCACCATCATTTTCGCTCCTTAGAGCCTTCACCTTCTTCCCTGTGTCTTTATCTACCAGTGCTTTGAACTCACAAAATTTGGAGAACGTCTGATCTTTCTTCTGCAGAAAGAAGATCCAAAACTTTCTAAAAAAATCATCAACAAAAATCACATAATACCTGTGCTTTTCTGTGGAAGCTGTAGAGAATATTCCACACACGTTTGAGTGAACTCTCTCAAGGATTGTCATTTTTTGCTTGTCCTTCTCATGAAAAGTGGCTTTATTATACTTCCCCATGGTACATCCCTTGCATGTGTCTATCTCCACAAGAGTACCCTTTGGAAGACATGTATAAATCTGTTGCATGATCCTCAAAGCACTGTGGTGTATATGGCCCAATATCATGTGCCATAACTCACATGTATCCCGACTCACCACCTTGCATACTTTACTGCTCAATGTTGTGCAACCATCTACATCAAGTTTGTAGAGGTTCTTCACACGAACCCCAATCTTCTTTACCTGTCCTGTGACTTTGTGATGAAGGAACACCTTTCTTTCACTGAAAACCACATCATATCCAAGATCCTCCAACATAGCAAATGAAACTAATTATTTTTCAAGCCTGGTACATGCATGACATATTTTAATACGAAAGATTTACCTGATTGTCTCTGGAAAGTAATTGTACCAATCTCAGTAGCGCTATACCTCCCATCATCACCCAGCTCGATGTGCAGCTGAAGATCCTTCTCCTCCAAGCTACTAAAGAGTTATTTATTTATCATCATGTGGAAAGATACTCCACTATCCAAGTACCACATAGATCCCATCACAGTTGATTCCATGCATGCGATGAGATAGAAGTCCAACTCAAACTATGAGGCCAAAGCTTCACTTGTTACAGCTCCCATAGCCTTCTTCTTGTTCTTTTTCTTTTGTGGACAATTTATGGCATTGTTGTTAGAGTGAATTCTAATCACAAGCGTATGAAAAAATCTCACTTTAGTTGTGCTTAACAAACAACCCTAACATCAAATGTGGTTGTCAATTTCCTTAGATCTGCATTAGGTGATCAGAATAAATGCTATAAAAATCTAGATCTATGCAGTTAAAGACATTAAACAACAAAAATAAACAGGAGTTGCTCCATACATCCAATGGACAAGCCAAGAATTTATAAAGAATTTTTATATTATTACACCTGGGAAGGGAACACAGAAAGATGTTACTAGTCCCCCTCAATGGGATGGGTTCTTGTATGTCCTTAGTGCTTCAGATCCAATATCTCTCTCTCTTGATGGTGCAGAAAACCCAGACAAAAATGGAACTCAAAGGGAGTTCACAAGCAAAATTAAAAAAATATGACAATGATGGAGGATCAAAGTCAGACTAAAAGTATAGATCAAAAGGTGATCTCAAAGCAACAAAAGGTAGTGAATGAATGGAAAACCCTTATATTTATAACAAAATATTGAGTTAGTCTAGATATTGTTGCATAGTTAAAATATTATTAACCAAATCTAGATCCAACTTTTATGGAATATTTTATTATTTTTGTTGAAGGGAAAAGGAATTTCAATTTGGTCAAATCCCTTTATTTAAAAATAATAAATAAATAAATGATTTATTTATTATTTTAAGAATGTGGTTAACGAATAATTAAATAAATAATGATTTATTCAATTATTTAAAAATGATTTAGTCGAATTTAACAAGGAATATTATTAAATAATGATTTAAATATTAAAATAAATCTTCCGGGAAATCACATGAGAAATTTTTTGGACCGACGTGTTTTGAACTACTAAATGTAGTTCATCATCAGGATAATTATTCCTAGAAAATAATAAGATAAATAATGATTTATCTGATTAATTTTCCTGTGTTGGGTTAAATATGACCAGGAATATTAATTAAACAGTGGTTTAGTTAATTATCCCTACAGGAAAATCAAACAAATAAGGATTTATTTAATTATTCCTCGTGGGGTTTCCTGTTTAGACCAGAAACAACTTAATAAACTAAGGGTTATTAAGTTATTTCTCATAGTGAAAGAGATTTTATTGTGGTAAAATTGGTCTTACATGGTGTAGTTTAGTCCATCTAATAGTAACAGGTTAGATGACCAAAAATTGGTGTAACAGGTTGCCCCCCATTATGCGAGCATTAGGAGCTAATCGTATGACCGAAGTACGTTGTAAGAACTCAATCACTAGACACTGAAGGGGAGTCAGAGAGAGAGAAATGTAAGACAGATTGAAGCGAGAGAGGAAAAGACCCTGAGGAGGCAAGACTTACAGGTGTGACAAGTATCTTTTATGAGTGGGTACTTTATTTGAATAAGGCGGGGGAGGCATACCTATGCCTGCCAAGAGAAAAAAGTACAAAGAATAATAGTGCGCCCAACAAACATGGGAGTAATCTATAAGTACATGCTGGCATAAACATGGGCATGATAAAAAACATGATAACGGATCCCACATACATATTGTTCCTGGGACAACAACCATGCTTATACAATAATATATGAGTACATGAGATATAAGTACAACCAAAGAGGCCCTGTAAAACAAGAAAGGGCTCTGAAAATTTGAATGTTACATGCAAACAAAAAAGGCGTTGCAAGAAGCTAAGGCTGGAAACATCAAATTTGTGGAGCCGCATCCAAGCCTTGTAGTAAAGAGGTCATCCAGGTATGTGGGGGGCTACCTGAAGGGCCACCCCCTCATGAGGCCGGAAAACATCTCACACACACCTAGGAATCGCTAGTACAATTTGTTGCATCACTGAACCATCAAGTATACGGATGTCAATCATGCCATAAGGAGTTAGAACTCAGAAACAATCAGGTCAAAGGGAAATAAAGGATCCCTTTGCCTAATGCAAGGCACCGAACAATAGTGGAAGTTGGAACCAAGGTAAACCGCCCTCTAGACATGTCTTCTAGAATGAATAAGCTTACATCGACAGAAGGAGGTCCGCCATAGGTGAGGTAATAAGGGATCCTCAACTAAGTCACGAGGGATAATAGTAGAGCGACTGATAGACTAACACCATGGATGATGGTGGAATGTGGGGGACTGAGTAGCGGCCTGACAACTTCCCTTCATATAGCATAAAGGGCATGGATGACCCGACAGCTACTGACTTGACTCCAGAGGGGATAGGGGATAGTATGAATGAGGGACAAAATGTGCGACACGAGAGAGGTACAAAGCAATGAAGGACGGAAGACTCTAACAAAAAACAAAGGGAACTTGGGACAGACTCCGTGGATGTGATGATGACTAAACTCAGATGCTCTAAACAAGGGTGACTCGGTGATGCTGCCACACAGAAGAGGTTTGGTGGGGACCATAAAAACATGAGTACAAGATGGTAACTCTTATGAAGGCAATGTGGTGCCCCAAGTACAAGTGTCGCAAGTGAAGAAATTCGATTTTGAGAAGCAATGAAGTGACCCTTCTTGGAAAAAGATCTTCCAGGTGAAGTATCAAATCACCAAAAACAAAAGGATACCCATTTGAGTGCTCGGTGAGAGCTTTCCAACAGTGTTGACGGTTTGTCAAACCGAGCTACGATTTGGGCATAATTGGCGAAAGAAAAATCAGGGGTTTCTCTTCTAATAAGGCATTTTCCCTCCAATTTGATTCATTTGCAAGTGTAGCTGTGGTGAATGTAGAGAGGATAAAAGGCCCTAAATCTTGCGGTGATCGTAGCGGACAAATCGACCGTTGGAATCGAGATCCATCAATTGCAGGTAAAAGGCCTAACCATAATCTTTCAATTCAGTGGATTAAAGTTTCAGATTAGGCACCCAAAGCTCAGGAACAGACCCTTGCTCTTCTTCACAGTCGAGTCACACTTTTTCGGGCCTTTTTTGCGACCTGGGTAGTAAGTACTGAGCAGAAAACTGCGACCTGTCCCAGGAAATAGCCTCAAAAGTGCAACGTGTCAGAGAAAGGGGTTTCAATGTTGTTTTTTGGCTGAGAGATGGGATTTATGGTTATGATGCAATCTTTCATTTCTGTATGGTGACACACATGATGGTTTTGTGTAGGTATGGCAGAGTTGAGGATCAACTGGAGAGAGAGAGACTTGCATACATTACGCTCTGAGATCCGAGAGGATCGTGTAGTCCGTGTCGCATTAGCTAGGTTTGGGGTCCTTAAATTTGTGGAGAACCCATTGATGAGGGCATGAGAGCCCTTGTTGGCCCGGATAGTCAGTTATTGGGACCTGGATCATGAGATATTTATAGCGTAGGGGCATCAGATCGAGCTGACAGTTCAGGATATATATTTCCTATAGTTCAGATGGATCCCCCATCCACACTGTATATCGTCTATGCCGATGGTACAAGTCGCTACTCCCAGAATCTAGCCTCAGCATCCTGGGCCATTTTCACCCCCTTGCATTCTCTTGTACTCTCTAATGGTGTATTCAGGTGTGGATGATAGCGACTTGTACCATCAACATAGACGATATACGATGTGGATGGGGGATCCATGATGAACAATGCTGGCAACCTGAACGCAAGGCAGAAATCAAACGAGCACTGCTAGGGGGGAACGCTATGGGTAGGATTTCTACCCCTTGCACACTGAATAGTGGATGGTTTGGGGGAACTACCTTGGGGACAGCTTGTTCTCAGGTTGCGAAAGTCACCATAGACACGGATGGTGCCACTTTTCTTATGGGATGGATAGATAATGTCAGCGGTGGTAAATGCTTCCATAATGTCGTCATCGCAGTAGAATATGGGGTGACTAGTGGAAGGATAACCACATGATGCAGCAAAGCTACCTGACTCATCATCATGAGAGGAGGGGTTCACTTGCGCATCGTCACGGAGGGTGACAGAAGAACAAGTAGATGAAGGATCCACCGATGTTGAGCCCAAGGAGATCGTTGAAGGGAGGTCAGGAAAAATAGAAGGGGATGCCCCAGAGGGGTCTTCCATCGTGGATCTCATAGATGATGATGTTGGAAATTGGGTTCAACACTCCCATGTGTTTCATGACATGGAATAACCACCTCTCATGGATACTAACTCTGGTGATTGTAGCAAAGATTAACACCTGCAGATTTTGGTCTAACAGAAATCGTGATTCCAACAGATGACAGGTAGAGGATAGTGGTTGAAGGCTCCATCATCTCAACATCGAGAGGGGGGATATCAATGGGAGTGGATGGGTCCTCTAGTTTTGCCGAAGCATAACGTGCAAGTAAGGGAGAGGCGAACTCGTTGCGCTCGGCCTCGTATTGGCGAACCACTTCCAAGGAGGTGCGGTAATCTGTGAGGCAGGGATAGAGGTGAGTATATTGGTCGTGGAGATCACACAAGGCACAAGGGTGATTTGTGTGCATAGTATTGAGTTTCTTGACTGAAGTCGGTAAAGTAACACAGACTTATGGGATATCAAACTCAAGAAACACGACGTTGACTATGGGTTTGATAAGAGGCAATTCAGGACAATAATGGGTGGCATGACCGTCAACATCACACAAAGCCCACAGAGGTGTATGCTTTGGAGGCTTAGGAGGAGTAGAATTTTTCTGGGCCGCCTTGTTCTTAGGTCCCTTTTTGCAGGCTTTTCCCCCCTCACCTGAGGCTTTCGCAACAGGAATAGGTTCCTGTTGAGGTGGCTAAGGCACATAAGTAAAGGGAGGGGTCATGCCGACCAGTTGGACCGGGGTCAAAGCAGTGTAAGGTTTGAGCTGACCAGGCAAGGTATTGGTTGGGCGATCAATGTACCAGATGGGGATCCCCAGGGTCATGTTGGGAAGGGTCAAGGTAGCCATAAAAAGTACCAAAAATACTCCAGAAGGGGGAACAAGAAACGGTATCTGACCGGAGGGGTAATATCTAGGCAGAATAGCTCCCAGATGGTTAAGACTAGGGGGAATCATTCCAGGAGGAAAAACAGGATCAGGGACACCAATTATAGATGAAGGGCCTTGAGGAGGAGGTCCTGAAGGCTGATTCGAAGTACTAGGAGCAAGTTGCAAAGGGATAAGCTACTGACTAGTCAAACCAGATTGTTTTAGGTAGGACCGAGACGATTTCATAATGAAAACATTCAACGAGCTAGGGTTAGAGATAAGAGGGGGAGACCGGGGAATGAACCAAGCAAAGAGGAATATTTATAGACTCCGGGTGAGACACTGGTCGAAGGTTCAACTATTTGTTTATTGGCCACCGAATAAATGATGGACTTTGGAGAGGTCTAAGACTTCGGTTATAATATGTCAGCCGATCTATAGTGACAATATTTCTGTTGTGAGGAAAGCACATCTTACGGTGAACCACAGATGGGACAACAGACATCGCATAAGTGTAGCTACGACCCAATAGAATGTTGTAGTCTAAGGGGGTATCAATGACTTCAACATCAACACAAACAGTTTTGCCCACAACAGTAATAGGACAATTGCGGAACATGCCAAGGGGTTGGGAAGAGTGGCCATCCCACGCACGGAGGGTGATAGTGGAAGGGGCTAAATCAAGGGATCCAAGTTGTTTCCAAACAGAAGCGAACATCACGCAAGTGGATTCCCCCTTGTCAATGATACATCGGGAGACGTTGGCATTCTGGATCTTGACAAGAATTTGGAAGGCGACGGTTGCAGGAAGGGGTGGGTGCTCTGACTTGTCAACATCAAAGTCAATCAAATGATCATCTAAATGATCCACATCGCCCATAGTAGTTAGTAGAGCTTTTTGCTGTGAAGGGCATGACTGGAGGACTTCCAACGTTGACATGACGGTAGGGGATTGCGCCAAGTCATCTACTATACTGTAGGTGTGGGTGGCTTTACTGGAAGTAGTGCTTCGGCATAACAGTCCCTTATGGATCTTGGTATGTACCTATGCCTTAGGCTGAGGGATCTATAAAGGACCATTGGGTGTCAAAATTGGCTCTGTGGGACCTGCATATGGGGGATCAGTTATGCACGTAGTGGGGGGCTTGGTGTACTGGCGCGACCGAGTCTGAAGGTTGAGATCGGCGGTATTGGCGTGGTCAAGGTTCATTATGAGGATCTGGTAGTTAGAGGTACCGGATGGGGGAGTTTGAGTGGCCGCCTGGTGTTCAGGGGGTTGGGTAGCCACATATCCTTGCTGAGGGAAAGGATTGGTAAACACAGCCGATTGGATAGGTGCAGCATTAGGAGGAACCGAAGAGGAGGCTTGTTGTCCTCAAGATGCTGCTTGAACTTCCCACATTTGACACATCTTAGGTAAATGAGGACAATCATGGGTATAGTGACCATGGACACCGCAACAAGAACAAGGATTATTCATGCGAAGAGGCCTGTCCCACTTGGGCTAAGCGCCTTGTTGCTAGGTTGCAGTTTTAGATGTATTCCCTTGGGGATTGTTTCCTAGATTACCTAGAGTGGGTTGGTTTTGGTTGCCTTTCCTTTTATTTTTGGAAGTGGGAGGATTATTCACACTCTATTGCGCATACACTTGACCCTAGGGGGGGGGTGGTTGTTGTTGTAAAGCTTGAGAAGACATTGGAGGCTGAGGTGCTTGCGATGGATATGGATAGTAAGGAGGTTGAGCAACATTGGGGTAAACAGGTTGGGAAAAAGTAGGCCCTAGCCTCGGAGGATGTGGTTGGGCAAAGGCGTGAGGCATGTCGTGTCCTGGATACATGCTGCCGGGAGGGGGGAAAGTGCTGGAGGAGATGGCCCCTCCCTGAGGGAAACCAAAACCCATAGGAGGATGAGTGTACGGATGTGAAAGGGATCAAATGATACCATCGGTGGCATGGGATTCCCCCGGTGCGTTGGCACCACCAGGTCTAGGGAGATCAGGTAAGATGGTATAAACATAACCAAATTTTGTGTAGATAAAGTCATATTTCAATGCAATTTGGAGGGCTTCTTCCTCGGTCTGAGGAAAGTGAGAGTCGACATCTTTACCAATAGAGGGCAAAAGGGATCTGAGAAAATAGTCCATGTAGACATGGTCTTCGAAAACAGGTGCTCGACATAGGCTCTTCCTTCTACGCCATCCTTGAACATGGTCAGATAGGTGAGTGGGAGAAGTTTTACAGAAAGAGGTCAAAAGTTCAGTACCAGTATCATAGCGAAGGGGAAGTTGGAAGTAGGACAGAAATTCCTTTGCAAGAGTCGCAAAAGTAGTATGAGTGGAGGAGGCCTGGTTGACATACCACTTGGAAGCTTCTCTAGTAAGCGTATGCCAGAATAATAGAAGATGGATAGAGTCATCAGTGATAGAGTTAGACAAACACCACATGTGGAAAGAAGGAACATGGTTGGTAGGATCCTCTCCAGCATTTCCTTCAAACTTAGGGATGTTTGAAGGAAGCTTGGTTGGCATAGCAGGCCAACCTAAATCATGGTGTATGGGGTCATTAATCAAGTAGTTGAAATCGGGAAGGATTAGGCCTGCCATAAAAGGATCATGGTGTATGGGGTCATTAATCAACTAGTTGAAATCGGGAAGGTTTAGGCCTGCCAGTCGGAATATTTCCTGTTGCGGCACCACTAGTAGTGTTTCCAGCATTAAGGTCGGGGCCACCACCAGCATTAGGTCCTGAACCAGACATGATGAAGGTGAAAGGTGGAGGAGAGTAGGGGATAGAAACAGAAAGGGAACCCGATGAACCAGAATCAAAGTCGGAATGGGGACTCGGTGGAGGACGAACTCAAACCTTATGCGGTGGGGTAAGTCTTTCTAACGGAAATGAAGGATGAAGGCCTTGGATTCTCTGGGATAAGCGCCTTGGGGGCTCAATTATGGAGAAGAAACATGAAACCCAATCAGGAAGAGAGGTAAACAAGGGGAGGGAGGTGCAGATCAATTAATTATAATGTTTAAGTCGTGGCCTAGCAGTGTAAACTAGGTGCTCTTTGCTTTAGGTGTGTGTGCGTGTGTGTGATAAGTGTGCTAATTTTAATTAAGCCCAGACGTGTGTAGAGAAAAAAGAAAAGAAAAAAATAAGATGTTGTATAACTGTAAATAAAACTGAAAGCGACCGTAAAGGAAACTGAAAGTGACAGTAAAATAAACAACTAAAGATGCATAAATTTAAACCCAAGGAGGAGGGCTTCCCAAAAACTAGTCTATGGGTGGGTGAAATCTACTCAAAACACAAAAAATGGCCAATGGATCTAAGGTCAAGAGGGATAGGGATCTAAAGGTCAAAGATGTTGGAAAGAGGTGCAGAAAACAACAAGAAACCAGAGGGAAAAATGTTGAAAAATAGGTGGCGAAAGGGTACAACCTAAAGGGAAACGGAGGGGACCCTAAAGGAGGACCAAAAAAAACTAAAAATAGGTGTTTTGGATGGATAAATAACAGATCTGAAATGGATCTGAAAGAGCAGGTTCAGATCTGAAAATGGCTAAAAAACATTGAAATCTCAGAAGACCTGCTTCAGCTAAACTCCTCTTAAAAAGGTGGAAGCGTACTGAAGCCCTATGGGGCTTGGTCCCTACTTCGACGAATAAAACTAAGCAAGTGCAGGTCCAAGACGGGTAAAGATGGAGGTCAGACAACCTTGAACAGTGCCCCAAACAAACCCTGAAAAATCACAGAAAAACAAAATAAATAAATAAATAAATAAAAATAAAGTAAAATAAAATCCCACAAAAAGTACAGGTCATAGGTTCTAACCTGTTTTTCACTGGGGTCACAGTTTTTGGGCAATTATTCACTACCTGAGAGCTGGCGTCGGAGGTTTTGGGCCAAAAAGTGTGACCTGCACTTTCGGCTGTCTCGGGAGCAGGTTTCAGAAAAAAGTGTCGTCTCTACTGCAATTGATACCTGTTACCTGCACAGAAGGCTGAGAAACACACATAAGTTAGAATTTTTACTGTTTCAGGGCTAAAAAGGTTAAAAACAACATCAAGGAATGCAAAATAAGAAGCTGAAGAAAAACCCTAGGGGTTGAAGCAGTTGGTCATGCAGGAATCTTAAAAACGACAGCGTTCGTAATTAAAAACCCTTGTGGAGTCGCCAGTTGTTAGTGTGAATTCTAATCGCAAGCGTACGAAAAAAGCTCACTTCAGTTGTGCATTACACACAACCCTAACATCAAATGTGGCTATCAATTTCCTTAGATATACAGTAGGTAATCAGAATAAATGCTACAAAAATCCATATCTATGCAGTTAAAGACATTAAACAAAAAAAATAAACAAGAGTTGCTCCATACATCCAATGGACATGACAAGAATTTATAAAGAATTTTTATATTATGACACCTGGGAAGGGAACACAGAAAGATGTTACCAGTCCCCCTCAATGGGATGGTTTCTTGTATGTCCTCAGCGCTTCAGATCGAAGATCTCTCTCTCTTGATGGTGCAGAATACCCAGACAAATACGGAACTCAAAGGGAGCTCACAAGCAAAAAGTAGAAAAATATGACAATGATCGAGGTCAAAGTCAGACCAAAAGTATTAGATCAAAAGGTAATCTCAAGGCAACAAAAGGTAGTGAATGAATGGAAAACCCTTCTATTTATAACAAAATATTGATTTAGTCTAGATATTGGTGCATAATTAAAATATTATTAACCAAATCTAGATCCAACTTTTATGGAATATTTTATTTTTTGGAGGGAAAAGGAATTTAAATTTGGTCAAATCCCTTTATTTAAAAATAATAAATAAATAAATGATTTATTTATTATTTTAAGAATATGTTTAAGGAATAATTAAATAAATAATGATTTATTCAATTATTTAAAAATGATATAGTCAAATTTAACAAGGAATATTATTAAATAATTATTCCTAGAAAATAATAAGATAAATAATGATTTATCTAATTAATTTTCTTGTTTTAGGTTAAATATGACCAGGAATATTAATTAAACAGTGGTTTAGTTAATTATCCCTAGAGGAAAATCAACAAGCCTCTCTCCTTTCATGACTATCGCCCAATATCCCTTTGCAACTACATATACAAGATTATTTCCAAAATCATTGTAAATCGCATAAAACCCATCCTCACTCAACATATTTCCAAAGAACAATTTGCCTTCCTTCATCAGAGAAAAATTCATGAAGCTATTGGCACTGCACAGAAGGCATTACAGTCCATCAAAATTAAAAATCTCAAGAGCACCATCCTCAATATTGACCTGGCAAAAGCTTTTGACTGTGCCAACTGGAATTACCTGCACCTCACCCTCATTCATATTGGCTTCCCTCATGAATTTACCAATTGGATTATGGGATGCATTACCAATGCCTCTTTCAACATCCTTATTAATGGTGTTGCCTCTGATTTTGTTCACACTGGGATGGGACTTAGACAAGGGTGCCCCCTCTCCCCACTGCTTTTTCTCCTCATTATGGAAGGTCTCTCTTCTCTCATGACACATGAAAAAAATGATGGTTCCATCCATGGTATTGAACTTAATGATTTTATTCAACTGATGCATCTATTATTTGTGGATGATGTAATTATTTTCCTTGATGGTTCTTGTCATGACAATTCAAATTCTTTCAAGCTGCTTAACATCTTTAGCAAAGCAACAAGTATGGAACCAAATCAAAGAAAATCCACCACCATGATGGTGCGTTGCTCCGTCAATGAAACCAGACATGTTCTAGGTATCTTTCATTATGATCGCAAGGACCTAGAAGATGGACTAAAATACCTTGGTTTCCATATTAAACCAAATTATTATCGAATCATTGATTGGAATTGGCTGATAGCTAAATTCAAGCGCAGGATCAAAATTTGGCAACACAGATGGTTGTCTAGGGCCGGAAGATTGGTACTCATTAAATATGCTCTGGAAGCCATCCCGGTTTACTATATGGCACTCATATGGATCCCAAAAGGTGTTATAGCAAGACTTCAACACATCTGTTGATGGTTTTTATAGAGGGGTATGAAGGATGACTGTGCATGTACTTGGATTGCATGGGATAAAATTTCTAAGCCCAAAGGGTGGGGGAGGTGGGGCCTAAAATATCTAAACAAATTTTCAACTGCTTCGACTACCAAGATGGGCTAGCATCTCATTCACAGCCACAAACTATGGAAAGAAGTTACTTATTATAAATTTATTGCCCCCTGCACTACAATGGACTAGATCAGGGGCAACATACATCATACACATGGCTCATCAATCATATGGAAAGCCATTACCTGATCCATTCACCTGCTCAAACAAGGACTGGCTTGGCACAATGGATCTTATGAGCGGGTTAAAATCGGTGTTGACACGTGGTCCGTATGCGGGCAGGAATTTACTCTACCTTTGGATATCAGATTGCACTTGTCTCATGCTGATAATCATTTCATATCTCATATTGTGGACCCGGAGCATACCACTTGGGCCTCACGAGATTGGTTATCTGCACAAGCACTTAATCTCCCTGAGAACTGGTGGCCGCTTTGGGGCCAATTCATCTGGGCCCTCAACGCCACCAACATCAAATTATCTGATAGGGAAGAAGAGATTCTTTGGGCCATATCCCCCAGTGGCAGATACACTCCCAAGATCAGCTACTCTACCCTCTGTAATTTACAGGATCCATATGTTAAGTTATGGTGGTGGAAACATTTATGGAAATTGAAAGCACACCCCAAAGCCAGACTGCTCACGTGGTGCATACTCTCAAATTGCAACCCCACGGAGGACAACCTTAGGAAAAGAGAGTTTCATGGGCTCTCCAGATGCTGCTTATGCCTCTCACAAGTAGATGATGTCAATCATCTGTTCTTGGATTGCCCTACAATATTACATCTCTAGCGCACAATGACTGCCTCTCTAGGATGCACTCAAAATTGGCATGGCTCCTCGGTATGTTCTGCTTGGAAAAACTAGTGGCGAAAATCTAGTAGGTCAAAAGACAAAAACATACCACTCTTCATTGCCTGGGGGATCTGGATTACAAGGAACCATTATATCTTTCTGGCCAAACTTGTTGATTGCAACAATACCTGTAAGTCCATCATTTCCATCTTCTAACTAATCCCAGATGATGAGCATGAAGCACAAAACAGGACTATAATACCAGGATTAATTGACTAAACCATCCCTTGGGCATATTTCGACAGTGCATCCAATGTTATTGGTTGTGGGGGGGTGGGGTGTTGTATCGTACCTGAATGACACTCATTTCTTCCTCCTTAAGATGGGTCTTGGTCCGGGATCAAATAATTATGCTGAACTAAACAACCTTAGGCTTCTCGAGTTTTTTCCCATGAACAATTTTGCAATAGGATACAAATCTTTGGGGATTCATAGATTATCATCAACTGGTTTAATTTGAAGGCATGATGTCACACTCACTTGCTTAGGCACTACTGGATGAGGTATTATTGCTAAAATCTCTTTTTGATTTTATCTATGTCACTCACATTTACAGGCAGAGGAATTAGGTGGCCGACCAGCTTTCCAAAGAAGTCGCACAGTTAGATTGGGGACGATGGCATATCACGACTCACGAAGGGGCTCAGAAATACCAGTATTATCATCGCCCCTTCATAAATGACTTGGATTTACAAGGCGTAGTCATGTTTTAACTACAATTTTGACTTTTGATCCTCTATTTGCGGCAGCTAATTAAATCAGTCTTGCTGGGCTAGTTTCTTTTTTGTATTACCTACATACCTCGACCACTATTTTTATCTTTTATCTCTTATGTACATATTACTCATATATATTAGATGAAAAACAGACACTGTATTGACAGAATTACAGACTCTACAGAGATTATGTTTCATATTTTTTTATCTTTACATAGATGATATGATGCTAGATGTAACATGTAATTTTTCTTATTATTAATGAAAAATACGAATTTTTCTCTAGAAAAAAAAAATAAGGACTTATTTAATTATTCCTCATGGGGTTTCATGCTTAGACCAAAAACAACTTAATAAACTATGGGTTATTAAGTTATTTCTCATATTGAAATTGATTTTACTATGAAAAATTGGTCTTACATGGTGTACTTTAGTCCATATAATAGTAACAGGTTAGATGACCAAAAATTGGTGTAACAATAGTGTCTATGATCATGACAGTAAAAACATTTCACCTTTGACATGTCACTCTTCTTGTCTTATTTGTCGGTCTCATATTTGGAATGGGACTTCTTCCCCTTCCCCTTCTTTTCCTTACTAGCCAAGGCACAATTTTCCTCATCATCAGTCTTAGATGAGGACCCATCCCTAGTATTCCGCCAAAACTCTTCTTGTACCAAATCTAACCATAGTCACTCCCAATCTGGTAACTTTTCCCTCCCATTCACATAGTCATGGTACTTATGCCATCTCTTGGGAAGGCCTATAAGTGTTAAGCTCGCCAAATCATCATCAGCTACAGTAATCCCAACACTTCCAAGTTCATCTCGACATTGAGTGAACTTGATCAAGTATTTATGGATTGTGTTTCCCTTCTCCATTTTGATTTTCTTGAGCTTGTCCTTGAGTGCCAATTTTTTGTGGTCACTGCTTCTTTGAAACAGATCTATCAAGGCCTTCAACATAGCATATGGAGTTTCTTTTCCATGGAGACTTGAGAAAATATGATTTGGAACTCCCTCTAAGAATATCTTCCTCGCATTTGCTACCTTGTTTTGTCATGCATCAAGAAGTTGGGCATCTTCTGCTGTGGGCTTGGGAATATCATTATTTATGAATTCCTTCAACCCATTGTCCTCCAACACTGCCTCCATCCTGTCCTTCCATGAAATATAATTCAAACTTCCCTCGAGTGCATATTCGAGTCTCAAGCCATTGAAAGACATCTTGATCCACTTCTATCTCCAAAGAAAGTATCTGCAAATTTGAATATTGTTCAACACAAACTCAATTTCTTCTCCACTATTTTTATTCTTAGTGCTCTAATACCATGTATAAAATATCCAACACAACTCTGATACCATGTAGAAATTACACCAATGGATTCAATCCAATCGTGCAATGTACTAAAACAAGATACAGAATCCTTCTACAATATTTGTGAAATATATACCACGATCGCTCAATCACATGCAATTAAGAGAAAGAAGTAAATCAATCGCACAACACAAGATTTTCCTAAGGAAAGAAACTACTCAAAACCCCTCCATATTTATTATATAATCAACTAATGAATCATGAAACAATGCAATGTATGCGTTCTCGCCACAACCTCATACACTCTACCAATTATCTCACGATGATCTAGGAAAAATTGGACCAATACATAGCCAATTTCCTACCTACCTTCAAACTGCCTTGCTCACACAATCCCTAGGAAAAATAATTCCTATTAAATAGGAATTCCAAGCTTCCTTGACTGTGAAATCCATCATGGGATTCCTATGGATTTATTACTACACCTGGACAGTTCGTTAATAATATAACTGATAGTTTACTTTCCTTTAACCTTTGTCTCAACTGGGTCGTCATCAGAATTGACATGCATGCAACTATTAATAGTGAATCATCAGTTACTTGGTAGATCACTACTTCTGAATTAAATATATTTTAATTCAGTTGATATTCCACTAGCTCATCAACTAGTTAGAACTACTTAAACTGATTTTAACTCAATTAATTTGAGTTAATTGATTGCACTCACACCGCACTAGTGCTACAACTGCAACTGGACACTGTAAATAATAGAATCACTCTACATTCCTATTCTTTGACCCTCAACTCGAAATTCTTGAGCTAACTAAGTCTATCACACTTAGTTAACTATTACAAGATGTTATGAGATAATATTACAATTTATTTTCCAATTTATTTAAAAATTGGTCGCCCACATTAGCACAAATGTGTCATTGAATTCGTCACTCATGTGTGACCTGGAATGACACACTATTATGTGGTGCATTTTCTTGTTGAATTTCAACAAATTTCCCTTTAGCCATAAACATATAAAGTGATACCCACTAGGATATTTTTCCCAACATTCAACTTGGAATAAGTGTCTGTTGTCTGTGGTCTTATTTTGCCTTTATTAAATTTTATTACATGAACTTTTAACTCGCGGTTGTTACAATGTATCCATTGGTTAACAGAGAGGAGGTGTGTATATTTCAGTGTGTACACCTCAGTCCATAAGATTTCAATGAAAATTAATCCCCAGCCACTTTTGGCATCAAGTGCACGTGATAAACTGAAAATACTTTTGAGGCCCCATCCTCCCCAATTTTTGGGCGGGGAAATCCTATCCCATCTAACCCATGCAAAAAAATTTCCTTCCATAGTCCCCCTCCATAAGAACCCATGACAACAATTTTGTATCTTGCTCAGGATGTCTTTAGGAATCCATGACAATGACATCTAATACACTGGAATGGCTTCTAAAAAATACTTGACAAGGATGAGTCGACCAGCCCATGATAACCACTTGTCACTCCACGAGCTAAGAATTTTTCGATTATGGCTATTAACTGCATCCAATGATCTTTATTATAATCATTGGGCTTAATATGGAAACCCAAATACTTAAGACCTTATTCAAAATTGATATATTGGAATGGAAATCGATCGAGTGCATAAGTGATCTCTACTCAAGAGCAACCTATGGCAGATAGAGTAGATTTCAAATGATTAGCATCCATTCCAGTGGCTATGCAAAATAAATTAAGGATAATAGTTGTTAGATTTATGTGGTGTGAGTTTTGAGTTGTTGAATTCGGAATCTCCACTTGTAAACACATCAATATCATGCCGAGAGTCATAAAACAAAATGAGGACATCATCAACAAAGAGAAATTGAGTTAAATTGATGTTATGTGTGTTACACAGTATTTTGTCACCGTCCCTGCAATCCCCATCCTGAACATTGGAGGACCATTTCAGTGACCCCTCTGTACTGTCATACATTTCCATAAGTGTCATTGCATCCCTTGGCATGTAAATATCATAATCTATGTTGATCATTCCTCAAGCATACCTTTAAAAGCATATGATTTTGGTTCAGCGCTAGCAGGCAGTTATGGCCTCGCGCCCATGAAGAAATTAACGTTGGGCCCCGCGCCATTCGGCGCTCTGTCTCAGAAGGGCACCCGCGCCGAGCTACTTTTGGAATTTTTTTTAAAATATAAACGAAGCTTCCATGCTTAATAACCTCGTGATCAGAGACATCATGGTTTGTTCGATTGAATCACGTCAAGTTTCTCCCTTTGGCCTATTAGTTCCTACAATTATGGAACTCCCCAAAGGGATAGACCTCTCCTCAACCTTATGTGGGATCCCAAACCTCCTCCTCCTCCCTTATAAATTATTCCTCCTCACATTGATTGCGGCTAGCTGAACATTCATTGGTATAGCTGGTGTGTTGAAGAAAGCATAGAAGAATCCATTGTTGAGAGAGAGTTTAAGCCCACTGCCTCATCGAATCGAATCCCGAACAAATTCTTGAGATGCGCTTGACTGAACCCACCGAAGGATATTTGCAACGTCAAGATGTAAGGTTGTAAACTTATTTTTCATTTATCAATAATACATGACTGGTTTCTGGTTCCAACCTTTTTTTTCCATTTATATGCAAAGTGTTATCTCTCCTTGACTAGTTGAATAGTTGTAGATGAAAGTACATGATTGTATGTTGTCATCGTTTATTTGATCTTTGTGCAGACACATGAACATCGTCACCAACACGGAGCACAAGGCATGAAGGCAAAGATCGAATGATCATTGCCGCGTGCCACGACAAAAGTAATGGACCAAGGTAGGATATCTGTTCTGGTCCATATTTCATTTATAAGCTAGGAATTCAGGAGTCCAGCATGTTCCCTTGTTGCTAGACCCACCCTAGGGCTAGAGGGATCGCCTCTGTTCGCAGATAGGATTTACCTGCTCAACAAGTTGGTGACCATACTGGGGATCAGTGTGTTTGTCATCTCTTGTTGATTCATTTTGGAATTTTTCTTGTATGTCTAACTTTGGTCGTATTGCCATTTCTCTGCTTTGTTTTTCTTATCTGACTGTTTCAAGCCATCTCACCTATTCTCGAAGTGATAAGCCTTGTATTTCTCATCTGCCATTTCTCCTTTCTTGGGTTTCCTTACTCGGTGCTATTGTTTTCATTACAGTCGCGCTGATTGGCGCAGGTTTCCTATTTTACGGATGTTATTTCCCCTGTTGAGTGCAGATTACTGCTGAACAGTCGCGCTGAATCTTATAGGTTTGGGTTTAGGCCTCTTTCCTGAATTTTCCAGTGCATCTTGTCCTTTGGATTGGTTTTTCCTCCCTGAATTATTCCACTTGGATTGTTTTTGACTTCCTTGTATCGTTCTATTCAGTTGATTATCCCTCATATGATTAGTGTGGCTTTGTCATCCTAGGGTTTCTAGGTGTCTTTGATTGCTGGTTCGACCACATGTTGTTGCGCTTCCGAGTTGTGTATGAGTCAGATTAGTCATTCCTTTTTTAGCCTATTGTTTGATTGCTTGGTCTTTTCTTTCGATTCTATGTGTTCTAGGATTGTCGAATTGTCATCTTGGTGTCTGTTTGACCCTCCATCTACCACTCTGAGCATAGATCACATTGCTCATTGAGTCGATTTGAAAGTCCTTTCTCTGTGTGAAATAATTCCTGTCTAGTTTTGAGTGTGTTCCATATTTGTTTTGGATTGGTCCCTCTATGTTTGGTCATTTCATTCGAGTTGCTCAAAACTAGTGTTCATTTTTTCCTTTTAGTGTAACATTGCATTATATCTTCTCATTCACATAAAAGAGCAAAATTTGCATTCTTTCTCTCTATTTGAAAATGAAAATTATTCTTTTTCATTAGTAGCTTGCTCTTTAAAAAGTGAACAACAAGAGAAAATCCTTTCATTTTCTGCTTTGGCTGTGTTAGTAGCATTAGGAAAAGTCACTCTTGCATTCAATTGATCGTTGCTTCATTGTGAACTTCTATCCCTCTTTTAGCTAGTGTTCATCGAATCTAAATGATATTCTTTCTCATGTAGTTGTGAATTAGAGATTTGAGGTTACATTTGCTAAGGCCTTTAAACTAAAACATAATTTCAATATAAACTTAGAAATGAACTCAATCAACCTAAGGTAGCATTGAAACTTAATGCTCACATTTAGAGGTCTAGGCTAGTGATGTGTTCCGGTGTCGTTAAAACTAGTAGTTGTCATTTGCCATCTGGCATTAGACAATACTAGCACGGATTTGTGCTCCCCGTACCGTCACATATATAAATGGAGACCCTCATAGGTTGCAATCCTTTATCCATAGGAAGTCGAGTCTGCCACCCTATAACCGTGATACACCGAACACATCATTCGGGGAGACTGTCTGCACGTACGTTAAGTCCTTGGTCATTTATCTTTCATTTGATCACCAAGGTGTATATTGCAGTTCACGGGAGCTTGGTACACCCTCTTTCTTAGAGTTCCTGTGTAGTCATTTTGATCTTTCTGTGACTTTAAAATTTGAAAAGATAATCGAGCACTTGTCCTTTCAAGCTCATCCAAACTGAAAGTGACTGGAGTCACCTTTTTCCCTTTTCTCGACTCTTAAAATATGAAAAGGCAGAGTTTTGTTTCAGTGTCATAAAATTAATTACCCACGATCACACACCCATTAAATTTACTTTCTTGGCCTCTTCATAGGTAATTCCTTAGTGATTGGTCTTAAAGCCTGGAATTTCTCATCTCTTTTCTCTCCTTTTTGAGACAAATTAATGGTGGCGGGTGATCTAAAAGGACTTTATTAGTTTGTTGTGCTAATTGTCTTTTCAGTTATAAAACATGTACAATTTATCTCCATTTGTTTGCTTAAGGAATGAGTAATTTAACCATGAAATATAGATGAATTTGTGATTTTTAAGCATGTAATTAAGCCTAAATAACACTGAACAACAATGTATAATAGAGAAATAACATCACACATAATATTTACACAGCAAGCATGATGAATTAATTCACCCATCCTCGGCTACATCTGCTGGTCCAGCTCCCAATGGCATGTCCCTCTTTGTCATTATGCTTAAAATTGCAATTACATATGTTTACAAGCCTCCAATGGTTGTTTTCTCTGCACCAATGGCTCCATAATGCTCAAATTAGTCTAGGTAGACTATTTTTTCACCCAAATTAGTCGAAAATTGACCTCCCTAGCCATTTTCCCAATAACAGCTACAAAACCTCCACTAATTGTGGAGAACTGCAGTTATCGGCATCTAATTTGGCCAAAATACCAAAATTTTAGGGCGCTCTTTAAATTTCTGCCAGTTACTAAAACCGTAGCAATAAATTTCAAGGTTAGGGGTGGGGCTGGCCACATGCCGACCCGCTTAAATCCCGCGGTTAACATTAAAACTCCGCAACAAAAGTGGAGCGAAACCCGGAGTGCATTAGAGTTCCAAATGGTCGAACTAACCATCGATTCATGGAGGTTTTTGCATGTGATAACCATATGTTTTAAATGTCGCAGGTTTTACGAGTGTCAGAGTTATTACATAATGTTACAGTGTTGTTTTTCGTTCATGTGACCATTACAAATGGGGCTGTCGGCGATCCCCCCCACCCCATGTGCAACATTTGTAAATTTTAAATATTACTGCCACCCTTTATATGGTAAGTAACATCCAATAGCAGAGTTGGTCAGAGGTTTGTGCGGGAACGCCAGAGGTCACGAGGTCGAACCCCCCAGACCCAACCAAAATTTTGATCCTCCATACAGGGGACACGTGGAAGCCTATGGGCTAGACACGTGTCACCTATCCAATGGCCCACAAACAATTCATACAATCCAAATCAATGACCTAGAATATGATGCTTGGAGAATTCTGGTTGGATTGGGAAAAATGAAATATTCTTAGGAATATTCCACCTTTTGCTGATTGTACCTGAATGTTGACTGGGCATCCCAGTCACTCATGTCACAAAATTTTAGCTGTTTGGGAAAATGATCAGAACATGATATCTCCCTCATATGACATCGCTTTTTCAAACCATTCACGGCACCGGAATCAGAACGACTATATCTACCCGGTGGCTTAGGTTTGGTACAGTTTCGAGCACTTTCAATTTTGAGCAAAATTAATGATCTCCTAATCAGCGGAGCCACCAGTTTCATCGTCCTCTTCATTACCTCGTAGTGAATAACCTTCCCTCGAAGTTTCTTCAAAGACATCTTAGTCTGTTAGGACTCTAGGTGATTTGAATGGAATGTGTTACTTTTGTTGTGCTAAGTGTCCAAACGGTAATTAAAATGTGTGCATAAGGTTCTCTGAAGTTTGCAGGTGAAACAAATGGTTTTAACTTAGTTAAACATATTTCTGTGTGAGGTTAAAGCATGTAAATTGCTTATAAAACATTGTACAGTAGTAAATAACGAAGAATTAAACATCACATGTAACAATACTCAGCAAATTTGATGAAGCAATTCACCCCTCCAAGGCTACATCTGCTGGTCCAGCTCCCAATGGCACTCCCCTCATATCTTATTGCTCAAAAATGGTAAGTACATGTGAAATAAAGCCTCAAATGGTTGTTCTCTTAGTAAAAACAGCTTCAGAAAGCTTTAATTAGTCAGGAATGACTACTCATTTGTAGAAAATAGATAATGGATACCCAATACACTGAAAACACCCTAGTGGCCCTAGTGGCTCCTTGATCTTTCCCAAAGCTAAACCTACACAAGGTGACCTCTGATGGCTCTAAAACCTATTCCAATGTGTGGATGAAGCCACATAGACAGTCGGTTGGTCTGTTCTAACCGATGAACCAGGTGTCGAAGGTGCCTAATGAAGGGAGGACCGAACTCTGAGGAGAATTTAATGTACTGGATTGCGCTATGATGGAAACACTAGACATAATTTGACTCAAGGACCTATATCCAAGAGGAAGTAAAACCGATGGTGGATAATACTGAGTAGAAACATGAGGGACATCTTCCAGAAAAAGTTGATATTCTCATGTAGAAA
The DNA here is from genome assembly GCA_034641835.2 of Pinus albicaulis. NCBI lineage: Eukaryota > Viridiplantae > Streptophyta > Pinopsida > Pinales > Pinaceae > Pinus > Pinus albicaulis. Next base: position 287,389,386 of record CM076583.1, read on the forward strand.
CAGGAATTCCTTCACTACCAACAAGACTAGATGAATCCATGTCTGACTTCGTCGTAAGATCTTCGAAAATACTACGGGGACTAGGAGGCACAGCAACAACAAAAAATGGTGAGCCCGACGTAAGAGGAGGAAAATCTCCTTCTTCCCCAAAACCAGACCAAGCACCAGAAGGAGGCCAATTGAATTCAACTGGCTCTTCAGGAGGAGATCGAGTAGCAAGAGGCAGGACAGACGGGAGAATAGGCTACGAAAACTCGGCAGACCTAGTGGATTGAGGGGTTTCAAAAGAAACATCCGGGAAATAACTACCACTAGGAGGCAGTGACGATGACGAAATTGGTGGTTCCGCCACCATGACTGTTTATCAAAACAGAAAGGAAAAAAGAAAACCAATCGAAGACTCCAAGATCAAAAGTAAGGAAAAACAATAGGCCAAGTAATAAAAATTTTAACGGGCATGTGATCATAGATGATTAATTTTATGACACTGAAACCAGATTTCGTTGTTTCATATTTTAAGAGTCGAGAAACAAGCAAAAGATGACTCTAGTCACTTTCAATTTTAAACGAGCGTGAAAGGACAAGTGCTCGACGATCTCTTCTCTTTTTTAAAGAGTCATGAAAAGATCAAAATGACTACTCTGGAATGCTAAGAAAGAGGTTATACCAGGTTTCCGTGAACTGCCATATAGACCTTGGTGATCAAATGAAAAATAGATGACCAAGGACTTGACGTACGTGCAGGTAATCTCCCCGAATGTTGTGTTTGGTGTATCACAGTTACAAGGTGGAAGACTCGGTTTCCTATGGATAAAATGATTGCAACCTAGAGGGGTCTCCCTTTATATACTCGACGGTACAGGGAGCACAAGTCTATACTAGCTCTGTCTAAAGCCAGATGGCAAACGACAGCCACTAGGTTTTAAGATGTCAAAACACGTCTCTAGCCTAGACCACTAAAAAATTTTCGTTAGGTTTCAATGCTTCCTTAAGCTAATTGAATGAATTTTAAAGTTGATCTTGGATTATGTTTCAGTTTTAAGGCCCTATCGAATTTGGATCTCAAATTTCCTAAATGCAAGCTATATGGAAATGAACATGATTTCCAATTCAGTGAATGCTAGTTACGAGAAGGATATATATCTTTCAAACAAAAGCAAACAATGACAGTATGCGAAGAAATCCACTAATGCATCTAACACAATCAAATGAAAATGATTCAATTTCGATGCAAAGAAAGAATGCAAAATATGTTATGTTCTTTTCTTTTCTTTTCTTTTTTCAATGAAAAGACGTACATGATGCACTAATTACATGAAAAAATGAAAATAAACACTTGCTTGAGTATTGCGTAAGAATTGAAATTGAATAACTCAATGAAACGCAAAACAAACACAAGAAAACACTCAAACTAATGCTACAATCTTCCAAACCAAGAGAAAGTTTTAAAAACAACCCAAAACAAGCAATGTAATCCATGCTTTGAGCAATAAGAGAAGAATCAATCAAGATACGAAATGATCCTGCAATCAAAGCAATCACTCAAAAATATCAAGAAAACCAAGTGCAATCAACCCAAGAATGAGACTGGCAATAACCAAAATGACTTGATCTCCAAACAGAAGGCTCAGTGCACCAAGACACTTAGAAACCCTAAGGCCTCAATTTACACCGATAAGAAGATGGACAAACGACTGAGAAAAGCAAGTCGACAGTAGTCAAAACAGTCCTAAAGGCATAATTACACATAAAAAAAATAACCCAGAAGCAAGCACAATTGACCAAAAGACTCATTAAGGAGGTCAAACCAAATCCTATAGGAGTCGGCGCGACTGTAAGGCTGTAATCTGCGCCAAACAGGGGTTCACACGACTACGACAAAAGCAACCTATGCCAATCGGCGTGACTGTTCAGAAAAAAAAACGCGCCAAGCCGGATAACTATGGGCAAAAGGAAAAACCAAAACTCAATGAGCAGAGGTCAATCTTGACACTCTGGAGTTGAACAGAGGATGTAAACTAAGCAAACAAACCAGAAAAAGACAGATAAGAAAATCAATGATTGAAACTGACCCAACAAGATGAAACGACAAACTCGCATTGATCCCTAGCGGAGTCGCCAATTTGTTAAGCAGGTAAATCCTCTCTGCGGACACATACGATCCGTCTAGCCCTACAGTGGGTCTAGAAACAAAGAGACATTCTAAAGTGTTGATTCCTAATTACTGAATGAAAAGAGGACATGGTAGATTGACCTACCTGGAGTCCAACGTTGTCGTTGTTGTTGTAGTGGTGGTGGTCTCTCACTCCTGCCTTGGAAAGTCACAATCCTTCCGCAGTCATGCTCGGATACCTGCACATAGAACAACAAACAAGAACAGCATACGACATAATAATTTCACTCATAACTACTAGCCAGTCAAAGAGGGCTAAGCATATTGCATTAAACATCTAACATAATAAAAAATGGGAACCAAACAATAGTCACGTATATGTATTGATAGAAGGAAGAGTTACAACCAAGGCTTTGACGTCACAGTCTCCTCCAGCGGGGTTCATTCAAAGCGCGTCTCAGATGCTCGTCAGGGAATTCAGACGGGATGAAGGCATGGACTCAAGCTCTCTCAATGTAATTCCTTCTTATTCTATCTCTTCAGTAGTTCTGCTATAGTCTGTTCAATTCTCCAAGTTCAGCTAGCTTATGCAAAGAGAGATAAATTCTTTTCATAGAGAAAAAAAAGGAGGTTAGGATCCCTACAAAGGTGCGAGGGAGGCCTATCCTTTAGGGAGTTCCCATAAAAGGTGGAAACCTTAAACTAAAGGAGGGAGTCTGTGGTTTATTCAGTTCAACCACTCCCAATGACTCATCCTCGAAGTTGTTGGAGCGGAATCTTTGCCTCTATTTTTAAAAAACATTCCATAAACAGCTCGACGTGCGTGCCAAACTAAGACAGAGCGCCAGCTGGTGCAGGGCCCAGTGTTAATCTTCCTCTTCGGCGCAAGGGCATAACTGACTACCCACACCAAGGCAAAAACAAGGGTTTTTCAGTCTCTGCTCATAAAATTGTCAACAGAAGGAACATTACTCTCATGTAAAGGGATACAATGATGGTCTTTGCAAGGCATGACACTACTTATTGATCACGGAAATGACCCTCCAATGGACGAGATGGGGATTGTAGGGACGGTGAAAAAATGTTGTGTAACACCTTCTGATCCACTTCAAATGCCCATCTTGACCCATGAAGTTCCTGCAGAAGGCAATATGGGGAACAGTACGCAAACGATGCCTATTGACATCTTCGTTAAACCAGGGGTTGTCGAGAACATCCATATTGGGGTGACCTGTTCTCCTGATGAGATCGAGGTCTATACTAGTCTCTTCTGAGAGTTTCAAGACTCCTTCGCTTGGTCCTACGAAGAAATTCTCGGCATTGATCCAAGTATAGTTTTGCACGAGATCCCTACTTATCCTGATGTGAATCATCTTCGCCAACATCTTCGTCCCATGCACCCTAGAAAGGTCGCCGCCATAAAGAGAGAAGTTTAAAAACTTCTCAAAGTTGGCTTCATTTATCCGATCCCCTTAACAGATTGGGTTTCTAACATCATTCTTGTGGATAAAAATCAAGGTACTATTCGAGTTTGTGTGGATTACCACGACGTCATTCGCGCTTGTCCTAAGGATAATTATCCCACTCCTTTCATCGACCAGATCATTGATGAATGTGCTGGGAGTGAGATCTTTTCCCTTATGGACGGGTTTTCTGGTTAAAACCATATTAATATTCTACCTGTTGATCAACACAAGACCACCTTCATCTATCCATGGGGCATCTTCGCATACAAGAAGCTCACTTTCGGCCATAAGAATGTTGGTGCCACATTCCAACGAGCAATGTCATATGATTTCCATAATATTAAGCACATTATTCAACCTTACCTGGATGACCTTCCGGCTCATCCTGCCAAGCATAAGGGCAACTCAGATCACCTTTGTTAAATTTTTCTTCTATCTAGACGCTATAACATCTGGCTCAATCCCCATAAATGTGTCTTCTGCGTCGATTCCAATAGACTCCTTGGGTTTATCATTTCTAAATACGGAATTTGTCTTGACCCTCTTAAGGTCGAAGCTATTGTCAATCTCCCCTCCCCTTCCTCTTTACATCAGTTGCAGAGTTTGCAAGGGAAAGCTAATTTCCTGCGTCATTTTATACTAAATTATGCTGAAGTAGCCAAAGGATTCACGTGACTTCTTAAGCAAGGCATCTCCTTCCTCTGGGATGATATTGCCCAAAAATCTTTCGATGCACTGAAGGCATTGCTTGTCAATGCTCCTCTTTTGCGTCCACCCAATTATCATCGTGACTATTCACTCTATTTGGCAGTCGCATTTAGCACTATTCCATGGTTCTAGTACAAGACGATGATGATGGCGATGAGCACGTCATTTATTATTTGAGCCACAATATTCTTTATATAGAAACATGTTACGCACATGTTGAGAAATTGGCATTGGCGGCTGTTCAATTCGTCCAGTGTTTTCGCCATTATATTTTACTTCGTACAGTATCCGTGATTTCTGACTGCAACCCCATGACTTATATATTGACTCGAAAATTGTTGGGAGAGGAATACTTGAAATGGATAGTTATCATCCATGATTTTGATTTGAAGTTCACTACCGCCAAATCGAAGAAATCATTGATTTTTTCTGATTTTATATGCTCTTTACCTTCTGCTTCTGCTCCCTTTGGTTCTAAGGAATGCATTCTAGACGACACTCTTTTTTTATTAGCACCCTCGATCTGTGGTACGAAGATGTCATCTTTTATCTCAAGACTTCCACCTTCTGGTATGAGTTGGTCAAAGATGCTCGTCGACGTATCTGTCATCATCTGCAACCCTATCGCATAGTCAGACATAATTTATATAGCATCAGAGATGATTTCGTTCTTCGCTGGTGTTTAACCCTCGAGGAAGCTAAAAAAGTCCTCAATGACTGCCATTCTGGTGCCTGCGGCGGTCACATGTCTGGATATGCTACTGCTCAAAAAATAATTCGTGCTGGATATTTCTGGCCTACCATTTTCAAAGACTGTATTTTTGTTGTTCGTAAATGTAACGAATGCCATATTTACCAGTGCAGGATGTGCGGGCCACCCGCACACCTCCATCCCGTCATTACCGTTGGTCCCTTTGCGAAGTGGGGCATCATTTTATGACATGTAACCCTCACTCGGTCGAGGGGAATGCTTCTATTATCGTAGTTGTGGACTACTTCACTAAATGGGCCGAAGCAATGCCTATACTCACAGCTGACGATAAGACGGTTGCACAATTTCTTTTCAATCATGTGATTACCAGGTTTGGTGTCCCTCAAGCCATTGTCACCGACCATGGCTCTCATTTTCTCTATTATATGATGGCTGAGTTGACTACTAAGTTGGGCCTGCTTCACGACAGCTCAACGCCGTACTACCCCCAGGCCAATGGCCAGGTTGAAGCCGTGAACAAGGTTTTAGTCACCATGCTTCAGTGTACAATTGGGATGCACAAATCAAATTGGAATCTCATGTTGTTTTCAGCTCTTTGGGCTTACCAAACCTCGGTGAAGGATGCAACTGGATTCACCCCGTTCCAACTTGTTTACGGTCTGGAAGCTACCCTTCCGATTGAATGTGAAATTCCTTCTCTCAAGATAATTGTTGAATTACTGCCCAATACCACGCAAGAGGAAGAACGTCTTCTATATTTGGATAGCTTAGATGAAACTCACCGCTTTGCTGCTCTAGTCATAGAAGCGTAGAAAAAGCAAGTCAAAGCCCACTTTGATCAGATGGTTTCCCCTCATACCTTTGTAGAAGGAGACTTAGTCTTCTTGTATGACCAAGCTCACGATAAGCTGGGGGTAGGCAAATTTGAAGCCATGTGGCATGGACCCAACATAGTTAACCACATTTTGCAGAACGGGGCCTATGAGCTAATTGATTATGAAGGCTATCCTTTGAATCAGCCCAGAAATGGGCTATACCTCAAAAAATATTATGCATGAGTCTCTCGTGCATGTCATTTTGCACATAAGTGTGTTTTTCATTTTTGTTCATTTTTTGGCTTGGTGTGCTTTGAGAGCAATTTTTCCTGCTTATTATGTCTTTGCTTACCATGTAGATGTTTGTCACTCCTTATGTCGGTTTCGCTTATGGTGCCTCCTGCAGTACCCAGAACCTGTCTTCTGCAGCCTGGGTGATTTATGATCCTAACGGTGAGTTGGTAGACCTTCAAGGTATTTGTCTAGGACGAACAACCAACCATGTCGCTGAATACAGTGCAGTCATTGAACTCTTAACCGAAGTTATTACTCTTGACATTCATCAATTAATTGTGAACCTAGACTCTCACCTTGTTGTTCTCCAGCTCAATGGGCATTACTCTGTTAGAAACCCTCAGATTTTAAGGTTGTATTTGTGTGTTCGTTTGTCAGAAAGGAATTTTGATTATATCACATATCAGCATATTCCTAGAAGAATGAATATGTTAACTGATGCAGTAGCCAATATTGTATTAGATAGACATTTGCAGAATTTGTAAAAGCATTCATCATTTCATAATAAGATTTAGACATGAAAATAAGAATATATATATATATATATATATATATATATATATATATATTGTTTGCATCCATGTGCATCATAAGTTCAAAAAATATATGTGTTTTGGTTACATCCCGAGACACCATGTCTCTCAAAAAATATGCAGAAATAAAACCTAGAAGTTTAATCAGCATGGTGCTCGTGATAACATGTCACTTCACACACGACTAGCCTCAATAATCAGTGGATGTGGTTAGACACCTCTGCAGTGTGCCTCTGATACGCACGAGGAACATCCTCGAATCTCACATAGTCTGGGATCCCGCTTGTGACTCCCTCCAAGTTGTGCGCGATCTCTTATTCCTCGCTTCCCTCACCTTGAGGGGCCACCTTGAAATTGCGTGGGACCCTCCATGCTATAGGGGACATCGCTGCAGGTCTCTCTAGGCCAACATCTGCAATGCATGGATAAATATCAAAATATATATAAACAAAAAAAATCATAATACTCTTAAAATTAAAAAATGAGTTTTTACCCAAAGCCTCATCCCAGTCATCTCCTTCCGAGAATGGAAGGTCCAGATTTCCCATGAAATCGGTGTCGGTGTACGGCCATTCCTCTACCACGATGAGCTGTCAACGGAGCTAGTCGAAGAATTCCAGCTTCCATGACATATGTTGACCACCTCCTGATCGAGGCATCAACTCCACCCAACAGACCATCCGTGACTCTTGTGCTGGTGGTGTGGGTACTATCACCTCCTGGTGTTGGAATATCGGCAACCATTCTAGGATGAACAGTATTAAGATGGACCCGTATCCAAATTGTTTCAGCTTGCCATTCTTGCACTCTGTTAACTAACGCTTCAAGTTGATTGTTACGGCTTCGACCCAATTGTAAATGGTTGGAGCCATGCAATCCACGACAAGTTGAAGCTGTGTCTTTGTAACTTCGTGAGGAGCCTGAGATCCAGTGGCTCAAGTTATAGTAAGCAGCACTACCCACAGTGCCAAGTCAGGTATTGTCTAAATATCCACTTTGTCGCTCTTTGATCCTTTCTTTGCTCCTAGGAAGACTCTGTCTATTAGCATGCCCATGCTCTCACCAAGGGGCCAGGTACCTGTCAAGATCGATTTCACTCCCCTCCGTGACAATCCAGTGATGAAATAAATGTTAGAGACTTCTATCTCCAACTCTTGGTCAATCATGAACCTTTCTTGATCAGTATCCCACACACTGATAAGATACTGTAATAGTTCTAGCTGAGCTCGTAGTTACGGTGTTAAGAATAATTTCAAGAGCCCACAATTTCTCAGGGCATCCATACATGCATCATTTCCCATGGATTGTTTATATTACTCCCCGTGCTCTCGTTATTTCCACTCTATGACCATTTTGGCTATTAATTTCCCTGCAAAACCATAATTGAGGCTCCCATTAGCCACATTATTGACTTTTGAACAGTTTAAATCGGCCTTTTTAGGAGAAATTTTGTGCATTTATTGGTCGCAGCAATTGGCGCTCCTGTTTTACAAAAAGCAACACCGATTGGCACCTCCCCTTTGAAATTATGCAGGGTTGGGCGTGACTCCGTGCCCGGAACTCGCGCCGACTTCCGCGACCAACCCATAACAAAATTCCCCCGAAAATGCATCAAAAATTAAAATGCAGGAAATGAAAGATGGTTTAAAATGCAGGAGAAGATAAGAGCTCTTACCTAGAGAAAACAAATTCGTGAATAACCTCCTGGATTGTCTGGGATCAGCTCCACAAGTTCACAGTAAAAAATGGTAAAATGCTCACAAGAAGGTGAAAAAGGTGAAAAGTAATTTTTTTTTACTATTTCCATCATTTTATAACCTTTTCAAAACCCTAATTAGGTTTTTAAGATTGTTTTTCGATTAATATATCTTTTTTATCTCGAAAAATGGGTTTTACGTTTATTTCTTGTGCAGCAACAGGTCCTAAACATGACGACGATGAAGCGACGAGTTGTATTTTTATACTTTTTCAAACTCAGTAAAAACACGAAAAATTCACCCCTTGGATTCATCTTTTAGCTCTTTTCTGACTCTCGAAAATTGAAAATATTGTCGAGATTCTTGTCATTTTGAACTCATTAAAGGATGTGAAATGTCATCTACCCAATATACGTTTAACCCTTTTTTGGGTTGGGACAAATTATTTATGAAAAAGGAATACCTTAGTCGAACATGGCTAAGAGGTTCTCCCATATATTGTTTTCTACCTTTTCGGATCTACGAGACTATCTACGAAAAGGGACCTAGTGGAGTTTTCTTTTCCGCTTCTTTTCAAACTCTCTAAACATGAAAAGACATCGATTTCTTCCTTTGTCAGACTCGTTAAAACCTAATGACATCAAAAATTGTCACCATGACATTACCGAGTTCCTCCTTCCTATGGCTCGTAAAATTTACTAGGATGGATTTGTCCGAAGGACAAACTTATATGGCAAGCATTTTCTATCCCCTTCAAGCTTGTTTCCAAAAATAATTGGGGTACTCGCTAGAAATGGTGGGGAAAAATGGAACCAGTTCTCATTCGTGTCGACAGTATGTCACTCTTGAACATGACACTTGTCTTCAATTCATGTCGGGTTGGGGACATCCCACATTCATCATTTTGCCTCTATGGGTTTGGGTTATCTATTTTGACCTCTCATATTCTCTTTGGCATGTCACCATGACCTCAGATCCCTTGATGTCAAATACTGCCAAATTCTGGAGTCGTGTCGCTAATATGTTCAAGAGAAGTTTCTCCTACAATTTTAACCCCTGATCCTTTGTACAGTCCTGATTTACTATTATCTTATTCCTCTGTCTCATGTCGATGATGTGGGAAACATTATGGCCCTCCTTCGACTAGTCACTTCCTGTCGACTTCAACTCATTATCCAGGAAGCTAATCTATATACTCGCTTCTGGTGCCTTAGAGCTTGCATGCCTCAATGGAAATTTATTCGTATTCGATGACAGGTTCTCATCATTGGCCTTCGATCAAGTGATTTCATGGAACTTCGACTCCAGCTCATTGTTCACATTATGTGGATTGTACTAGCAGTACCTTGAGAACCATTGTCATTATTGGTGGTCTCTCTCGCGCCTATTAACAACTTTCATCATTAGCTGGTAATCGGGTGATTTTCTTGCATGTTCGACTTCAACTCATTCATTTGCATGCTTGAATTTGTACTTGTTTGGGTCGAGATGGAGCACAAGACCCTAGGTTTTTTCTGATAAAATCCAGGCTACGGGACGATTTGGTTTATCATGACTATATGCATGAATCTTTTGATTGGATGGTTGCAACCATACCTGAGTTTGTTTGATGATCATTTTCACTGGATAGTTGCATCCATTCCTTGGATATTGTTATATGTACTCTATTATGAATGGATGCGCCCATACCACATATTCATGTATTAGAGATATCAGTTGTACTTGTTCTTGCAGATCTTCTGACGACGGTGTTTTGGTGTGGGCATGTTCTCATAAAGCATTTCACCCCTCCATCTCTCTCGGGCTTCATGCTTTAGGGGGCATCTGTTACACAGTATTTTTTCACCGTCCCTACAATCCCCATCCCGAACATTGGAGGACCATTTCAGTGATCATTGTGTATTGTCATACATTGCCATAAGTGTCATTGCATCCCTTGGCATGTCAAGATCATAATCTTTGTTGACCATTCCTCAAGCAGACCTTCAAAAGCATATCATTTTGGGTCGACGCTGGTAGGCAGTTATGGCCTCGTGCCCATGAAGAAAGTAACACTGGGCCAAACGCCCTTTGTTGCTCTGTCTCATAAGGGCACCCATGCAGAGCTGCTTTTGGAAAGTTTTTTAAAATAGAAATAAAGCTTCCATGCTTAACAACCTCGTGAGCAAAGTCATCATGGTTTGTTCGACTGAATCACGTTGAGTTTATCCCTGTGGCCTATTAGTTCCTACAATTGTGCAACTCCCCAAATGGATAGACCTCTCCTCCACCTTATGTGGGATCCAAAAACTCCTCCTCCTCTCTTATAAATTCTTCCTCCTCAAATTGATTCAGCTAGTTGAACATTCATTAGTATAGCTAGTGTCTTGAAGAAAGCAGAGAATAATCCATTGTTGAGAGAGATTTTAATCCCATTGCTTCATTGAGTTGAATCCCGAACGAATGCTTGAGATGCACCCAACTGAACCCGCCGAAGGAGATCTGCAACGTCAAGGCATAAAGTTGTAAACTTCTTTTTCATCTATCAATAATACATGATTGGTTTCTAGTTCCGATTTTGTTTCCATTTATATGCAAAGTGTTTAGCTCTCTTTCACTATTTGAATAGCTATAGATGAATGTATATGCTTGTATGTTGTCATCGTTTGTTTGATCTTTGTGCAGACACATGAACATCGTCACCAACACGGAGCGCAAGGCATGAAGACAAAGATCGAAGGATTGTTGCCGCGTGCCATGACAAAAGTATTGGACCGAGGTAGGATATCTATTCTGATCCATATTTCATTTATAAGATAGGAATTTAGGAGTCTAGCGTGTTCCCTTGTTGCTAGACCCACCCTAGGGCTAGAGGGATCGCCTCTGTCCACAGAGGGGATTTGCCTGCTTAACAATGTTCCATCGATGATCCAATCAGATTCCTCCTTCTCTTAGCCTCCCTAACAATTATGTTGAGTCCTTCCATTATCAAAAGAAAGAGTAGAAGAGATAGCAGGCATTCTTGTCGTAAGCCCTGCTCAGTGTTAGAACTCCATCGAATCTCTGAAGGCTGAGAAGGAGACCAACAAAGGTAACCATAGTCCGCTTTGGCCTAGTAACTACCCTACTAGGTAGGAGAGGGCTCTCTCTGCGAGATCATAGCCAAATTTACTGGATAATGAATATTTTAGGCTAGGTATAGTAAGCTCTAGGGTTTGGTTGACGGATTTTTAGTGCTGGATGGTGAATTAGGTCAACGAAGATCTAGGTCAAGGCATTGAGGATCAGAATTGCAGAGATTTGATGGGGCAAGGTAGGCACATACTTTAGAAAATTTAGAGATCTTGATGAGTATGATAAGACTGGTAGGGTTTCAAAAAGAGCATGAAAATCATGAATTATTTTCTATCAGAAGAAAGTGAAACATGACTATGATAATTCCTCCAAAACAGAGCATCAAATAATGAATTATGCTTATCTAACTTAGGAATCAATCACATTGAGAGATGGAATTGAAAATGGAAAGCATAATACATTCAAACATATGAAAACATAAGAGGCAACACTGCCAAAACACATATCACATGAATCCCACCAAAATAGTTGCAACTTTGTTTATTAGTTCTTGCCAAAAATGATTGATTACACTAGTGTTCAAAGATCAATTACACAACATACAACCCTTGCAATGACAAAGGAAATGAAAGATATAGACCAAAACAACTTCTCCCCACTCTCAAGGGCCGAATCCATGACTTTTGGAGCTATTCCCTAAAGTCCTCAACTAGAATCTTAATGAATAGAGAGGTCAACAAACTCATCCCCATCTTTGATGAAACTTATTCACTTGACCCAAAATTACATATTTACTTGATGTATCTACCTCTAGTAACTATAAAAGACATTATTACATTTATTTTTACATTTACATTAGTAAATCTCCTTGGAATCCATCAATCAACTGAGAAAAAGTGAAAATTCTGAAGAAATCAGCAGACTGTAAAAAGTGCAGTGTCCTTGAAAAAAGCGCAACGTGCCTGGGAAAAAGCACAGCGTGGTCCTTCAAATCAACTTTTTATTTCCTTCCAGAAGTCCAAATTGATCCGAAGATGGCTCATTGGAAATCTATTCCAGTCTAGTTGTCAAAAATGTCCTTAAGCTCTGAAAATGATGGAGTGGAGCTCCTAAAAAATGAAATCTCCCAAGATTGGTCAAAAAGCACAGCGTGAGGCTGAAAAAGGTGGCAGAAAGGTGTTTTTTAGGAGGTTTTTGGGATTTTTCGCCTATCAAAAGCTCAGTTTTTAGAGGCCTCCAAAAAAAGTGCAACGTGGCCCACGTTGCGCTTTTTGCAGGTTGACTATGCAAAAAGTCTGTAAAAGTTTACCAAAATGCCCAAAAAACCAAAAAAATTGCCCAACAACCTTCAAATTTTCTGGATGAAGTGTTGATGAAGTATGTCAAGCTACCAAGGAGGGATTAAAAATCAAGTCAAGTTTACCCTTCCCCTTTTGGCTGATTAGGGTTTCCTTGAGCTTATCCTTCAATTGCTTGACCTTAACATTGCAAATTTTGTTTATGGTATGATAGTGATCAGCCATGTGCCTCAACATCTGATTGTCCTTGTTGGCCTTATGAAGGAGCTTCTCCAGGTGCATGTTCACTCTGTTAAGCCAAAATTCTTTTTCATCATTGATTTCTCTTATAATTTTTTTCTTAAAGGTGAGTTCTTCTCCCTGGTGTTTTTCCTGTAACAATGCTCTCTTAAGACCCTTTGTTTTTGGTCTCTTCTTGGTGATCTAGGCCTCATCTTCAATAGACTCATCATGTGCTATCACTGCTTTGCCTTTCACATCTTGCCTCTTGGCCTTTAACAAGTCCATTTCCAAGAGTAATATTTTATCTTTCAACTATTTGTTTTCATGCTCAAGGAAGGAGATGAAAAATTGTGCTCTTGCCAGATTATCTTGCAGCTCTTTGATTTTGGAATCTTTCTCTTTGATGACCAGGTTTTAGGTTTCATGATCATCTTGGACATCCAAGTCCACCAGGTCAAAATCCTTTTCTTCCTCATGGTGAAGGGTTTCTTTCTCTTGGACAATTTCCTTCTGCTGCTTTTGATATCCCTGTTTTGCTTATGTAGAAGGCAAGGCCCTTCCACAATTTTTTGAGCAAACACTTGCTTATGTCCTCTCTAGTAGGTTTTGACCTCTTTTTCCTCTTTAGTTTTATTCATTATAGCCCTGCTAGATAACCTAGTTTTCTTGTGAGAAACTGATGTTGATGGTGGAATAGGTCTAGCAGGCTGATTTGGTGGTGTAGTGAAGACCTCTTCCTCAATGAAAGTCTCCCATGCAATGTTCAGTTGTTTAAGGTGATGAAGGACAATGATTTTAATGAGTGAATGATGGAAGAGGATGTTAATTTGAAGCTCATACTCTCTGTTCTGCACTATGTAGGCCATCTTAGCAATTCTATTGTACAAATAGTAGGGAAGGTTGAGAAATTTCACCCTAGTGAAATGCATGAGAAATATGATGTGATAGTTGTACAACCTGGAGAATCTTCCCTCACAAGTGAAATATTTCATGATGATCTTCATCATGGGAGAAAACCTATTAAGAAATCGACCAAAAGGAAATATTTTCTTGATAGTATCTTTGTAAGGTGCTTTGCGGTAAGGTTCATACAACTGGGCCCAAATCTATAGTTTTGAACCACTTTTCACCTACATTAGGTATCCATGTTGCTGCTGCAATGATGTCTGTAGAAATGGTGAATGTCACCCCGCCAATAGTCACCTGGTCTTTTTGTAGGTTGGTGACGAAGATCCTAGTCAAATTAGGATGGCTCTGCACTCTTTGGACCATCTCACAAAACTCAAAACAACCTACATGCTATTGCACTCTTTGGACCATATCACAAAACTCAAAACAACCTACATGCTAGAAACATTTGACTACTAAGGGTGATGATATCAATTCTCTAGTGTTTGATGGCTCTAGCCTCAAGGTTCTCCCTCCTTTATTGTATGTTTTCTTCTCTTCTTCTGTGGTTTTTCTCTCCTCCTCCATGATGTTCAGTTTTTTTTAGAAACCCTAGGGAAGAAGGGGAAGGGAAAGGGAGTGGGCTTATAGGTTTAGGGAGTTGGGATAAGTGAGGGAAATTTAGGGAAGGGTATAAGGGAGTTAGGAAGCCTTAGGGAAGTGATGGGGAGTTGAAATGATAAGGGAGATAGGGCAGGGAATTTAAATACAGGGAGGTAGTCTAGCTACCTAGAAAAGCGCAGTGTAGGGGTAGGATTTTAGGGAATATAGCTTAAGAGTGGGGAATTAGGGGATGTGAGGGTAGTGGGGGGTGAATTATAGTGTGAGGAAGGTATATGGATCTAGGGAAAAACAAATTAACCTCACAAAGTTGAAAAAAAGTGTTTAATTACTAGAACATGACATGGATAGTAAAGGAGATATTTCCACCATAAACTTATGACCATGAGATGAAAGGAGGAGCTTGCAAGATGTAACTCACTTGGAAATGAGTGAAGAAACATTGAATTGTTGTTTAGAACCATTGGATACAAGCTTTGAGGTGGTATCTCCTTCACTTCAAAACGCGCAATGAGTTTGGGAAAGACGCAATGAACATTGAGAAAGGCGCAACGTGCTTAAGAAATGCACAACGTGCTTTAGAAAAGTGCAACATGCCCACTGCAAAAAGCGCAGCGCCTGTGGAAAAAGTGCAGCGATGGACCCTGAAACTCAGTTTTTTGAAGAAAACTTTGATTTTTTGCTTGGGAAACTTGGAGAGCTTGATGCTGAAGAGTGAAATAAGTGACTTTTTTGCCTTTGAGGGCCTTTTATACTTGAATAAATATCATTGAATAAACATGGACCCACATTTCCTTTTTTGAAATCAACCTTACATTGCTTTTTTACCTTTTACCTTTGAATTTGATCTTTGAACTTCATCTTTTGATGGCTTAGGAACACTGAATTTCTTTTTTGGAACCTTGATCATTTTTTGATGGAACCTTGAGTTTTTGCAGCTACTAGGAACTTTGAAGTACTTATTACAAATTAGGAACATAAAATTACATTTTTCTTTGAAATCAAATTTAGTGATGAAATTTATTTATTGTCACTCCTTCACTTGCTGGAATTTATGACATGAAATGATGATTTGATGACCTTGGAACCCTAAGACCTAATGGAGACTCTAGACTGAATGAAATCATGGTGATGATGATTGAAATGATGATGAAAATCTCTGAATGATGATACACTCAACTGAGTGATGACATGGACGAGAAATTTAAAAATTTTGGAAGGAGTGGAAAACAGTCCTAAACCTAATGCCTGGTGACCAAATTTTTGCTTTGATGACCTAATGGAATGACAAAAATTTGAAAATGGGACCCTAACAAGACATGATAAGAGTCTATTTGATCACTCGTGGCAGGATGAAAAAACTGACACTAACACTTAGTATGGAACACATTCGATGCAACGTCGTTGATTAAATGCAAAGGTAATGGAAGAGATACAACACATGATCCATTTTATAAAATTGATGTTGAATCCCAAGTGTATGAGAAACATCTGGATATAAAACCAATTTTCTTTGTAGAAAGCTTTCGATAAGTCAATCTTTAATATCATATCTTTCCATTTTTTCTTTTTTAGGCTATGTAATCCTTCATGTGTAACTCCAATAGCTTCATGTATTTGTTTGTTATCCAAAAGGGAAAATTGTTCATAGGAGATGTGTTGGGAGAGGTTGGGTCAAATCCTATTGGCAATTATTCTAGCTATGATTTTGTAAATAAAATTACAAAGCGACATGGGTGTAACACACCTCCTCTCATATCTACCAACTTCCTCGGGTTTTTCCCGGGTAAACATGAGCTGAGGGGCTACTATGATAAGACTCAACCTCCTATGTGACCTTGAGGAAATGGAGTCGACAACTTATGACCTTATTGACTTTCCTCTGGTGCCACATGACCTCTAGGAGTAATCCAACCCCTCCAAGTGTCCAACCCATGAGAGAAATCACTTTTTCCCTGACCTAGAGCCCCAGTTTCTCCCTTTCCAAGGCCTCCATGCGACTATGGGTCCCCAGTCGCTCCCATAAGCATGCTTCCATGCGACTATGGAATTTTCTGCTCAATTCTATGCCAACGACTCTAAATTTTGTGCCACTTTTTCAAGGACAAGACTCAAGTCTCTGCCCAAAACTCAGTGAAATTTCTGGAGAAGATAAATTACATATAAACAATGCTTGTAAACCAAAAAAAATCAAGACCTGACCTGACCATCCCCAACTGGGACTGACATTTTTTCAAACACTTAGTAAGTGTGCAACCTAAATGTCATGAATGCAAGTTTGAATATAAGGGACTGAAAAAATATCTGAGGTTTAATAAGAAGGGACACCTTCTTCTGACATTAGCTATTATAACACTAGTTAGGTCTTGCATTCATTATTAATTCAGTTACAAGTAAAAACATGAAAAGAGACATGACTAAGATATGTCATAAAACAATGTTTATAACCAACATATAACCAGATAAATAATAATAAGAGAATAACCATTAAATTCGCATAATAACAAATGCAATTCCTTATCAAAGCAAGCGAAACTTAACCTTTTTTAATATAGGCAAATTCTAACCAGGTTTGGGACTTCCACGTTCCACCCAACCATAGATTGGCTGAACCAATTCTTTCTTTCAGCCAATCACCCCCGTGCCATATTCCAAGCATGAATGTGGGATCTCATGGGATAAACCAATCCAAAAAAACCAAGAGAATCCAGAGGTTAAACCACCTCCACCCTCACCATACCATGATCTCACCTAAACTGGTGTCGAGATCACAGAACCAAACCGAGCTTGGATGCCTCACAATTTATTCTATAATAACTTGAGGAATTTTCTCATCTCCACCCTTAGGCTTTACCATGTATCCCACCATTACCGATCAAGGGATTCTTAGGCCTTTGGGAATTTTCCTGAGACTACCTCACCCAGATCCAAAATCTTCGAGCAATCCAAAGCTCAAACCGAGAACAATCCCATCACACCATGGCTATCTAGAAACGGAAAGGCTAGGCTAAAACCCACTGTTGAAACCCAAAAATATCCATGCCAATGAGAGCAAAAAAAACCAATATCAACATGCACATACCATGCATGTCATAACTAGCTAGGAAATCATACATGCAACCTGTTACCTGCAAGTATTCTCGCTTAAGCTACTTGATCCTTGCCTTCCTTTGCTTTCCTTGCCCTTCCTTTAATTTCCTCTAAAATTCTTCAAATTTCCCTTATTTTCTTTCATTTTCATCCTCACATGAAACCTGTGACCTTTCACCTTCCTTTTCTCCTAATTTCCATTATTTGCCAAAATAATATGCCAAAAATACCTTTTTTCCATTCCAAAGCCTTAGACATTGCCTTTGATAATTTCCCTTAGTCATAATGATCCGGATTTATGCAGAAACACACTGAAATACAAAAATACACATAAATGTAGAGATGAAGCAGAAATAAAATTTCATTTCATTAATAACAAATAACTGAAATATGCTTACCGACAGAATGGAAATAAACTAGCTAGGGTGATGGTAGCTTATCTCTGAGAAGAGATGTGGCATCTACAGGCTTTAGAACTGTGTTACAATGAGGCTCGAGGGCCTATTTGTTATTGAGAAACAATGGAAAACCCTAAACATCCAAAAACCCAACCCTATGAGATGAAGCACCAAAACTATGGGCCTCGTTTGGGTAAATTGGTACATCAACTTCCCCGAGACGTAACTTTGGCATACGATCTTCGTTTTACGTGAAAAATACCTCGTTAGAAAGATCTATCCGAGGAATACAACTTTTGATGTGAGCAAAATCAAAGGTTCATCCATGTTGCTCTAGGTTTTCCCAAAAAATGTCGTTTAGGGCCTCAAAACAGCTCCGAAAGTTCAGGACCCGAAAAATTGCTAAAAATAGTAAACTGTGCTACAATTAAGGAAACTAAAAAATTGAAAGAAAAAATGGTGGGGCCCCAAATGGAGTAAGCGGCTAGCCACCAATATCCACTTGGATCATTCCTCCCCCCTTAGGAAGCAATGGTCCCCATTGCGTTGAGTTCCTCCATCAGATGAGGAAACTTTTGTTGTACTTGGTCCTTGGTGAACCACTTGCCTTGGTGCAGGAGTTGGCCAGCTTTGACAACTGGATATAGTTGGACCTTCTGTTCGCAAGTGGTTCTTGATTTGCATGTCCATGATATGATACATGGTGGCCTATCCCATGTAGTTTGTGTTTAATTTTGTTGGTGTGAGTTGTTCTGTAATGTCAGAGGTGTCCAGTAGAGGTGGGAAGTAGGGCCGAAGGTGGTCCACATTAAAAACTGGGTGTACACCAAGGAATGGTGGAATATTGAGCTCGAAGGCATTGGCCTATACAGCCTTGGTGATGGTGTACGATCCATATCAGAGCGGGTGAAGCTTGCAGTGGGGTCCAGCGAGGCTCTCCTTCTGCAAATGTAGCCACACTTTGCCGCCCAACTGGAAGTTGTGTGGTACTCGATGTTGATCATGTCGTTGCTTGTATTTAGCATTGGATCTGTCCAATATGTCATGAACCTGTTGGAGGATTGTCGAATGCACTGAATGAAGTTGTCCGCCTTGTCAGTTTCAAACTGGACATGAGACGAATAGGCCTGAGTAGCCGCAAATGGCATGGCTACGTCAATGGAACATAGTGGTTGGAATCCCGAGCCCACCTGAAAGAGTTTGTGGCCAGTTGAGCTGTGGAGAGGTCGGTTATAACTATGTTGTACATAGGGAGGGCTCTCATCCCATGTGCGTGGATGCTTTGAATTGTACATGCGCAAAATGTGTACAATCATCCTATTGATGACCTCTGTCTGGCCATGAGTTTGGGGATGGAAAGTTGTGGACTTGGTGATCTTGGTGTCCAACATGGACCAGAGGCTAGACCAAAATGTGCTGAGGAACCTGCTATCCCAATCTGATATGATAGACTATGGGATCCAAAAGTGCACCAACACTCGTTCAAAGAAGAGTTTAGCAGTGGCTTCTATTGTAATATTCTTCTTGCAGTCCGCCATAATAGCCATCTTCGAGAATATGTCGACAACCATGAAAACAAAGTCGTTTCCATGCTTAGTAGAAGGAAGGCCTGACATGTAATCCATGGAGATGGATTCCCAAGGTCGGCTAGGGGTAGGTAGCAGATTATAGAGGCCTTGCTTCTTGATGGTCAGTTTCGAAATAACGCAAGTAGTTCAGGATCTGATGTACTTCCCGACATCCTGTCAAAGGTTCGACCAATAGAAATACTTTTGCAATACTACCATTGTTTTCTCGACCCTAAAATGCCCAATGACCCGACTGTAGTGTGCTTCCCAAATCATCTTTGTACACTCGCTTGAAGGAACACAAATGTGTCCCAGGTGACATCGAAGTGCATCCTAGAGGTGAAAATTTGGAACTTGCGTACCCTCCAAGAGTTTCTTGTATGTGCAGTCGAATTCTGGATCGCTCTTGTAGAGAAGCGGCCAATCAGAAGTCTCATGCCCACAAGAGTTGAGAACGGTGGTTAACACCATAATTGGCATTCGGTTGAGGCAGTCTCATACATTATTAGTGCTACCCTTCTTGTACTTGATGTCAAATGAAACTGTTGCAAATATGTGGACCACTTCTACTGGCAATCGTTCTACAACTTCCCTTGCGTATGTATGAACTACAGGGGTCGGTGGTCTGTGTGGATGACCATTTCCTTCCCCAAAATGTAATGCATCCATTGTCGGAAAGCCTACACAATGGAATACATTTCTTTGTCATAAGTGGGTGTTGTACGATACAACAACCCTCCCCATATCTAAATTTTCAGAATAAATTTCATCTAGAAATAGGTCCCATTTTTCTTTTTAGATAGGAATAAAAGACTTAGAGGAAATATGATCATTTTGAAATAAAACAATAAAGGTTCATTGTTAAAAGGGAATATATTGCATATCTTTAATAGCAAGTGTATTTAAACAAAATGCAACATTGAAAATTTCCGATCCGATAAGATATAAAGACTTTATCACATTAACATAATAACTAAAAGTATTCAATTGGAACGAAGTCCGATGTGATAAAGTAATCGCAAATCACAGATATCTTTAAGTTGTATATTTGTTTTTGAAAAAACTCCGATGCAATTGAACCAATCGCAATCGCAAATCGCAAAGGTTAAAAGTTTTCACATTTGTTTTATGAAACTCCAATGCAATGCGATTGATCGCAATCGCAATTCAGAAGAGCAATGTAATATGCGCTTGTTTTATAATCTCCAATGCGATTGAACCAATCGCAATCGCAAATCGCAAAATGAAAATGCAAACTCTTATTTCAGTCATTTGCAAAACTCCGATGTGATGCGATTGATCGCAATCGCATTTTGGAGGAACAAACATTATAATCACTCATGATACTAAAATCTCTGATGCGATGGACCCCACCGTAATCGCAATCGCAAATCGGCTATTATCATTTGCAACTCATTTCTTTTGAAAAGAGCCAATGCGATACACCATCATCGCAATCGGAAATCGGCGGAGATTATGAAATCTTATTTGTTGTCCCTCTTGAAAATCCCCGATGCAATTAACACTTAATCTTTATATTTTACATTGCGCGTGTGTTATTTATTCATCGCAATCGCATGATTCAAAGGGAATAGTTTTATATTCCTATTTTAAAAAACCCGATCTCCGATTGTACGTTTACCATTAATAGAAAATCAAATGAATAATCACAATTGATTTTGTTTTGAATCCGTGAGTGTGACTTTTATATAAGGCATTTAAGTTTTAACACGGAGTTAATAAATTGAAAACAACGAATAAATCCTTTTGTATAACTATTCTCCTTATTGCATTTTCACCACGTCTGAAAGCTTTTTCTCCATTGCAAAACAACAGAACATCCAATCCTTTCATTTGCCGAGTAAGAGAAACGTTACTAGACAACGAAATGTCTAAAATATCTAGGAAATCAAAGGCCACTCTCGCTGCGAAGACCCCTAATTTCACCATGGTACCTAAAGAGAAATCAACCAGAATTAAGCTGGTTACAGACATATCATGCCAAGGTCTTGGAAAACTCTCTTGGGAAGAGGTATATAATATGATTGAAAGGTAAAAACCTAAAGTCACTGTGGCGAAGGCATCGGTTCCTGACGAATATGACTCAGAATCTGATTCAGAAAATTCTCTTCAAGCACTTGCGAATTCATTCCTACACCGAATTGCAGCTCAGGCAAAAATTTTCCCTTACTATGATGTAATCTGGTGGGTGATAGATAATGTCACCATCCAGAACAGGACGTTTGTTTCAGCTACTAGGACAACATTTGGATCATTTAAAGCAAAGGACATTGAAGCAATGTACCACCTTCCGGACCCGCAGAAAATCTACAACAAGGCCTTTATCAAGGAATTTGTTGCAAATAATGAAAATCAGTCTGAGCCAATCAGAGAATGGAGAAGAGCTCCAAAGAAGCACAAAAACGAGGCATCAGGTATGTACTCTATGGAGTCCCTTTCGCCTCCATACTGTTACGCCGCCGCAATGATGTGCAGGCTATTTGGAAATGATAATTCAGCTAGGTTTTCTATACAAATGGTACCTTTAATCCATTCTGCTATAAATTCTGAAATCATGGACTGGGCTGTCATTCTTTCAGATAAGATAGCCAATAAATTCTCGAGTACAGAAAGGACAAGGACACAGGAAACACAACTCCATTTTACTTTTGTGCCTATATTCTAGATGCCTTATGTTTCAACTCTGAATTTCCCATGTTAGGATGGAAATGGACCCCCAAAGATCCTACTCCTATTCATATATATCATAAATTATTGTGGAAAGTTCATTTTAAAAAGCATGTTTATAGAATTTGTCATGGTTTCCTCATCCCTGTTTATCAAACCATTTTTAACCGATTCCCTCCCAGGCTTTCTCAAAAAGCTAAAATCAATATATCCTTGATTGGGGACTGGTTCGGAGAAGAAATATTTACCTATATCAAAGTTTTCAGGAGCATTGTAGAGCCCCATATTCTGCCTATGTATGTTCCCGATAAATTGTTAGCACAAAAGATTTCCTATCAGTTAACAGTAGAAGGCATGTCCAGGTCTTTGAAGAATAATATAAATTTGATATGGCCTACTTTTCACTTCCACTATGGAGATTTTACTCTTAATAACTTCACACATGTTGAGAAGGAGGTCATCAAAATAAGAGATCTTAAGCTCTCAACAGTTCCAAGAAGGCAATATGACCCAAAGAAGGTGGCTTTTGATTTTACTACTTCAGTTTCAATCGCTTGATTTGAGCATGAACCAGATGAGTTCGATGATTTGTTTATTTCTGTTGATAATTTGTCCCAAGTCTATAACTTAGCCAAGTCTAAATTTCAAGCTAAAGAGATGAATAAATTCATGTTATTTAGAAGCCATAGACTGCCCAAAGCCCCTCTAGATAAATTAAGAATTCCTATACAAATCTGAAACCCAGCAAAAGGAAAAAGAGGATGCATCTAGCAAAGCAGCTAAAGAGACATCTACCAGCGGGGCTAATGTACAGACACAGAAGGAAGTCACAGGAACTAATCCTGTTGTGCAGAAAGAAAACACTAGCAGCAAACCCGATGTGCAAAAAGAGAATACTAATGGTAAACTCAATGTACATATTAATCATCAATCTACAGCTCAGACAGAAAAGGAAAGCATGGGTACTGAGACCAATGTGCATACTGAGAAAGGAGACACAGGCAGTAAGACTATTGTACAAGCAGTAAAAGGAGATATGAGCAATGATCCAGATTCTCAACTTGGAAGAGAAGAAACTACTGAAAAAGTAGTGGAATCTGTTGAACTTATAGTTTCTTCCCATTTGTTGAGCCAATATGAGCAATTTGCCCAGCAAATAGGACAACAAAATAATCCCCAAGTTAATGTTATGGAAGATCAAGATATGGAAGTTATTCCTGAACATCCTACAGGTGAAATTATGTTGAAAGTAGAAGATATTCCTCCTCTAGATGTCTTTTATAGTCCTAAGCATAGGGCTGTTGTTAGAAAATAGTGGAAGAGGAGAAGAACTGACCAGAATCCACTTTCAACATCACAAGTTGAATTTATGAATATTGTTTATAAAAATGCTGAGGTGAATCTGTCGGAGGATCTCACCAAATTATCTCAATACGCAGGTTCCTATAGTGTTGCAACTATAGACAAAGCTTCTGAAGTCTCCCAATTAATGAAACAAAAAGACTTACAAATTGCTATGTTAGAGGAACAAGCCACAGAGAATCAGCAAAATATTGTTCAGCTGGAAAAACAATTACAAGATAAGGAGCCCAGATCTAAATAGCTGGAAGAATAGCTTAGCATTGAAAAGAAGAAGATTGAGGAACAAGCCTTGAACAAACAGCAGTTGAGTCAATAGGTAGAAAAGTTACAAAAATTTTTGCAAAATGAGAAAAATGCAAATATTGAACAAGAGAGAATATTCCAATCAGCATTGGACAAGTTCAAGGATTACCCTAAATTAGATCAATTCAAAATGGAAGCTCTTGAAACAAACATACTACTATCTAAGCAGTTAAATGAATTTTGTCTAAAGTTGACACAAGCTGAGCCCTTTTGCGAAATAACATCATCTTTGATAGATGAAGCAAACACTCTCAAGCAAGAAAGTGATGATGCTAATGACAAAATTTCTGAATTCCTTTCATGGCAGGATACAGAGCAGGGAAGAAAAGCTAATCTTCCCAGAATTGAGGAAAGACACAAGGAAATTTTATTTATGGAATGGGAACAACAGCTGATGAAATCAGAAAGAGCCATATCAAGAGCTAAAAGTATGATGAATAATATTACACAGCTGGTTAATGATAGCTTGTATGCCACTAATTTGATCTCAGATTGTACCCCAGGCAAATTACCAAAAGTAAAAGAAGCTGATTCCAGGTGGAAGGAAGAGATAATCAATAAGAATCAACAGATTAGCAAACTTCAGGCAATTTCATGGGATATCATGTGGACTTATCTAATCAAGCCACATAGTCAACAAATGGCCATCAAATTCCCTTCAAATGCTATTAATTGTATCATTCCTGAGTTCTCTGATGCTACATATACTGGGCAGTTACATTAAAAAATGAGTCATCCAGCGGAAGTTAAAGATATGCTCAAAATCTACCATCTGGGCACATTAAACACAAGAGATAATCAATGAATCGGTTTTACTTCAATATCGCAATTTTGTTTACAGATTTCCGATGAGATAGATTGTAGGAATATTTTTAGTTATTTTGCTTTATTAAGTACCTATTTAAACCCCTTTCATGCATTTAGAAAAGGGTCCAGAATTTGTAATATTTTGACTTGGATGTTACATTTTTGTACTCCATTGACTCTTATATTTTAATAAAGGATCACATATGGTGGTTTTATGCAAAATTGTCTTTAAGAATTGCATTTCTGTATCTTGGAGTCTGTTTTACAATGAAGTGCTAGATTTGGATATCAAATTGCATCGGAAAAAGTATCAAGATGGATATGGTATTTCTATCTATTCACTGTTAATTTTCTTATGTTATGAGATATTCTCTTTAAATTTTGATATCATTTATATGTACTTGTTTTACAATATTTCTTTATACATATCATTTCTGAGTGTGTAGAAATATTCATCTTTTACAGTATATGCAAATGATATATAAAATGATGAATGCAATGTGTTATTATAACTATGTTTAATTTCTTAAACAGAGTTATCATTATTTGATACTGCATATTTCAATTAAATTATAATACATTTTCATGGTTATTGATTTGATTGAAACGATTTTAAAGTTGTATTCATATATGATACCCGGGTTAATTTTAGAATTATTTGTAAGTTATAGATTAAATTAGATAGGTCTTTTTAGTCATTTTAGTTCCATTTCCCATTCATCCAATCATTCCATCACCAACCCATTTAAGTTATTAGGAAACTTTTCCTATCAATCCAGTCGGTGCCACCATACCAAATGGAAAAGGAGCTGTCCTAAGGTCCCAATCGAGTGGTTTTCCCCCAATGTTTGAAGCAACGATTTTCGAGGCTTCAACATTTTTAGCGCTAGAAGGAGGGCCTA
The DNA here is from genome assembly GCA_034641835.2 of Pinus albicaulis. NCBI lineage: Eukaryota > Viridiplantae > Streptophyta > Pinopsida > Pinales > Pinaceae > Pinus > Pinus albicaulis. Next base: position 287,414,925 of record CM076583.1, read on the forward strand.
AGCTATGAATGACAGATAAATCCAAATCTACATGTCATTCTAAGAGCAACTCACCCTCATCACCTTCTTCAATTTCTTCCACATCTCAAATCACCAGAGAAGAAATTGATAAAGATATTCAAACACCCACTACCAAAGTCTCAAACCAATCAGACAATCAACCTCCTGAGTCTCCTGAAATTGAAGCTTTAGTTCATAAACTTCAAGGGTTCTCATTATCATTAGAAGAGTCTGAAATATCTGAGGGTAGTGTTACCTCACAATTTGTTTCTTCCAGACCTCTCACTAGGTCACAAAGTGAAAAACTTGGTATTCATCCAAAAGAATTTCCTTTACCTAGTAGAGTTAAAACAAGAAAAACCCCATCGGAATCAGAGAGTGATATTAGTTATGCATCGCAAATTCAATCATCTGTTTCTCAAGCCCCAACTCAGAAAACCGTAGTTGTCTCATCATCATCAGCTGCCCAAACATCATCTTCTCAAACAACATCTGTCTCTTCTAGTTCTTCAATCATCATCACAATAATGGCACAAAGACCATGGACTAGTCCAGGAGCTGTTAATATGCCTGCACCTCTACATGATTTACCAGATAATCCTGGAAAATGGCTTCCAAAATTAAGTCCTAACATGAACATACAAGCTAGAGAACACATAAATAACTTTATGCTTGCTGTAAATTTGAATGCAGTAGAACATGAAGATGTTATGGTTAGGTTATTTCCTTATACCTTGCAAGGGGAAGCAGGATCCTGGTATTTTTCATTACCTTTAGGTTCTATTACAATTTGGGATATTTTCCAAGAGCATTTTTTAACCAAATATGGAGATGATAGATCAATAGCTACCCTGATCAATGATCTCTCCAATTTAAAGACCGAACCTAAAGAACCCATCAAAGATTTTAATTCCCGATTCAATAAACTCTTGAATAAGATCCCTACAACATCAAAGCCTAGTGAGCAGGTTAGAATTGAATGGTATATCACTGCTTTGCCTTCAAACATAACAATTTTTGTAGATAGAGCTGCGAAACCAACTTTGGCCGAGAACATGAAAGAAGCGATTGCAGTGGAAAAAGGGATTGTTGCTTTGGATAAGAAAAATGCCATTGAAGAAAGAAAATCCAAGAGAGTCAGCTTTAAGGATGATTCAAAGAAGAAGACACCTAGAGATCCATATGATATGGAAGGCTTACAGAAATTTCTCAAAACCATGTCTAATGAGATTGTTGAGATTAAAAAGCAAGTAGCAGAGACTTCTACCAAGAGACCATTCAGAAATTTCAAGAGAAATCAAGCTGAATCTAAACCTCCCAATTCAATCTCCAATGCAGAATCAGAAAAGGAAGAAGAAGAAGATACTCCTCCAGTATCAGATGAAGAAGAAAAAAGAGAAGAAATAGTTGAATTACATGGAATGTGGGATTTCATTCTCCCTAACTCAAATAGTGAAATAGAACAATAAGCTATGCCTGTAAGTACAAGGAGAAAATCTACATCGGAACCTATTCAATTTGTTCCTAAGAAGAAAACTACAACTCCAAGTACTAAGGACAAATCTCCTGCAAAGAAAGCTTCTCCCTTACCCACTCAAAATCAGCCATCATCTTCTAATCCTCCTACATCAACATCTAAAACTTTGGTGGTATCAGATCCTATGGATTATAACATTGTTGAAGACATGAAGAAGACTAGAGCGAACATTTCTTTACATGAACTCAGCAAACTTAAACATCAACAAAAGCTGCTATTAAAAGAATTAAATGCTACACATATTGCTCCTCTACCAAGTGGTGTAGTTTCCAAAGCAGCTAAAGGGACTGGTAAGCCACCAAACAAAGTAGATGCCACAGATATTGTTCTTATTGGAGAAAGATCAAATTCTCAGACACCTCCTTTTCTTTTGACTTATGAAATCTACAACAAGAATTTGCATAATTGTTTTATAGATTCCGGAGCATCCTCTAATATAATGCCTACTTCAATCTGTGCAAAATTGAATATTGAACCACAAAAGTCTGCAGTTCACATTGTACAATTGGATCGCTCTAAAGTTCAAGTTGTAGGAGAAATCATTTCAGTTACCATTAGACTAGCTTCCGATCTTAGGATTGTTCAAAGAATTGATATTCTGATTGCAGATATTCCTGAATTCTATGGATTAGTCTTAAGCAGGGATTGGTCTGCAAAGCCTAATGGTTATATCGCAACTGATTATTCATATATGTGGCTTCCCTACAAAGGGAAGCCAAATCAAATCAAAATTGAGCGAGAAAAACACATGACGCACACTGTAACTGAATTTGAACAACCAAATGAACCTATAGCTTTCAACAACAATATCCTTGGAGGTTATTCTGCTGAGTCATTCCTTGGGAATTTCACTGCACCACAATCACCCTTTTCTGTAAATACTTTTGTTTCGCAAATTGAAAATTTTTCACAATCTGATTCTTCTAGAATTGCTAATGTTCTTGATACATCTGTAGATAAACCTGTAGATAAATATTTATTTTGGTCATTATATTTCGATAGATCCAAATCTAGTGATGGAGAAGGAGCAGGATGCATCTTAATTGATCCAGAAGGAGAGAAAACCATGCTATCATGTAGACTAGAATTTGAGTGCACAAATAATGTTGCAGAATATGAAGCCTTGATTCAAGGGCTTTATAAATCTATAGGGTTAAATGTAAAATACTTGAAAGTATATGGCGATTCTGAAATTGTCATAAGACAAGTAAGGAATACCATCCATTGTCTTTCATGACATCTCAAACATTATCAAACCCTAGTGCAAGACCTTACTACTCAATTTTTAGCATTTAATATCTCTTCTATTCCTATAAATCAAAACACATTAGCTTATTTGTTAGCTAATGTTGCATCCAAACTCCTCCCTGCTGAAGATTGCAGTCTTGATAGATTTTCAGTAGAATTGATTTTTCACCCATCTGTTCCCGATAATATCACAAACTGGAGAGTATTCTACCATGATGAAGATATATTGAATTTCTTGACTTCGGAGAAATCCTATGATGAAAAAATCATTGATGAAGACGATCATGATCTGCAAATTACTTCAAAAAGTAATGAAAATCCTATTCCTAAATTTGTTGTTAAACTTGAGGATCTATATGATATAAAAGACAAATTCAAGAAAGTTACTAATGCTAAACTGCTAAACTTCAAAGTTCAACTTTGAAGTTTGAATTAGTAAATCTTGGCTCTGAATCTAAACCTCAAAATGTTAATATGGGACTCAATTTAACTCCAGAGGAAAGAACTTCTTTCATCAAACTTCTGAATAGGTATACAAATGTTTTTGCTTGGAATTATGAAGACTTAAAAACTTATGATACTTTTGTTATTCAACACACAATTCCAATGTTGTCTGATGTCAAACCTGTTCAATAGAAGTTAAGAAAGATTCATCCAAATCTTGAAATTCAAATCAAAACAGAACTCAACAAACTTTTGAAAGCCAAAATCATTTTTCCTGTAAGGCATTCTAATTGTGTTTCCAACATGGTACCTATCAGGAAAAAGAATGGTGATATTAGAATTTGTATTGATTTTAGAAATTTAAACAAGGCATGTCAAAAGGATAATTTTCCATTGCCAACCATGGAGAAAATACTCCAAAAGGTAGTTGGTTCTGAACTCATGTCCTTCCTTGATGGATTTTCAGGCTATAACCAAATATTAGTACATCCATATGATAGATTGAAAACCACTTTCAAAACCAAATGGGGAACCTATGCTTATCAGAAAATGCCTTTTGGTTTAATAAATGTAGGAGCTACTTTCCAGAGAGCCATGGACATAGCATTTAAGGGTCTGATTAATAGATCAGTTGTTATTTATCTTGATGACATAACAGTATTTTCAAAGAAGAGAGCCAATCATCTACATGATCTGAAACAAATATTTGAAAGATGTAAAAGGTTTGGTATTTCTTTAAACCCAAAGAAATCCTTCTTTGCTCTCAATGAAGGAAAACTATTAGGGTTTGTTGTGTCAAAATATGGTATATATATCGATCTTGACAGAGAGAGAAATTTCTGATATTTCTTTACCTCATAACAAAAAATCCATGCAATCATTTTTAGGGCAGATCAATTTTGTAAAAAGATTCATTCCTGATTTTTCCCAAATTGTTTTACCTATGCATAATATGATTAAAAAAAATTCAGTATTCAAATGGGGGTATAAAGAAAAAGAAGCCTTTGATGCAATCAAACAGGCAATCATTAATGCACCTGCATTGAATACTCCTGATTTTTCAAAAGATTTTATTCTATATACTTTGGCAACCGAAACATCCTATGTTGTTGTTTTAACACAGCTCAATGATCAACAAATAGAAGCACAAATTTCTTTCTTTAGCTCGAATCTGCAAGGAGTTGAGCTTAATTATTCCGATTTATAAAAACAAGCCTTCGCTATGTTTAAGTCGATCAAACATTTTAGACCTTTTCTCTTAAAAACACACACAAAAAATATTGTCCCATTCTCTGCAGTGAGACAATTATTAATTCAAAAGGAAGTAGGAGAAAAAAGGGCTAATTGGGTGACACCTTTGCAAGAATATGATATTGATATTAAGCCAGCCAATATTGTTAGAGGACAAGGTTTTTGCAAATTATTAGCAGGAGCTCACAACATACCAGAAAATCAAGATCCAGATAATGTTGTTCAAGTAAGTCAGATAAGTGTTACAGATTCTGAATCTCAGTATGTTGATCTGATCTTTTACTTGAAAAATGGGTATGCTCCTTCTAATCTCAGCTATAAGAAAAAACATGCTTTAAGATTGAAGGCTATTAAATATGAAAGCATTGATAATGTGTTATTCATAAATAATTATGATTCAATCCTATTAAGATGTCTTGAAAAGACTGAAGCAAAAAAGGTATTGCAGGAATTACATGACGGACCAGCAGGTGAACATTTTGGAGGTGATACCACAGCTCACAAAATCATCCATGTTGGATATTATTGGCCTACCATTTTCAAAGATACACATAATTATGTGAGGAAGTGCAAAATTTGTCAAACTGCTAGTGGGAGACAAAGGAAGCTAGCTTTTCCTTTGCAACCAGTAAACATTGAGCAACCATTTGAGCAATGGGGGCTTGACATCATTGGTGAGATAGTACCTCACTCTTCCAAACATCACAAATACATCCTTACAGCAACAGATTACTTCACAAAATGGGTAGAAGCAATTATTCTAAAGGTAGCCAATTCTGATGCAATTATTGATTTCATCGATCAATTCATCATTACCAGGTTTGGTGTACCTAACGCTCTTGTCTTTGACAATGCATCTTATTTTTCTAGAAATAGTATAATAGAATTTGCAATAAAAAGAGGTTTTAAATTGAAATATTCAGCAAATTATTATCCACAAGGTAATGGTTTAGCTGAATCTACTAATAAAAATCTCATCAAAATCATTAAAATGACCACTGATCAAAATCAAAAGAATTGGCACAAGTCTTTAATATTTGCATTATGGGCTGATTGTATTACTCATAAAGCTTCAATAGGAACTTCACCTTTCAATTTAGTTTATGGAAAAGAAGATGTGACACCATCAAATCTAGCTCTCCCATCATTAGCTCTAGTGCAATTTATTGAAGAAAATCCTTTCTCATCTATTCAGTTGAGATTTGATCAAATCTTTAAATTAGAAGAAGATAGAGAGAAAGCAAAAAGTATTCATGAAAAACATCAACAGCTTGTAAAATCTTCTTTTGATTCAAGTTCCACCGGCTCAAAAAATTTGTCAATTGGTGATCTTGTTCTGAAATGGGATAAAGCACGTGAAGAAAAAGGTAAACATACCAAATTTCAGAAAATGTGGCTTGGACCATTTCAGATTGCTGAAAAGATAGGCTCATATACATTCATACTCCAAGATTTAACAGGAAAGAGAGAATCTCTTCCTGTAAATGGGTTTGTCTTAAAGAAATTCTTTTCATAAGGAGGTAACCCCTTCTTACTTGTACATATTCATTTCTGCAATTTTTGTTTGTTTTGTAAATAAAGGTTGTTAATAGTCTCTAATTGACTTTTTACTATTAGAAAATGTCTTAGGAAGAATATTATAAATACTTATTTTGTGTAAATAAGAATTTTTAGGGAAATGACTAAAGTTTTGGATAGTTTAAAATAAAATGTTAAACTTTGAAAATTTGTTCAAAACATTTGCATGATCTTTTGAAACCTTGAGGGAAATGTAAATCATTATAAGTTGATTGAGCAAAGAAAGGTTATCTTTAAAAAGTAAAGACTTTTTCAAGCTTTGGCACTAAAAAAACTCTAAAAATTGTCATCCATTGATTCTTAAGGATAAAACCATTTCACTCCATCCATTTAGGTTGTGATTTTTTAGAATGTAATTCTAAGAAATTATATGGCAAAATTAAGAGATAAGAGGTCTCATCACGAGCCTGCTTACCGTGATCGTAAGAAGTAATAACACTGACATTACCAACACTGCATACCAAAACAGGGTAATGGCTTATAAATGTAAGACAAGGGGTCTCATCACGAGCCAGCTTGTTCAGTTTAATTACAACTAGTGAATGACATTGTTACTAACTCGCTACCAAACCAGAACAATGGCTCTTAAACTAAAAAAACAAGTAAAAGACAAAAACATGAGATAATATGTCTTATGAATTTATTTTTAAAGAGTCATAATCTTAGTTGGATGGGACAATGAACAGTTGATGGTTAAAAGGTAACCCTGTCAAGACTATGAACGTTTGCGGGTAGCAGAGGCAATGTCTATGACAATAGAGTATATTACAAAAGCTAATCTTGGAAAGGCCCCTTACTTCATTATTATCAACCAATCAAGGCTTGAGAAAACCAAAAAATGTTTATATCTTTGAGGAATTAGAAAGAAATTGTAAGTGATTTTTATTCTTTTTCAGAGTTAGATTTTATTTAAAATTTCTCTAAGATAGTTTTCATTATCTTTAAAAAAATTTACTTACTAGAAATATAGCATTCATTTTATTTTTTCAGAAATAACTGTTTCTTCTAGTGAATCGCCAATTATTGTACGGTACAACAACCCTCCCCATATCTAACTTTTTAGAATAAATTTCATTTAGAAATAGGTCCCCTTTTTCTTTTTAGATAGGAATAAAAGACTTGGAGGAAATATGATCATTTTGAAATAAAACAATAAAGGTTCATTGTTAAAAGGGCATATATTGCATATCTTTAATAGCAAGTGTATATAAACAAAATGCAACATTGAAAATTTCCGATCCGATAAGATATAAAGACTTTCTCACATTAACATAATAACTAAAATTATTCAATTGGAACAAAGTCCGATGTGATAAAGTAATCGCAATCGCAAATCGCATATATCTTTAAGTTGTATATTTGTTTTTGAAAAAACTCCAATGCGATTGAACCAATCGCAATCGCAAATCACAAAGATTAAAAGTTTTCACATTTTTTTTTATGAAACTCCAATGCGATGCGATTGATTGCAATCACATTTCGAAGGAGCAATGTAATATGCGCTTGTTTTATAATCTCCGATGCGATTGAACCAATCGCAATCGCAAAATGAAAATGCAAACTCTTCTTTCAGTCATTTGCAAAACTCCGATGCGATGCGATTGATCGCAATCGCATTTCGGAGGAACAAACATTATAATCACTTATGATACTAAAATCTCCGATGCGATGGACCCCACCGTAATCGCAATCGCAAATCGGCTATTATCATTTGCAACTCATTTCTTTTGAAAAGAGCCAATGCGATACACCATCATTGCAATCAGAAATCGGCGGAGATTATGAAATCTTATTTGTTGTCCCTCTTGAAAATCCCTGATGCGATTAACACTTAATCTTTATATTTTACATTGCGCGTGTGTTATTTATTCATCATAATCACATGATTCAAAGGGAATAGTTTTATATTCTTATTTCAAAAAACCTGATCTCCGATTGTACGTTTACCATTAATAGAAAATCAAATGAATAATCATGATTGATTTTGTTTTAAATGCGTGAGTGTGACTTTTATAGAAGGCATTTAAGTTTTAACACGGAGTTAATAAATTGAAAACAACGAATAAATCCTTTTGTATAGTTGTTCTCCTTATTTCATTTTCACCACGTCTGAAAGCTTTGCAGAACAACAGAACATCCAATCCTTTCATTCGTCGAGCAAGAGAAACGTTACCAGAAAACGAAATGTCTAAAAGATCTAGGAAAGCAAAGGACACCGTCGCAGCGAAGACCCCTATTTTCACCATGGTACCTAAAGAGAAACCGGCCAGAATTAAGTTGGTTACAGACACATCGTGCCAAGGTCTTGGAAAACTCTCTTGGGAAGAGGTATAAAATCTGATTGAAAGGGAAAAACCTAAAGTCACTGTGGCGAAGGCATCGGTTCCTGACGAAGATAACTCAGAATCCGATTCAAAAACTTCTCTTCAAGCACTTGCGAATTCATTCCTACACCGAATTGTAGCTCGGGCAAACATTTTCCCTTACTATGATGTAATCCGGTGGGTGATAGATAATGTCACCATCCAGAACAAGACGTTTGTTTCAGCTAATGGGACAACATTTGGATCATTTAAAGCATAGGACATTAAAGCAATGTACCACCTTCCGGACCCGCAGAAAATCTACAACAAAGCATTTATCAAGGAATTTGCTGCAAATAATGAAAATCAGTCTGAGCCAATCAGAGAATGGAGAAGAGCTCCAGAGAAGCACAAAAACGAGGCATCAGGTATGTACTCTATGGATTCCCTTTCGCCTCCATACTGTTACGCCGCCGCAATGATGTGCAGGCTATTTGGAAATGATAATTTAGCTAGGTTTTCTATACAAATGGTACCTTTAATCCATTCTGCTATAAATTCTGAAATCATGGACTGGGCTGTCATTCTTTCAGATAAGATAGCCAATAGAATTCTCAAGTATAGAAAGGACAAGGACACAGGAAACACAACTCCATTTTACTTTTGTGCCTATATTCTAGATGCCTTATGTTTCAACTTTGAATTTCCCATGTTAGGATGGAAATGGACCCCCAAAGATCCTGCTCCTATTAATATATATCATAAATTCTTGTGGAAAGTTCATTTTAAAAAGCATGTTTATAGAATTTGTCATGGTTTCCTCATCCCTGTTTATCAAACCATTTTTAACCGATTCCCTCCCAGGCTTTCTTAAAAAGCTAAAATTGATACATCCTTTATTGGGGACTGGTTTGGAGAAGAAATATTTACCTATATCAAAGTTTTCGGGAGCATTGTAGAGCCCCATATTCTGCCTCTGTATGTTCCCGATAAACTGTTAGCACAAGAGATTTCCTATCAATTAGCAGTAGAAGGCATGTCCAGGTCTTTGAAGAATAATAAAAAGTTGATGTGACCTACTTTTCCCTTCCACTGTGGAGATTTTAATCCTAATAACTTCACACATGCTGAGAAGGAGGTCATCAAAATAAGAGATCTTAAGCTCTCAACAGTCCCGGGAAGGCAATATGACCTAAAGAAGGTGGCTTTTGATTTTACTACTTCAGTTTCAATCGCTCGATTTGAGCATGAACCAGATGAGTTCGATGATTTGTTTATTTTTGCTGATAATTTGTCCCAAGTCTATAACTTAGCCAAGTCTAAATTTCAAGTTGAAGAGATGAATAAATTCATAATATTTAGAAGCCAGAGACTGCTCAAAGCCCCTCTAGATCAATTAAGAATTCCTATGCAAGAATCTGAAACACAACAAAAGGAAAAAGAGGATGCATCTAGCAAAGCAGCTAAAGAGACATCTACCAGTGGGGCCAATGTACAGACACAGAAAGAAGTCACAGGAACTAATGTTGTTGTGTAGAAAGAAAACACTAGCAGCAAACCCGATGTGCAAAAAGAGAATACTAATGGTAAACTCAATGCACATATTGATTAGTAATCTACAGCTCAGACAGAAAAGGAAAGCACAGGAACTGAGACCAATGTGCATACTGAGAAAGGAGACACAGGCAGTAAGCCTATTGTACAAGCAGTAAAAGGAGATATGAGCAATAATCCAAATTCTCAACTTGGAAGAGAAGAAACTACTGAAAAATTAGTGGAATCTACTGAACTTATAGTTTCTTCCCATTTGCAGAGCCAATATGAGCAATTTTCCCAACAAATATGACAACAAAATAATCCCCAAGTTAATGTTCTGGAATATCAAGATATGGAAGTTATTCCTGAACATCCTACAGGTGAAATTATGTTGAAAGTAGAAGATATTCCTCCTCTAGATGTATTTTATAGTCCTAAGCATAGGGTTGTTGTTAGAAAACAGAGGAAGAGGAGAAAAACTGACCAGGATCCACTTTCAACATCACAAGTGGAATTTATGAATATTGTTTATAAAAATGCCGAGGTGAATCCGTCGGAGGATCTCACCAAATTATCTCAATACGCAGGTGCCTATAGTGCTGCAACTATAGACAAAGCTTCTGAACTCTCCCAATTAATGAAACAAAAAGACTTACATATAGCTATGTTAGAGGAACAGGCCACAGAGAATTAGCAAAAGATTGTTCAGCTGGAAAAACAATTGCAAGATAAGGAGCTCAGATCTAAACAACTGGAAGAACAACTTAGCATTGAAAAGAAGAAGATTGATGAACAAGCCTTGAACAAATAGCAGCAGTTGAGTCAAGAGGTAGAAAAGTTACAAAATTTTCTGCAAAATGAGAAAAATGCAAAGATTGAACAAGAGAGAATATTCCAATCAGCATTGGATAAGTTCAAGGATTACCCTAAATTAGATCAATTCAAAACGGAAGCTCTTGAAACAAACAAACTGCTATCTCAGCAGTTAAATGAATTTTGTCTAAAGTTGACACAAGCTGAGCCCTTGTGCGAAATAACATCATCTTTGATAGATGAAGCAGTCACTCTCAGGCAAGAAATTGATGATGCTGATGACAAAATTTCTGAATTCCTTTCATGGCAGGATACAGAGCAGGGAAGAAAAGCTAATCTTCCCAGAATTGAGGAAAGACACAAGGAAATTTTATTTATGGAATGGGAACAGCAGCTAATGAAATCAGAAAGAGCCATATCAAGAGCTAAAAGTATGATGAATAATATTACACAGCTGGTTAATGATAGTTTGTATGCCACTAATTTGATCTCAGATTGTACTCCAGGCAAATTACCAAAAGTAAAAGAAGCTGATTCCAGGTGGAAGGAAGAGATAATCAATAAGAATCAACAGATTAGCAAACTTCAAGCAATTTCATGGGATATCATGTGGACTTATCTAATCAAGCCACATAGTCAACAAATGGCCATCAAATTCCCTTCAAATGATATTAATTGTATCATTCCTAAGTTATCTGATGCTACATATACTGGGCAGTTACATTCAAAAATGAGTCATCCAGCGGAAGTTAAAGATATGCTCAAAATCTGCCATCTGGGCACATTAAACACAAGAGATAATCAATGAATCGGTTTTACTTCAATATCGCAATTTTGTTTACAAATTTCCGATGAGATAGATTGTAGGAATAGTTTTAGTTATTTTGTTTTATTAAGTACCTATTTAAACCCCTTTCATGCATTTAGAAAAGGGTCTGGAATTTGTAATATTTTGACTTGAATGTTACATTTTTGTACTCCATTGACTCTTATATTTTTATAAAGGATCACATCTGGTGATTTTATGCAAAATTGTCTTTAAGAATTGCATTTTTGTATCTTAGAGTTTGTTTTACATTGAAGTATTGGATTTGGATATCGAATTGCATCGGAAAAAGTATCAGGATGGATATGGTTTTTCTATCTATTCACTGCTAATTTTCTTATGTTATGAGATATTCTCTTTAAAATTTGTTATCATTTATATGTACTTGTTTTACAATATTTCTTTATACATATCATTTATGAGTGTGTAGAAATATTCATCTTTTACAGTATATGCAAATGATATATAAAATGATGAATGAAATGTGTTATTATAACTATGTTTAATTTCTTAAACAGAGTTATCATTATTTGATACTGCATATTTCAGTTAAATTATAATACATTTTCATGGTTATTGATTTGATTGAAACGATTTTAAATTTGTATTCATATTTGATAGCCGGGTTAGTTTTAGAATTATTTGTAAGTTATAGATTAAATTAGATAGGTCTTTTTAGTCATTTTAGTTCCATTTCCCATTCATCCAATCATTCCATCACCAACCCATTTAAGTTATTAGGAAACTAGTCCTATCAATCCAGTCGGAGCCACCATACCAAACAGAAAAGGAGCTGTCCTAAGGTCCCGACTGGGTGGTTTTCCCCCAATGTTTGAAGCAACGATTTTTGAGGCTTCAATAGTGGGATACTTGTGAACTGTGTTGGATAGTGTCTCACTGTGATATGCCACTGGATGCCCCTATTGAGTAATAATTGCCCAAATAGCATAGTCAGAGGTATTTGTCTCGATCTCAAATGGTTGTTGCAGGTCTGGTAAAGTGAGCACTAGGGCAAAGAAGAGGCGATGTTTCAATTCTACGAATGCCTTCTGTTGATATTCTGACCAAAATAAATTTTTTTTCACTCCTCCCTTGGTGACTTGACTCAAGGGCCAAGTGATATGATAGAATCCCAACACAAAACTTCGGTAGAAATTAGCAAGACCCAAAAATTTGCGAAGCTCTGTTATAGTGGTTGGGGCTAGCCAATCCCGAATGCCTTGGATCTTGGTTGCATCCACATGCACCCCCTCACTCATCAATAATGTATCCCGGACACTGTACCTGGGTCATTCCAAAAGTGCACTTCTCCAAATTGGCACACAGCTTGTGTTTCCGTGGTATTTGGAGGACCTGTTGGATGTGGTGGATGTGCTCTTCACAAGTCTGGATGAAGATCAGGATGTCATCCATCAGCCTCGTGAAGGTTGTAAGAGCATTCGTCAACCCGAAATGCATGACGAACCATTCGAAAAGGCCCTCCTTATCTTTGAATGCAGTCTTCCACACATTGAAGGGTTCGATTGGTACCTGGTGATACCTGAACTTCAAGTCGATCTTGCTAAAATATTCTGCCCCTTTGAGTTGGTCCAGAAGGTCATCAATCTGTGGGATCGGGTACCTATTATGGACAATGATCTTGTTCAACGCCCAATAGTCAATACAAAGTCTCCAAGTCCCATCCTTCTTCTGCACCAACACGATCGACCTCCCACAAGGCAATGAACTCGGTCGAATGTGACCTTTCTACAACAGCTCCTGAATCTGCCTCTTGATTTCAACGTTCTCCATAACAAAGCACCGATAGATCGGTCCATTGGGCAGCAATGAACCTGGGGTCAGATCGATGGGTTGCTTGACCTAATAGTACTAAGTTACCCCTGCAGGCGAGGTGAAGATGTCCTCGTACTCCTCCATGACCTTGTTCATTTGTTGTTATCATGCGGAGGAGCCCTATGTTGAGGTCGTGGCCACAACCTTATTCTTTCCCTGAGGGCGGATCATCAAGAAAACAAATTTACCGGTTTTGGAAATGAGCTTGTTGCAATGTTTTGCAGTGACCAAAGAGATAGCGACATGCTGTGGTACCTCTGGTATCCTATACAACTTATTGCCCAAAGTAATAATAACAGTGCAAGGTCGGGACTCATACACAACATGTCGCTTCCACAAGTATGGTTGACCTAATAATACATCAAAAACATCAGGAGGAGAAATGTCACACAATACCTCAATCGTGAAGGGCTTGATGTTGTAGGGAAGGCGACATTGTTGGATGACGCAGAGATCCCTTCCTTGGTGAAGCCACCCGATGGTGTATGACTGTGGGTGTGTTGTGGTCGATAAGCCCAACTGCTTCACGACCTCTACTGAAATGAGGTTCTTTTGACTCCCACTGCCGGCAATGAACTGTAGCAGGGAACCCTTTACCCACATATAGGAGTGGAAGAGACACTCCTCCTCCTCTGGATCTTTCGGTTCCTCATTCTGGATCTTCATGGTGGAAACGATGGTGTTGGGATCCACATCGATAATCTACTTCCATTTTTCATTCCCCTTATAGGGTTCTGATTCATAGTCACAGCATGGATCTGATTTAGAAACCTTCATCTTGGCTACCAGTGACTGCTTGGCCCGACACTCAATTGTGTTGTGAGTGGAGCTCTTATGTAACTCACACCACTTTCCCGTGTCCTTCTTCGGCTTCGCGGTGTTGTTCTTTGCTTACGGCTTTGGCAGGTTCCCTTGGGCCACAATGCCTTGGCTTTATCCTTTGTTCTGTGGTTTGGGGGTACCTTTCCCTTGCTTTTGATTTGCATATCCAAAGTCTCGCTTCTTCTGTTTGAATTTCTGTTCAATCTTGGCAGCATACCGATATGTCGTACCAAGCGAGGAGATGTCAAGGAATTCCATTTCCTCCCAAATGTATTTGTGCAGACAATTGTGGTACTTCAGCACCAAATGTTTCTCTGAATCTTTGATACCCAACTTTGTGTGCAGGGTATGGAACAGATTCATCAGCTCATGCACAACTTGATCCCTTTGTTGCCGCAGTGTAGTCCATTGTATGTACTTGTCCTCATAGCTCCCCATGGATAGTATTTTTCCTTGACGGTGTCTCGGAAAGAATTCAAAGTGGGTATAGCCGAGAATAGAGAGGTTTCCCCATCATCCTTATTCTCACAGTAGGATTCCCACTAGTCCTTGACATGGGGGGCAGTATTGAGGAGTTCAAAAATAATCTTCTCCTGGTTGGATAAGCCATGAACCGAGAAATTTCCTTCTAATAGATTCAACTATCTATCTATGATGTTTGCATCTATTTGACCCTCAAATACGGTAATGTCAAATTTTACTTGTACCTTAAAAGGAGAGGCACCTCCAAAGTGGTTGCTCAATGTAGATGCGTCGTCGATGGGTAGTCGTTGAAGGATCTGGGTAAAGTTATCCATCATCACGTTCCTTTGTTTCTCGAGGGCCTCCTTGAGCAATATTTTGATAGGATATCCTACTCCCTCATCTTTCTTTTCTTCCCCCATGGGCAGTCATCGGGGTTTGCGAGGTTGATCTTGCAAAGGCTCAACTAGATCGAGCCCTAACTCCTTATACCCCA
This sequence comes from Pinus albicaulis, assembly GCA_034641835.2. Taxonomy (NCBI): domain Eukaryota; kingdom Viridiplantae; phylum Streptophyta; class Pinopsida; order Pinales; family Pinaceae; genus Pinus; species Pinus albicaulis. The sequence continues at coordinate 287,430,074 of CM076583.1, forward strand.
ACCTTGTTGGGGACATGCAAAGAAGGATCATGAAAGAGTAGACCACTCTGATACCACTGATCTAGATTTATGAAGGAACATAATGAAATACAGAAATACACATAAACGTAGAGATGCGGCAGAAATAAAACTTCATTTCATTAATAACAAATAACTAAAATATGCTTACAAATAGAATGGAAATAAACTAGCTAGGGCGTTGGTAGCTTATCTTTGAGAATATATGTGGCGGATATAGGCCTCTCAATTATGTTACAATGAGGCTTGAGGGCCTATTTATTTTCGAAAAACTATGTAAAACCATAAACATCAAAAACCTAACTGTGGAGCAATAAAAAGGTGTCTTTGTAACTCCTAATTACCTCACATTAATTGTCAACCCAGGGACGACTTTTTATTTCAAGAGTGTACTCAGTCTGAGGCGGCTATTTACTCAAGAGTAATGTTTGTGAAGATGTAGTATAGAAATACAAATGCAGAAATAATGAATGCTTGAAAAGAAATCTGCTTGAAAAGAAATCTAATTGCAAATGACAGAAATGTAAAGACTACCCTATAGAAACCTTGCTAGACATCGATTAGGGATACAGTAGTAATAACTCTTTCCCCTAGAAATCGATGTGAGATGACCAAATCCGGGGACCTGGAATGATTAGCTCTGCCCTCTACAGTTTAGAGATCTCAAAGCAAGTGAAAACAACTCAAAGGAAATGAAATCTAAAACGCAAACTGGAAAGGAACAGCAATCTAAAAGCAATGAACAGGAATTGAATAGCAGCGTAAAATAAACAGTGAATTCAATTCATAACCAAGCAAACTAGACTTCTACTCTTTAATCCTGTCGACAGCCACGCAACAATCAACTATCGTAATTCATAAACAAAAGGAACAACAACTGGAACAACATTTTATAACAATTGAATCATGAATCATGCTTCTTGTAAAGAATGGAATAACAATGACTCTGTATTTGATCCAATTAGCAATACCTCAATTCTTTAATTGTAATAAATGAACTTCACACAACAGAAATAAACTAATAGAAATACAAACAGCAGATCGCTCCACCAGGGCCGGGCCCTCAACCACCGGTGAAGCATTGCTGTGCTTTACTCCAGCGCTTGAGAAATGGAACAACAGTGAACTCTTTTATTAATCAGGCATTAATAATGTTTACAAACATCTCACACTCTCTTAACAAGAGCCGATGCACAATTCTGCAAATTACAATAAGAAAAGTCTCTCCATTCCCCCCAATACACAATACATGTTCTCCTTTTATAATCAGAAGGAGGAGAAATTGAATAGTAAATACAATCTCCCATAACAATATTGGATTTCTTCCAACCAATTGATCAAAAAGAAAATAGATTTACATCCATCTTTCAACAACAGCAAGTCGAATTTGGCTTTGTAGCTGAGATTTGGAGGACGGCCGCAACAACAGAACTGAGAAAATCGTGCTCAAAGAACTCTGCGAATCTCTCAACACAGGCCGAATTTGGGCAAACCGTTCTTTACTAAAGTTAATTGGGTCCGTTCTGGACAAAACCCATGTTCCGGATTTTACAGATTCGTCTTCATTTGCTCAGAATCTCAACCGCAAAACTGTCACTCCTTATTCCAGCGCATTTCTGAGTTGGCACTTTTAATGATCAAATCTTCAATCTGGAAATTACCTTGGAGGCTAAAAATGGTGAATAATGCTATAACCAACTTATTAAAACTATCATTGATAAAATAATTCATAATCATCAATTTATTAGAATTAAAGGAGAATAAATAACATTCATTCATAGAAGCATAAATCATCATAAAATGGATTTAAATAATAAATTATAATAAATGACGTGATGAAGAATGGTAGAAATGGGTGGAATAAGCGTTCACAAGTGATAATAATAATGGCATATTAACGGCCCAACACTAACCTAGGAGAGGAAGTGCCAAAACTATGGGTCCCGTTTGGGTAAATTGGTACATCAACTTCCCGAGGATGTAACTTTGGCTTACGATCTCCATTTGACGTGCACAATACCTCATTATAAATATCTATCCGATGACTACAACTTTTGATGTGAGAAACATCCAAGGAACTTCCATGTTGCACTTGGTTTTCCCAAAAAAACGTCGTTCATGGTCTCAAAACGACTCTGGAAATTAAGGACTCGAAAAATTGCTAAAAATAGTAAATTGTGCTACAATTAAGGAAACTGAAAAACTGAAAGAAACAATGGTGGGGCCCCGAGTGCAATAGGAGGGTGGCCACCAATATCCACCTGGATCACATAAACACATCAAGTGATGCCCACTAGGATAATTTTCCCAACATTCAACTTGGAATAAGTGTCCCTTGACCGTGGTATTATTTTACCTTTATTAAATTTATTACATGAAATTTTATCCCAGGATTGTTACATACCCCTCCCCCTTAATGGAACATCATCCTCAAAGTTAAACAAAACCTATACCCATCAAAACCGCTAAAAAGAATAAACATACTGCCTATGGAGCTTTATAACCCAATTCGTTGCAGTATTTACAATAACATCCTGCTCAAAAGCAAAACCATCATGTAAAACATGACAACATGACAACCATATCGCTTATTGGAGATTTATAACTTAACTCATTGCGGTATTTACAATAGCAACCATGCATAAATATGTACAAATACCAAGACTCATTTTCCTTCACCGTAAAACATTGAAGGATACATAGCCCATATCTGATTAGTCATCTCCCATGTAGCTTTGTCGAGCCAAAGTGCTTACACTGCACTTTAACCTGCTCGAGTGCTATGTTCCAAAGCACGAGATGTTTCTACTGCAATATGCATGGAGGTTCCGGCTGAAATTCTCCTTCTCGCTCCACCTACAATTTAGGCTAATTAATAACATAATCAACATCATTTACATATCTTTTAAGAAATGAAACATGAGAAACATCATGGAATTTCACTGTCGGAGGAAGTGCAAGTCTATAGGTCACTGGTCCAATCCTCTCAAGGATATCAAAAGGCCCGTAATACCATGGTGCCAACTTTGCACATGATCTGATCCTCAAGGAACTCTTCTTGGGCTTGATGCGTAAATACACATGCTCCCCAACTTGAAACTCATTAAATTCCCTGTGTTGGTCTACATAAATTTTCTTCCTATCATGTGCTACCTTTGGATTCTTCTTTATAACTCGCATTTCCTGTTCCATGTCTACCAACATGTCTGGCCCAATAAGTACCCTGTTCACTAGATCACTCCAGTTGATGGGTCTTATAAGTCTGCCCATAAATTGCCTCAAACAGATTCATCCTCAGTGACTCCTGATAACCATTATTGTTAGAAAACTCAACTAATGGAAGGTATTCATCCCATCTCCTCTGCTGATGCATGACATACATCCTCATCATATCCTCTAGTATCCTACTGACGCTCTTTGTTTGTCCATCCGTCTGTGGATGATAAGCAGTGTTGAAGGAAAACTTTTTCCCCATTCCTACAAATATACCCTTCCAAAACTTGGAAGTGAACTCGACATCCTTGTCCGACACAATCCTCTTAAGAACACCGTGCAATCTCATGATCTCCCTGATGAATACCTATTCTACCTCACTAGCTGAATAAGTAGCCTTTATTGGAATGAATGAGCTAGTTCGCTCAATCTGTCAACCACAACGATGATAGAATCATGCTGCCTCGATGTCCTTAGAATACCTGTAATGAAATCCATGGAAATGAGCTCCCATTTCCATTATGGAATTAGAATATGTTGAAGCAACCCACTTGGATGCTTACACTCTGCTTTGACCTATTGGTAGTCCTGACATCTAGCCACGAACTTTGCCACTTCCTTCTTCACATTCGGCCAATAGTAGAACTTATTCACTGTTGTCAAGTTCTTTTGATATCCTGGGTGACTTGAATATGGTTTTACATGAAACTCTCTTAAGATAATATTCTTGAATTCACTGTCATCCGACACATAGATCTTGTCCCTAAATCTCACCAATCCATCTGTCGTGAGATGATATTCCACATCCTGATCACCTGTACCCAATTCTAACCTATGCATAAGCTCCCTGTACCTATCATCCTATTGTCTTATAAGTAAGATCCAATCCTGTAAATTTGTCCCATATGAGCTCACTGCTGCAACATGGTTTATCTGTACTTTCTTGCTGAGAGCATCTGCAACCCTGTTCTCCTTACCCTTTATGTATCTAATCTCGAAATCAAATTCACTAAGGGTAGCCAACCATCTAGCTTACCTAGCATTCAAATTTGGTTAGTTAAACAAATATCTTAACCCACTATGATCGCTCATCAATACAAACCTCCTGCTAAGAAAATAATGTCTCCACATATTCAAGGCATGAATAATAACTGCCAAGTCCAGATCATGAGTCATGTAGTTTTGTTGGTGCTCGTTCAAATTCATGGACTCATAACATATCACATATCCCTCCTGCATAAGGACTCCACCAAGCCCTCTCTTGCAAGCATCTATACACACTATGAATTCTTTATCCAGATCTGCAATCTTTAACATTGGATCATTTGTCAACAACTGCTTCAACTGCTCAAAATTGGCTGCACACTCTTCTGTCCATTCAAAATTCTTACCTTTCCTCTCCAATGATGTAATAGGATATGCAATGTGTGAGAGGTTCATGATGAACCTCCTGTAGTATCTTGCTAACCCCATGAATGATATGACTTCCTCCACATTTCTAGGAGTTGCCCACTCCATGATAGCCTTTATCTTTTTTCGGATATACTCCTATACCATTCTTGGAAACAACATGTCCCAAGTAGTGTACTTTTGTTTGAAAGAAACTACACTTGCTAATCTTACCATGCAATTGATGCTCTCTTAGCAATCTCAACATTGTTGTTAAATGCTCAACATGCTCTTCCTGATCCTTAGAATATATCAGTATGTCATTAGTGAACACAACAACAAACTTGTCCAAATAAGGACACAACACACTATTCATCAAACACATCAAAGTAGCTGGAGCATTAGTCAAACCGAATGGAACTACAAAAAACTCACAATGGCCATACCTGGTCTTGAAAGTAGTCTTGTAAATGTCCTTTTCTTTGAACCGTACCTGACAATATCATGATCGCAGATCAATCTTTGAGAACATTGATGCTCCCTTCAACTGATCAAACAAGTCGTCAATCCTTGGAAATGGGTACATGTTCTTGATCATCACCTTTTTCATGCAATCAATGCATAATTTAAGAGTACCATCCTTCTTCTTCACGAACAATACTGGTGCACCCCAATGTGATACATTAGGACTAATGTATCCCTTATCAAGCATTTCCTTCAATTTCAACTTCAACTAGACTAACTCCGATGTGCTCATTATGTAACGTGCCTTTGATGTTGGTGTTGTCCCTGGTACCAACTCAATAGAAAAGTCTACTTCCCTGTGCAGAGGCAACTATGAAATCTTTGCTGGAAACACATCCTGAAACTGCTACAATACATGGTACCTATTGAATATTTCTGCATCCCCAACATCCTTTCCCTTGTCACTGGAAGTATGAACTGCAAACATCACACACCCTTTCTTGGAACCATGCTTAGCCTGCATAGCCGTGATCATCCTCACTAATGTGGGCTTCTTAATTCCCTGCAATATTCTCTTCTCTCCATTATCATCTATACACTCAATAGCCTTATCATAGCAATCTACCTTGGTCCTGTGAAGATACAACCAATCCATACCCAAAAGCATACTATATGATCCCAATGGTAGTGCATTCAAATGTGTTGTTGTAGGCATACCATTCCACTCAAATGCACAAGATCTTGCCCAGTGATGAACTCTCTTCTTAGTATCTATAGCTAACTGCACCAACCAATACTTTGCATGCACTTCTTTTCACAAGCCATACTTATCCACCGGGTCAAGATTAGCATAACTCTAATTATATCCATGATCAATCAAAATATAAATAACTTGATCACAAAGCTTACTGTCCATCTCAATAATAGATGCTTGGTGATCTTCTTGCATGTTGTCCACAACCGCATAAATCCAAGGAATACTCTGACCAACATCCCCAATGGTTTGCACCTCCTCAGCACTATAGATCTGAGCTCTACCTCCCTAGTACAATAGACAGTCCTTCTTACGATGATCTTTACCACATATCCAACACTGCAACAATGCTCTACTATCACATCTAGTCTGCTGCGACACATGTCCCTTATCAACTGTATTGAACTTCTCGTAAGGAGAAACATTTTCTTTCTCACCTGCATCTTGAGGCCTTCCCCGATTCGGTGGCATCTCCCTTTTACTTTCTCATTTCCCTTCAAGTCATATTTAGGCTCAACTTTGCGCTTTGACTACTCATAACGATGCTTCACTTTTTCGATGGCTTCTTCTAATGGTCTAGGCTCATCAAACTCAATTCAGTCTCTATATGTTGCCAAAAATCTATTGATGAATCTCTGAATCTTAGCCTTTTCCTCCTTGAGATATGGCACATACCTTGACAACTCTAAGAATCTGCTAGTATACTCATCATCTATCATAGAACCCATTTGTAGCTCATAAAACTCCTTAGATTTGTCATCATAGTACCTCTACGATAAGTACTTCTTCTTAAAGATCCTCTCGAAATCATCCTAAATCAAGTCTTCCTCCCGAATGTCCTTTACATTCTTCACATCTTCCCACAAGATATTTGCTTTCCCTTTAAGACTGAAGGTGACTATCTTGGCTTTCATGTTCTCTGAGTAGCTGTGCAATTTGAAAAATTTCTTCAACCCAAGCAGCCATGCCTCTACATCTTCTAACTTCTTCATCTCTCCATCAAATGTAGGAGGCAAATGCTCACCCCCTCCTGTACGGATGATTGTTGGACATTGGGTTCAACGCTTCTCATGTGTTTCGCGACATGGACTAACCGCCTCTCGTGGATCCTAACTCTGGCGATTGTAGCAGAAACTAATGCCTGCAGGTTTTGGTCTAATGACAATCGTGATTCCAAGAAGTGGTATTAGAGCGAAAGGTCTCGAGTTCGAGACTCACCCGGCTCGCGTTGGGGGGGAGATTGTTGGAAATTGGGTTCAACGCTCCCCGTGTGTTTCACGACATGGACTAACCGCCTCTTGTAGATCCTAACTCTGGCGATTGTAGCGAAGACTAATGCCTGTGGGTTTTGGTCTAATGGCAATTGTGATTCCAACAATGATGATTGTGATGATGTCTCTCGGATGAGGAAATAGAATGATGCCCATACATACTAGTCCTCCTGCCAGGTGTATCTAGTGATCAGCCACCTCTAATTGTGTCCCCTTTATCCAACCTATATCCAGACCAAGATTTGCTACCATAGGCTCCATTTGTTTTCTTTTCCTGCCATTGACTGATCCTCAACTCTCCCCATTTCTACAACTCTGACAAGCTCTAAAGGATCGCTACTTTAACCTCTACTTGCTTCTCCTGAGCCCTTGCAAGTCTTTCCTGAGCCTTAACCAACCTGTCATTGTCCGCTTTGCAACTTTTGATCTCTTCCCTCAAGCTCCTCAATGTATCTGCTATACTAGTAGAATACTCTTCTCCTTGTTTCCTAACTGATATGTAGGAAGAGTCACGGGAACTGTAATCTACCATTTTGTTTGTCATCTTGGATTCTCTTCTTCGTGCAAGTGAACCATTTTGGATAAACCAAATAGATACCAAAATCAAATAGATACCTCTTTGATGTTCATGGGAGGCTTATCTCATCTTCAAGGTCAGTCCACATTAGCATGTACATGTATAATTATACCATATCCATGTAATAACATAACAACATAACAACATACACCATCATGCATAACCATACCAATTGTATACCATGACCTCATGCACGACAACCATAACCTTAACAACATTAGACTTTACCCAAAGAGAGCACAACCCACTCTAATACCACCCTGTAACACGTCTCCTGTCATATCTACCCACTTTCACCATCTTGCCCCAAGTAAAAATGAGCTGAGGAGCTACTATGATAAGACTCAACCTCTTATGTCACCTTAAGTAAATGGAGTCGACAACTTATGACCTTACTGACTTCCCTTAGGTGCCACAGGACCTCCAGGAGTAATCCAACCCCCCCAGGTGTCCAACCCTTGAGACAACTCACTTTATCCCTGAATTAGAGCCCCATTCGCTCACTTGCCAAGGCCTCCACGCGACTATGGGTCCTCAGCCGCTCCCATAGGCCTATTTCCATGCGACTAAGGACTTTTCTGCTCAGTTCTATGCCAACAACTCCTAATTTTGTGCCACTTTTTCAGGGCCAGGACACAGGTCTCTGCCCAGAATTCAGTGAAACTTCCAGAGAAGATAAATGACATAGAAACAATGCTTGTAAACCCAAAATTGAAATTGGGACTTGACCTGACCATCCTCAACCGGGATTGACACTCTGTCAAACACTTGGTAAGTATGCAACCTACAGGTCATGAATGCAGGTCTGAATATAAGGGACTGAAAACTTATCTGGGGTTTAACAAGAAGGGACGCCTCTTATCACATTAGTTTTTATAACACCAATTAGGTCTTGCATTCATTATTCATTTAGTTACAAGTAAAAACATGAAAAGAGCCATGACTAAGATATGACATAAAACCATGCTTGTATTTTTTTTTACAGAAACAGTTATGAGATATATTAACTGCTGGGTCTAAATGCCAGATTTCGGGTTACAATGAGAGGGAGAAGGGCCCAGGAAGTATCAAAAGCCAGAAGTGCTATGAGACTTGTCGACAGCTTCCAGCTCTTTTTGACTACAATTATGCACTCGATTTTTGTGATTTCCCCTAGCTTAAAAATACAAACAAACTGATTCAATAGCAAGCAGTAAAACATTTAAGCTGGCAGATTATGGAATTGGATCCCATGTTTCGTCCTCGTCTCGAATTATTGCTCCAGCAGAGATGAGGACAACTTTATTTGCTTCAAGGTCTACTTCTTTATTGTTGTCTCTCAACACATGATAGTAGCTCAAATTTTTAAACAATTTCCCCAAAATTCTGATTTTGGATATCAGCCTTGCCAATCTAAGATCCCGGGGGAGGAGTTTGTCACCATAATTTTGATTATCACTTGGGAATCCCCAAAAACATTAACCTCCTTGATTTCTAGATTCAAGAGCGATTTAAGGCCTTGAAGGAGGGACAGTGCCTCTGCTTGAATGCTGGAGTTGATCCCCAGACCCCATGCAAAGCTGTGGATCAAAACACCTTCAGCATTTTTTACAATACCTCCTACTCCAGCCCTTCCTGGGTTACCCTTTGATGCCCCATCAAAGAAGAAAGAGTGCACCTGTTGCTTGGAGATCCATTCTTGAAACTCAACATTGTTCTTCCCCCTTATTTGCCAATCTTCAATGAGGGAAATGTTGCTGGTGGCTTGAAGAAATTGCAGGTTTAGAGAGGTACCCCATACTGAATCTAATTAAGTGAGATTTGAGGCATCTTTTTGATTATCCAAGCTCTCCTTTAACTAGAATTTTATCTTGGCCGCCACCACCTTGACATCATGCTTAGTATCTCTAAAGATTCTGCTGTTTCGCTCAAGCCAAATCTGCCAGCAGCAGATTTTGGGGAGGGCAGACCACGCCTTTTTTATCACTTTGTTTTTAGGTGGAGGACCGGGGTAACTGTTATGCCAATTTGCAAAAAGATTAGAAATAGAGGAGGGAAGGACAAAATTAGGGTTCCAGTAATCCATCAGCTCGCTCCAAACCTACACAGTGAATTTACAATTCAAGATCAAGTGTGTGGCACATTCCACATTTTCTCTGCACAATGAGCACCTGGACGGACCATGGAAACCTTGTTTCTGCAGTTTGTCATCTGTAAGAATTTTCTTGTGGCAAAGAAGCCAACAGAACATGTCGATTTTAGGCAGAGAGTGCAGACGCCAGATCGCAGTCCAAGGGGCAGGGTCCGGGGGGGCGTGAGGCCTCAAGGTGAGCTTTGCGTAGCCTTGGGCTACCGTGTAACCCGCAGCCAGTAAACCCCAGCCACGCGAATCTCTTCTGCGCAGATGAATGGGGGCAATACCGTTCAGCATGGAGCGAAGACAATTGCAATCTTGAAGGAGCTCCGGAGGCACGTCAAAGAAATTCCAGCCTGCCCAATGCGTCCCATCCCACGTGGAGATATCCCACAGCGTAGTTTTCCCAGCAGAAGTCAACCAGCAACGAATCGCGTTCAAAGAGGAACAGTCACCAATTGGATCGCGACCCAGAATACGATCTGTCAATATATTTATCTTCTTACCGTTTCCAGGAATCCAATAGGCGTTGGAGCTGATCAGGGGGGCAGCTTTGGAGCAGAGTTTAGCAAAGGGAGATACGCCTTGGGGGAGAGGACCATCTAGGCATCTGAGTCTCCTACCTTTAAAATATTTCTTCCAGAGTGCTAATTGGGCCCAGCAAGGCTTGGGCGCAATGATTCTCCAGAGCAGCTTGGCTCCCATGGCTATGTTCTGAAGAGAGAGATTTTTGAAGTTTAGCCCCCCCTCCCTCAGCGGTTTGGAGACAGTCTCCCAGTTAACCAGAGGGAATTTCCTCTCATTATGTTTGCCCCCCTTCCAAAAGAAGTTTCGAATATGCTGTTCCATTTTCTGAAGGATGCCAATTGGGGCCAATAGAACAGAGAACTGAAATAGGGGAAGACTGCATAGGACATCTTTGATGAGGATAGACTTGCCCGCAATATTGAGCCAGGTGAGCCCCCAAGCCTGGAGCTTATTTTTGAATTTTTCCACTTGGGGGAGCCAATCCTTACTATAGGCCCTCTTGAGGAAGATAGGAAGCCCAAGGTATTTGAAAGAAGTCCAAGCTGGAGAGGCTACAAAGCCAAAACACCTTGCAATGGAGCTGAGCAAGCTGGGAGGAGTATTCCAACTGTAAATATGGCATTTCCCCTTGTTGAGGCTACTTCCCGACACCATACAATATTCATCTATAGCTTCTTTAAAGTTGTTGGTTGAATGTAGTGTTGCAGCCCCCAGCAGCAAAGTATCATCGGCGAAGAGGGCGTGGTTAATGCTTTTAACTCCTCTGGCAATGCAAAGCCCTGTGATCTTCTGCTCTTGCATTTTCTTGTTTAGATAGAAACTGATAACGGAGGCCTGGAGGACAAACAGAAGGGGAGAAAGAGGGCAGCCCTGTCTTAGTCCTCTTGAGGCTTTGAAGAATTCCGCTGCTCTGCCATTAACAAGGGGAGCAATCCAAGGCTCTGAGATACAAGCCCGAATCCAGTTTATAAAGTTCTCCCCAAATCCAAATTTTTTCAGAACATTCAAAAGGAAACAATGCCTGACTCGATCGAAGGCATTAGCTAAGTCCAGTTTGACAACCATACCTCTTTCCTTACGCTGCTGGCTTGAGAGAATTGCCTCTTGAACCAAAATGAAATTGTCCACTAGCTGTCTACCGTGAATAAAGCCCCCTTGATTTCCAGGAATGATTGTGGGGAGAAGATATTTCAGCCTGTTTGCTATTACTTTGGTGATCAACTTATAACCAATGTTACAAAGAGAGATGGGGCGAAATATGTTGAAGGAATTGGCGCCTTTCTCATTGGGGATGAGAGCAAGGAACGCAGAGTTTGTGCTACCTCCTAATTTCTGACAGTCTTGGGATTTTTGAACCATTTTGTAGAGATCTTTTTCCACAATGTGCCAACAGGATTGCAGAAATCTGGCGGTGAATCCATCTGGTCCTGGTGCTTTGTCATGATCCATGGCAAAGAGAGCATTCTTGACCTCAGTCTTGGTGACTTTTGCTTCTAGAATATGGTTCATCTCAGCAGAGATTGAAGGGGGGACCCAGTCCAGAAGATCAGAATTTTGAATCAGATTCGCATCCTCACTGTACAACTTCTGGAAGTGAAGAAAAGCTACTCGTTTAATGCTTGCAAAATCTTTATGATTGGAATTGTCATCCTTAATCTCAGATATGGTGTTGAAGCATTTTCTGGCTTGAGTTTGCTTGTGAAAGAAAGAGGAATTTCTGTCTCCCACTTTAAGCCATAGGCAACGAGACTTAATCCTCCAAAACTCTTCTTCTGCCAGGCAGGCTTTGTGGAAGTGCTGTTGGAGTTGAATCTCCTTATCGAGGATTTCTCTAGTTACATATGCCTCTTCCGAAAGCAAGTGGTGTGCTTCCAGTTGACTTTGGAGATTTTTCCTTTCAGCTGCTGGGTTAGAAAGAGTTTTGGCCCAGCATTTTAAGGCAGCTTTCGTTCTTTTGAGTTTTTCTTCCCACACGAAGAAGGGTGATCCATTGACTGGCTGAGACCAACTTTCTTTGACAATCTGCATGAAATTGGATTCCTTGACCCAGAGGGGGCTAAATCTGAAGGGAATGGGGCCAAGGTCGGGGTGAGCCCGGAGATCAAGCTTGATAGGATTATGATCAGATATGCTGCAAGGAAGGATTTGCATACTAGCATCTAAACCAAGCAATAGAAAGGAACTTTGTACAAAAAATCTATCCAGTCTTGCTGCTATGTGACCAGGGCCTACTCTTTTGTTTGACCAAGTGAACTTACTTGAAGAGTGCTTGATGTCCAGCAAATCCCAATCTTTCAGAAGATCCTCTGCCCATTCCCTCGCCGGATCTCGCACAATGCAGCCTCCTCTCTTTTCAGAGGAATGCAATGTGAGATTGAGGTCACCTGCAATAATGATGTTGTCAAGGTTCCCTAAATCTGCCTGGCTTCTTATAGAGTCCCAACAGGCCTTTTTTTCCCCAGCATTGGCCGGTACATATACATTAAAGAGACAAAAGTATTCTTTAGTGACAAGATGTTGCATTTTTAGGAGCAGCCAGTGAGTGTTTGAAATTTCAGAAATTAGCGAGAACTTGCTATCATTCCAAAGAGTGCCTAACCCTCCAGAGGCTCCTCGGGCTGAGACAGCTTTTGCTTTGCTTTTACTCCAGATTCTTTTACTTGTTTGGAGGAAGACTGCTTCCTCCATCTTAGTCTCCTGGATAAGGAATATGTCTGGGGCTTCTATTCTTATTAAGTTTCTTGTTGCCTCTTCCTTGATCTTGCTCCCCATACCCCTACAATTCTAGGAGACTATTTTCATTATTTACCTTTGTTCTGCTGGGCTCCCTTGGAGCCTTGGGGCTGGTTTCTCACCATCTTCGGCTTTTTTGCTAGTAGCTTCTCCAGAGTTGGTTGGCTGCCCTGTAACTTATCCTTGTACGTTTCCTGCTCTCTTTTCTCCCGATCTGTTTTGCGACCTCTTGTGGATCTCCTAACAGAGGCCTGAGAGTCGCCTATTTCTCCTTCCTCCTCCGAATCTTCCGACTCCTGGTCCTCTTCCTCGTCTTCAACAGGTATTCCTTTTGAGCTTTCTGCAACACTTGCGTCTTTGGAAGACATAGAGGGAGTACCTTTGACCGGGGATGTTGTCTTTTGAACCTCCACCTCTTGGGTGTCCTCTTGGTGCGAGCTTAGGAGTTCGAACTTGTTTTCCGGAGCGGACTTAGACGGGATCTGCTGAGAAGAGGCCTGTTGGGGACCTTTGCCACTAGGGCCTCCCGGCTTTTGAGCCTTATGGGAGGTTTTGGAGCGCTTGAATTGATTCCATCCGTCCTCCTTCCCTTGCACAACCTCATTGTTGGATGGACAGCCTCTAGCAAAGTGGCCATAGACATGGCATTTTCGGCATTTGAAGGGCAGCTGCTCATAGTCCAGTTTCTGCACATGCGTCCAGCTTCCGACTTTGATTTTGATGGCCTCTGGTAGCCCAACCTCCAGATCTACTTCCACGCAGATCCTAGCGCAGTCATACTGGTCCTTGTTGTTTGCTCGATCGATGAACTTCCCAAGGGCATTTCCAATATGCATCAGAGAATCCCAATTCCAGCAGTGAACTGGCAGATTTGGGAGTCTAACCCACACCAGGACTGCTTTGGGCACATCCACAGCAGGATCGAAGTCTGGAGTCCACTTATTTAGATACAAACCCTGGGGGCCCATGAATTAGGGGCCGTTCTAGAAGATCATATCTTTGTCATCTTTTGAGGTGAACTCGAAGAGAAAGTAACCTCTTCCCAAAAAATAAGAAGTAACGCTTTCTTCGATCAGAGGCGCCCAGTTTCTGTTGACCCAGCTCTCAGTGGTTTTGGGAGATGGCCAAAGCCTTGTGAACTGGCCTATGAGAGCTCGTTCAGCCAGTGATAAAGCAACCTGAATCGGAGTCTCTGCTAGAAGAGAGATCTCAGGTATTTCATCAATTTTCTTAACAAATTTTGCAGCTTCAACATTCTTCTTCTTAGGAAGCCCTGCCAATAAGCGATCGAAAGCCTCAGCAGAAGAGGGCGGGGGAGGGGGACGAGGCCCCTGGGGAGAGCCCAACCCCTCCATGGGCGCAAGCCCTAGCAAGAACGCGGCCCGGATCAAGATGCGCAGGCAGCAACGCATTCGCTCCAGCGCACAGCCTAGGGTTCCGACAGCAACCTCACAATTATGAAATACATAAAACCATGCTTGTAACCAGCACATAACTGGATAAATAATAATAAGAGAACGACCATTAAATCCACATAATAACAAGTACATTTCCTTATCGAAGAAAGAGAAACTTAACTTTTCTTAACATAGGAAAAATCTGACCAGGTTCAGGACTTCCACGTTCTACCCAACCATTTATTGGTTGAACCAATTCTTTCCTCCAACCAATCACCCTTGTGCTATATTCCAAGCATAAATGTGGGATATCATGGGATAAACCAATCCAAAACGACCAAGGGAATCTAGTGGTTAAACCACCTCCACCCTCACCATAAAATGACATCACCTAAACTGGTGCCGAGATCACAAAACCAAATCGCTGTTGGATGCCACAAAAATAACTTGAGGAATTTTCCTGTCTCCACCCTCAGGCTTTACCATGTATCTCGTCATTACCAGTCAAGGTATTCCTAGGCCTTTGGGAATTTTATTGATACCACCTCACCCGGATCCAAAATCTTCCAGCAATCCAAAGCTCAAACTGAGAACAATCCCATCACACCATGGTTATCCATAAATGTAAAGGCTGGGCTAAAATCCACTGCCGAAACATAGCAAATTCCATGCGAATGACAACAAAAGAACATAATACCAACATGCACATACCATGCATGTCCAAACTAGCTAGGAAATCATAGATGCAACCTATTACCTGCAAGTATTCCCGCTAAAGTTGCTTGATCCTTGCCTTCCTTTGCTTTCCTTGCCCTTCATTTGCTTTCCTTTCCTTTCCTTGTCCTCCCTTTTCTTGCTTGCTTTCTTTCTCCTCTTGGTGCTCTTCTTCTCTCTGAGATGAATTCTAAAACTGAACTGACAAAAGGCTACCAACTGATGCTCTGAGGTCTTTTTATTGACGAGGCCTCTAATTTCTTCAATTTTCCCTTATTTTCCTTCATTTTCCTTTTCACATGTAGCCTGTGACCTTTCACCTTCCTTTTCTCCTAATTTCCATTATTTTCATAAATAATGTGCCAAAAATACCTTTTTTCCTTTCCAAATCCCTAGCCATTGCCTTTGCAAATTTCCCTTAGCCATAAACACATCAAGTGATGCCCATTATGATATTTTGCCCAACATTATGCTTGGAATAAGTGTCCCTTGACTGCGATCTTATTTTACCTTTATTATATTACATGAAAATTTAACCCGAGGCTGTTACAATGGGGCTTAAGTCATTGAATGATTTCGGGTCATTTGTCTTAGGAATGAGGGCAATGAAGTTTGTGTTAAAAGTGTCATACATTCTCCCTGAGATTCTGCATTCCTCAAGAACTTTCAATAAATCCGACTCGATCAACTCATACATGCCCGGGTATAATTCGACCGACCATCCATCCGGCCCAAGACTTTTTTCTTTCTTGAACAATCATAGAGTCCCTTCCAATTCTCCCAAAGTGATCAGAGCCATAATCTCTCTATTGTTATCCTAATCAACAAAACGAGGAAGGAATCTAACGATCCTCATGATTTCATCTAATGTGGAATGTCAAGGAGCCGAGAAGAGTGATCTAAAATGTCGAGTCCCCAGGCCTGTTAGGTCCCTAAAATTAGATATCTTAACTCCATTTTCATCTTTTAGCGACCATATGGTGTTAATGGTCTTCCCACCCTTGGCATATTGTTGATTTTTTTTGTATTATCATATCCAACCTGTAACCAAACTTCTCTACTCCTAAGCCTCTAAGCTTCCTCTCTTGCTTCTAACAATAGCCTTCTTTATGCTTCCAACAATATAACTCGTTGCTTAGATTCTACATAATCATAACCTCCACCGCGAGGCTGCTTTAAGAGCTGCAGTTGTGTTTCAATTTGTTTCAGTGATTCCTCATCCCTCTTCTTCTTTTGCTTGACCCACTCAATAGTATTTCTCTTAAGCCTTCGAAGATTTTTGGTGAATTTCCTAGCTACAGAAAGCTCACCCTCAATAGTGTAAGTTCTCCAAGTATCCCAAAGCAAAGCCCAAAACTCCTCCTCCTTCAACCAACTCACATTGAACTTAAAGGGAACCCTTGGCTTGTTAATGTTGTCGGACATCTCCAAGTAGATGGGGTGATGATCATACTTACCTCTTGTCCCCACCCATTATCTGGGTAAAGGTATAGCATGTGTCAAAGCATCCTTTACAAACAATCGATAAAGTCTCCAAGAAATCATAGCTTCACCTACTCTCTCGTTCCTCCAAGTGGGCAATCTCCAGGTCATATAAATACCTACCAGATTGTATTTCTATATCAACTATGTAAAAAAATATGAGAGAGAGTCCACATGGGCGTGATCTCCCCAGATTTCCAATATGCCCAAGGAAAAATTAAGCCCACCCCCCCCCCCCCATGATCAGGTTGTCCACTTTCATGAATGAACGCTCCATCAAATTGTTCCAAAGCTCAACTCTTCTAGTGCATGGCGCATATACATTAATGATCCGCAGTTCCATTCCCAATTCATCTGAGAATATGTCTGCGACAATGATGCCTTCCCCTCCCCAGGTACTTAAAATATTAATGGATTTTTGGTTGGCCCCAAGAACCAATCCACCAGAACGCCCCAAGGCACCAATGACTAGAAAGGCCCAATCCTTAAACATGCCTTCCAATGTATTTACAATGTGAGAACTGTGCCCAAGGGTTTCCTGTAGGAAGATAATATCTAGATTGTCTGACGAGATCAAATGCTTCATAGCTAGTACTTTGGGGTCACTAGCTAACCCATGATAGTTGAATGAAAGCCACTTCATTAGGGGCCAGAGTTCAAGGTGTGCTTCGCTCTAAGAACCTCATATAATGATAATTGAAGACTAGTAGCAATATCCTGACTGACCTTATGAATGGCTTTAGAGATGTGTGATTGACGACCTCTGGGAATCTTACATAATTTAGAGGGAGAAAGGGCTCCTAAGCCAAGTGCAAAGTCTAGATGACAAGCAGAGCTATGGGGAGGGCGAGATAAAGAATAGAGGTTGTAACAAGGTCTGTCGTTGTTCTCAGAGGAAACCTCCTTAGGAGGGAACGATGGCGTGGGAACCGGGAAACACAATAGCATTTACAATCTAACATGAAACAACACCCAACCCCAAAGAAGATAAAGGAGACCTAATGGCAGTGGATGCAGCAAAAGGCAAACAAAAAATAGAATGATAAATGTGTAGAGAGGGGGAAGAAGAAGTACTTGTAGAAGAGGAGTCCACCGCGGAGTCGAGCTGAGTGCCCAAACTGCTGCTAGTTCCTTGGGACACCCTCCTCTCCATAAAGGGACACTTATCAGATGCCTCGTGAGAAGTAAGCCATGAGAGTGCAGAGGTGCAAACCTGGCTGGTCCCCTGGACTTCATACCTACCTATAGCTCTACCTCCTCAACTCCGACCTTATTAGTGTTTTTTTTATGAAGGAGAGGACAATCTTTGTATACATGGCCGACCTCATGACATTGATGGCATCGAAATGGTACACATTCGTAGTCCAATTTCTGCAAATGAACTAGCCCCCTGTAATGTAGTGTCAGATTGGCCACCAATCCCTCTCTTGTGTCCAGATGAACCAAGATCTTGGCATAAGCTTTATTACCTGATTCAAGGTACCCTTTGTCTTAGTCCAGGAATTGACCCAAGTCATCCCCAATGCAACGAAAGATGTCTCCAGACCACAAATGTAAAGGTAGCCCCAACAACCTTACCCAACTAGATCCCGCCCCCAATTGTTCCCTCTCTGGATCAAACAGAGGAGTCCATGGCTTAAAATGTATAGGAGCCATTTCTATGAACCAGTACCTAGAAAGGGCCCAACTTTCTTGTTCCGCCTTGATGGATTGGAAGGCAAAATAACCCCTGGACATGGTGAATACCTCTAGCATCACATCCACTGATTGATTCCAAACCTCTTGTGCCCATTTCCTGAGACGCGTGGATGAGTATTTCCTACCTCGAACCTGACCAACCAACACCCTGTCGGCAATGTCCATGATATCGTTGAACCGAAGACCATCGCCTAGAATCAAAATCCTATCCCTTTCTTTTGCCTTTGTGCACTTCATCTTTTTTCCTTTCCTTTGTGTGGCTACTCCATCATTGTTGCCGAGGGAAGGTTCTCCTGCACGAGAGGGTGAAATACCCACGAAAATCCCAGGGTAAACACCCCTCGCATCCTTGACTACCCCTCAAGACAATAATCCCTCAGAGACGCCCACAAATTGTGAGAACCTTAATCCCAATAAGGGGGCTTCAACAACAAAAGAAAACCATAAACCATTTAGTTCACCAACTGTCCCATAAGTCTCAAAGCCTTCATAAATTCCATTTAGCCCTTCATTAGAGAACCCTAGGGCACCGGGTGGACTAGAGTGAGGCCTATCTCACGACAAATGTACAATGGGGCTATTAGGGAAAAAGAAATTATCAACAAAAGTTAGGATTCCAGAGAAGCACTAATGATACTATTCCTTAATTCCTGCAACCTCGACCATACGAACTCCTCCGAAGCTGTAAACCCTGAAATGAACTAGAAATTGAAAACGTGGCTGGACGAAGGAGAACCAAGAGAAACGAGAAGCTAAAAATCTCCTCTAGGGTTGGTGAACAATGAATAAAGCCCAATGTTCGGGGAGCTAGATGAAAAAGGCTAAATCAACTCTTAAGTTTGATGTGGCAAGTCTTGCCAGATGGATACTACCTCCAATGGGTCAACAAAATAATCCACAATATCCTCCTCCATCTCGACACTAACACTCATCCTCATGCAACTGAGAAAAATCCCACAACCGATAGAGAATGGTCACAAACAGTCAAGCGAAGGAGAAAGGGGAGGGCATTGACCGACAAAGCAACAAAAGTCTCGGTTAAACTACAAACGACCATGCGAATATAGCTTCAACTTGATAAAAGCAAGACATACAACATAAAACAGGCAAGGAACACCATAGGTTTATAGTAAACCCTCTCGAAAAGAAACCGTAACCATGACTGTGCAATGTTCGCAGACAAATTCCAAACTGCAAAGCATCCCGCTCCCCACCTTTGTTATTATTTATATAGTGAATACACAGAGAAACTACCACAAAAAGAGTTAACAATATTGGTATTCATCACTTATCTAAAATTCTAAGCTCTTATTTAATTATCTTTTAAAATTAATTTAATAAACAACTAAATTTCAATTTTAAAATCTAATTTATTTATTTATTTTTACTTTTATTTATTTAAATGAAATATTTAATAATTGAATTTGTAACTTTAATATTTTTTAATATAAATTTCTAAATTATTATTTTATAAATAACCTTAAAAAATATAAATTTTATAAATAACTTTAAAATTTATATTATTTAGCACATTTTTATTCCAAAAATAACTAAATTCAATTTTAAAATATTATTTATTTATTTTTACTCTATTTTTTAAAATAAAATATTTAATAATTTAATTTTTTTATTTTAATATACAATTTTAAAAATAAAATTAAAAGTTTATATTATTGAATAAGCCTATTGAATTGAGAAAAATATATTACTACTATAAAATAATTTTCTATAACTATATTTAGATTCCATAAAAACTATGTTAATAAATGACATAGATTCCATAAAGATTCATAGACTAAAAATAATTTATAATATAAATTCCATCTAATTTTCAATTAATTAAAAAAAAATCATATATCATTATGAATATTCTTCAGCTCTTAGTCGTTTTCGTTATTTTTATTTAAAAATATTAATAGTTTGCTTTTTCTAGATACTGAAAACTTAAAATATCTTGCAACCCCAGAAAAATCTCGATAGGGGCGCGGGCGCGTGGTAGAGAGTGGGCTGTCGTGGCATGGTACGGTAAGAGTGGGCTGTCGTGGCAGCCAAAGATTCCATATTCCATTTCAAACCGAGTCGCCGACCAAATCGAAGATGTCCATTTCTGTCCGGGAGAGGGTTCATTTTGCCAAGAAACATTTCACAGTTTTCAACCTACACAGAGACAACAGAGCTTCCATGAAATACTTCAGCTCTTCCTTGGTTTTAGAACCCTATTTTGCCCTGGGAAGGCAGGCCTGGTAGATGGCACCACTACGTGGCTGCAAGAAATTGTGGCACAGCCAGCTCATGGAGACGTTTGCAATACTAGTCATCCCAACTGTGAGAATGTAGAAAGCTCCATTTACAGTTAGTATCGTCTTTTTCACTGGCCTCGTATAATTTCTTCAAGGCCCTCTGCCATAATAAGAGAGTTTCATCACGGCTCTTTGCCGCTATTTTCTTATTGGGAAGGTGTTGTGCGTTTTGCTGCAGAAAATTGAGCAATCTATTCCATGCCATTTCTTCGAAGTGATGTAAAGCTGTTCTCCTCCGATGCATCCCAGCTCTACTCCCGTCCTCACCAATGACTCGAGGCTCTCTTCCAGCTGTGCTCTGAGGACTCCCAGACTTACAGGAGATTTAGAAAATGTCCATGAGGGTAGGGATCCCGAATGATGGAAGTCTGTATTTTCTACATAGTAGTGATATGGGTATTTCTTTTTGGCGCTTTGTGTGTTCTGGGAAATATAACGAATGTTGAGTATGCCGAGTTGCAGGGTTTGTGAGAGTTTGCACCCTTATCAGCTATTAGATTGACTAGCTAGCAAAGGTAATAGGAGAGAATGAGCCATAATATCCATTTTGGACTATTCGGAGATGTGCTGAGGTCAACCCAGGTATAGTTAGACTTTTTCCACTGTTTAAAATGCATTCAACATTATTGCAATTCCTGGAGCAGCTGATTTCAATATGAGAGTGTTGTCATAAATTGTGTTCTTATTAATTTGCTTTTCATGACAATATGATATGTGTTTCAGGAGGCCATTTTTCGTCCACCATGGGTTGTTCTTGCGGTACAGCCAAGGCCTGGTGTGTGAGAATATGTTCGCGTGGTGTGTGGGAATATGTTCGTGTAGATGTTGATGAACTTGCTGTGGACAACACTCTGTAGTTGAATGACCTTATGAATGGAGGTACTAATTTACATAGTGGACCCATCAGATTCAGATGTAGATGTTAAAATTTTGAAGACTATATACCTTACTGCGTTTCCATAAATTGATATAAATTTATTTAGCTCAGTCACATGATGAACTTGCTAGACAGCACTCTGTAGCTGAATGACCTTACAAATGGAGGTACTAATTTACATAGTGGACCCATCAGATTCAGATGTTGATGTTAAAATTTTGAAGACTATATACCTTACTGCGTTTCCATAAATTGCTATAAATTTATTTAGTTCAGTCAAATGATTAGTGTAAATTGGTATAAATTTATTTAGCTCAGTCATATGATTCGTGTAATAAACATAGTTATTAGGGAAACAAACATCACCAATCCCCAACTATTCTCATGAAAGTCTTGTTATATCTTCCCAACTATTCTCATGAAATTCTTCTTATATCTTCCCAACTATTCTCATGAAATTCTTCTTATATGCTTTCTTTAAGAGAGTTTCATCACGGCTCTTTGCCACCACTTTCTTATTGGGATGGTGTTGTGCGTTTTGCTCCAGAAAATGGAGCAATGCCCCATCTATTCCATGCGATTTCTTCAAAGTGATGTAAAAGAGTTCTCCTCCGATGCATCCCAGCTCTACTCCCGTCCTAACCAATGACTTGAGGCTCTCTTCCAGCTGTGATCTGAGGACTCTCAGACTTACAGGAGATTCAGAAAATGTCCATGAGGGTAGGGATCCCGAATGATGGAAGTCTATATTTTCTACATAGTAGTGATATGGGTATTTTTTTTGGCGCTTTGTGTGTTTTGGGAAGTATAATGAATGTTGAGTATGCCGAGTTGCAGGGTTTGTGAGAATTTGTTTTCTGGTTGCAGATATGTAACATAGGGGAATTTTTTTTTGCAAATTTTGCACCCTTATCAGCGATTAGATTGACTAGCTAGCAAAGGTAATAGGAGAGAATGAGCCTTAATATCCATTTTGGACTATTCAGAGATGTGCTGAGGTCAACCCAGGTATAGTTAGACTTTTTCCACTATTTAAAATGCATTCAACATTATTGCAATTCATGGAGCAGCTGATTTCAAAATCAGTGTGTTGTCATAAATTGTGTGCTTATTAATTTGGTTTTCATGACAATATGATATTGTGTTTTAGGAGGCCATCTTTCGTCCACCATGGGTTGTTCTTGCGGTACAGCCAAAGCCTGGCATGTAAGAATATGTTCGCTTGGTGTGTGGGAATATGTTCGCGTAGATGTTGATGAACTTGTTGTTGTACAACACTCTGTAGCTGAATGACCTTATGAATGGAGGTACTAATTTACATAGTGGACCCTTCAGATTCAGATGTAGATGTTAAAATTTTGAAGACTATATACCTTACTCGGTCCCATTGTCGGTCCTCAAAACTTTGATTCTCTTCTCATGTTAAAATTTTGAAGACTATATACCTTACTCGGTCCTATTGCCGGTCCTCAAAACTTTGATTCTCTTCTCGGTTTGATTTTCCACCAAGGCCTTGAAGGTATGAAACCATTTAAATGCTTCGTCCTTCTTCTTCAAGAAATATATCCAGGTCTTGCGGGAGAAGTCATCTGTAAAAGTCATGTAATAGGAACATCTTCCCAAGGATGTCACGGGCAACATACCAGATAAATCAAAATGTATCAACTGCAAGATATCAGTGGTCTTTGTGACACTTGAGGGGAATGGTCCCCTTGTATGCTTCCCTTCGGCACAACCTGACATATACCTTCATGATCATCTTTAAATTCGGGCATCCCTGTCACCACCTTCCTTGCTTCGAGAAGGGATTTTTAATGAAGGTGTGCAAACCTCCGGTGCCATAACTGTGTTTGAAGAGTTGTACCACATGACATAGCCCCCAATGGACTTCCTTCAACCTGATAGAGTGTATCAACTCTAAAACCAATAGTAAGAGCTTCCTTGAAGTTCTTCTTCCAGATACATACCTTTCCATCAACGAAAGCCACCTTGAACCCTTTATCTTCCATTGCCAAAATAGACGCAATGTTCTTCTTCAAATCAGGTACGTACAACACATCTTGTAAATGGAGGACTTGACCTTGAGATAGATGAAGGGTCACAGTCTCTGTCCCTTTCACGGGATAGGTGGCATTATCTCCAAGGATAATTTATAAATTTGTATCCTTCTCAATCAAATTAGAAAGGGCTTCTTTATAACCAGTGAGGTGCCTTGAAGCACCACTATCAATCAACCAAACATCCAGGGTGTCGGGAGGAGATGCAGCAGAGACGACAGATACAAGAATAAATTCATTTCTCTTATTATCAACAACATTAGACTCATCGCACCTGGAATTTCCTGACCTCTTGAAAGGTTGCCCATTTCCACTACAATCAGAGGGAGCATTCCTTTTTCCTTTGAACCTGTTGTTCCTCCTTTGATTGCCATTCCCCATGGAGTTGTTGTTGTCATCATCCCTGGGAGAGGGGAGAGTCCCTTCTATTAGGGCACTCTCTTGAATAGTGACCAAACTTGTTACAAGTGTAACATCTTCCCTTCCTTCCTTTGGACCCCGCTCTAACATGGTTTTGATTTCTCGGACCACCATTGTTCCTCTTCTTTGCATGAGCAATGAAGGCAGTAGGGTCACCTCCATTTCCATTAGAGGGATGATCTCTCTCCATCATTATTGTCTCCTCTTGAGTGCATCTCGTCAATATTTCATCAAAATCAGGAATCATATTATTATTAAGAATAATGGTATTGATTACATACCAATCACGGGGGAGACCTCCAAGCGTAATGAGAACCATCTCTTGATCAACTATTTCTTCTCCAATAGCTAGAAGATTGTTCCTGATTTCAGTGAGCCTCATAAAATAGGATTGAATGGATTCATCCTTGCCCTTCTTGATATTCTTCAATTGATTCTTGAAGAAAAGAACTTGATTAGCATTGCTAGCCCTGAACATGCAATCAGCTTATCATACATCTCTTTAGATGTGCCCAGCTTAGAAATGTAAGCAACCAAGTGCTTATGATTAAAATCTCGAATAATCATCTTTGCTTTGATTTCCCCTTTTTTATACTTCGTCTTTGTGGCAGTAGGTGCATTTGATGGAGGCTCATGAATCTTCCCTTTCACATAGTCCATGACATCTTGATCTTCTAATGCCAAATCCAAAGACATCTTCCATGCATGATAATCAGACTTATCAGTCAATTTATCATTAGACTTGAAACCCTTATAGGTTGAGGAGGCCATTGGTCCTTGATAGGATTTCTTCTTCGGTGATTGCTTTTCACTCTAGCTTGGGCTTTGTCTTCACCTCAACTCTGATTCCATGTTAAATTTAGATAACCATGGTGTGTTTTATGCTTAATGCAAATTTACTTCAATCTTTCTTAGGGCCGATTCAATTTAGCAATCACATAAACATGAAAGTAAAATGCCGATAGAACACAATAATAGATCAACATAAGACACGCCAATAATATAGATTAGATTTTACAATTCTTCTTGTCCAACAAATATATAGGATAGTGTGCATTACGACAGTCTACAGGATGCACCAGCCAGCAAAGTCTTTCTCAACATCAGATCAACCAACCCTCTAAAATGTCACACACAACCCTCAAAGATAGCTCATCAAATTCAACGTTGGTCAACCAAAGTCAACGCAAATGCCAAAAAGTCAACGCTGCAGATTTAGGGTTCGGTCAACCAACTCCTTTTTCCTCTATTTTTGTGCCCAGCTATACGACCTTCAAAAATTGGATTTTCAGCAAAGTTTGGAGGTCAAACGGTCAAGGGCTGACCACGGCCAACGTTGTTCAACACACAATGAACAACTCTAAACAAATTCGTAGATTTCCCCAGCTTCAGATTTGCACATGTGAAGGAAAGAGGCCTCCAAAGGCTATTGAACCAATCAGATCACAATGAGAGAATGTGTGATAAGATGATGAGAAAATGATCTCCAAGTCTCTCCAATTTATATCCATCAGTGAGGGTGTGTGACACATCTATTAGGCTTGTGAGCCTACATTACAAATGTGGCTGACCTAGCACACGTGTGGAAAATAAAATTAAAATATTTGTTCTGCTCATCCAAACAAGATGATCTTTAGATCAATCTTGCACCTCTCCGAAAGAGGAATCCAACAAAAATATAATCATCATCATATGAGCAGTGCAACCTAGAGTTTGGACCTAGTTGCTCAAAATTAACAAGGCTCTTAGTGTTCGTGATCACTTCAAGGCTTCAAGTGTTCATGATCCCTTTCATGGGAGAAAAACTACTGGGAATGTCACTGTCCTAATCCTATTCCTTTACTTATAACAAAAGTTGAGTTTCCCCTAGATTTGAGAGGGTATGAGATAATGTGAATTCCTCTCATACAGGCTCATGTGTTTGTGATCCCCTCCATGGGAGAATAACTCATGGCTATCCAAGGGTTGCTTGTAAGGTAAGGGGATTGAACTGTTATTCCTTTAAATGTCCTTTTTTCTTGTCTCACCCTAAAATAAGAAAATCTCTTTAATCATTTCCTGATCCCCTAATTTATCGTAGAATAAATAATAAAATAAGTTAACAAAGGCATAACTTTTCCTTTAGGATGGGAGCTTTTCTCCTTGGGATCTTCTATGAACTTGAATGATGATGTGCTCCCTGCCTCCTTGACATAACTACCTTCTTGGAATCGTGGATCTCATATTGATTTGTGCAAAGATAGGTCAAGGGTTGTTAAAACAACATTAACAAACTAGGGTGCTTCCCTAATAAGGCAACCTGATAACAAACTTTTAAGACATAGCTCAGAAGCATGAAATCAGAAGAGATGCCCTTGTAATGTGTGGTAACTACAAACTTTTAAGACAACTCAGACGCATGAAATCGGACGAGATGCCCTTGTAATGTGTGGTAACAATAGTAGCTACTTTCTAATTGCTCCAATAGAGTTAGTAGGTGCTTCGTCTATGTTGTGCGCTTCAATGGTCTTTAGAGAGTGGGTTGGCTGGTCGTTCCTCAAAATAACACCCTCCATTAATAATGGACCTGACTTTAAATATGTGCAATGTAACAACCCCACAACCATACTCATAAAGGTGTTTTTCACTTTTAAGGTGGTTTGACCATGTCAAGTGTATCTTTGGACAATGTTTCCTCCCTTCTCTAAGAGTGTCACCATCCTTATCCATAAAAAACTTCATGAAAGCAGTAAGATGTCTTATCTTTAACTGTGTTAAATGGTTTAAAGTACTAGAGCATCCTAAGAGAAAATGACTTGGCTTCTTCTTAAACCACCTTTTACCAACAACTGTCGAAAATTAACATTAAAATGACGAGGTCCACTTGTGCCAACTGTCCTCAACAACCTCAAGTGATTTTGAAATCATCCCTTAAACATCTTCATTTATTCTTTATCATGCTGGGCGTTTATATATGTTCAAGTTCCTATATCATCCTTTTTGGAGCGCTCTTCAGATTTGGCTTTAGTTCCTCAATATACCAATCATCTCAAACCTATTGGAGATACCCCTCTATCATATCTACAAAGCCTGCCTGGTGCATGCTGCGATTTGAGAGTTTTATTGCCGTGTGAGTGCATTTTTGGACTGTATATTAGCACCATAGCTGCTAGAGAATGCTCCCATTGTTGGGAATCAGAAACCAATCAGTGTAATCTGAGACCTTTCCATTATAATCAAAGATCAGGGAAAGCAGATCTCTCTCAAAGGCTACACCTCCATGCAAAAGTATTCTTTCTAGAAATAAGAAGAGCTCACTCTTATAAATAATAACAATTAATTGCTTCCTTTAAGCTTGGAATATGTCTCCTCATTGAGTTGTTGACTGTAATAGACCTCCACGTCATGCTATACAAGATACTCTCAAAGAGCCGTTTACTTCCAATGTATCCTTCTTTATCAAATCTGGAAATATACGCTTTTATCTACGTTGCATGGGTTCCCACACCCAGGGGTAGGGTTCCCGTCCCCAAGTACCAGGTGCTTGACGGGTTCTTCTCAGAAGCACCCTAAAGAACCCGATTCTTCATGGAAGAACCGGAGACTTCCCACACAAAATCAGGGTTCTTTTGTTGATTTGGGGACGAAGAACCCCAAAAACGGGTTCTTTTCGGGTTCTTCGGCGGCAAGTTTGGTTAAATTTTAATTTTATTTTATTAAATTCGACTATTACTAATCACTATTAAAATTAAAATTTAAGATTTTTTTATTAAAATTAAAATTAAATATGAGCGATTATTCTTATTGCGATTTTTTGTGTGTGTTAAAACTTAACAACTCGGACTCCGCAACCCACAACAATCGTTACCTCACCTCACCGCACAACAACTCACCCTCAGCACAGCAAGTAGCAACCTCACCCTCGGCATAGCAAGCAGCAACCTCACCCACTTATTAAGTGAGCAACTTGAATTCATTAATAGAGATGAAGGAAGAACTTGACAAATTCATGAAATCAGAGAAGGGAATGAAAGAATACAAAATCTCGAGGAAACTGGAAGATTGCACACATTTCTAGTAAGTGTAGTTGCAAAGTTACAGGTGCAGCTAAAAGTGGGTTCAACATGGAAAATTTTAGTTGAACAGACAGTGTTTACTAACAACCAATACCCCATATGCTTAGGTATTCCCGAAAGAAAAGAAGGCACAATATTAATGCACCCAAATACCAAGGCTGTTGATTCAAAGTTAGACTACTGGATACATGCACAAGGAACAAGGCAAAAGGGGTGTGTTTAATTCATCTTCCTTCTATATCTAAAGTGTTATAAGTGAAAATAATTGCTGACACTGTAGTCTTTAAAATTTATGAAATTGTAGATGCTCATGTTCAGTTGATTTTAACTGCATGGGAAAGTCCTGCAAAGGAAGTTTTCAGAATGTTGTCATTTGTTACTTGTATAGTAGCTTCACTTGGATGGCATTACCATGATGCAAGTATCATCTTCTGACGGGTATGTTGTGACAAAAACATTCTTACTATGATTGTAGTGTTTTCAGCAGTAATTTTCTATATCATTAGGGCATACATTGCTGTTAGTAGTGACAGTGGGAACTCACATAATCATTGCACTCTTCAATCTATCTTAATCTATTAAGAAATTTTGAAATTTCAATGTATTATCAATTTTAATTTATCTGAAGAGTCAAGACTGATATGATATATCATTATGTGAATGTTGAATGTTCATTGATGTGCATGTTTAAATCTTTGAAGTTTAAACTTTAATTTTTAAAATATATACACCCTCGACGAACCCACGCACCCTGTTTCAAAAAGTGATGTCCCCGTCCCCGTCCCCGTCCTCGCACCCGCACCCACGTTCCCTGGCAACATAGGCTTTTATTGTTGTATGGTACTGAAGCATTCTGAAGCAATTCATCTTACTCCGCCACAAGCTTACATAGTATGTGACTGCATGCAAATTGGAAGTGTCTCATTAGTTTAAGCCAAACACCATCTTCGTATATGAGTTATCATTTTCCATGGCTCAAATCCCTATATTTTTCCTTGTGGCTAAAACCTTCTCAAATATGAACGGTGTTGACCACGGTTCCACCTAAAGCCCCAAAACAAAGTTTACTGCTATTGGTAATTCTGTCTCAAGTCTGTTAAGAAATTTATCTTATTGTTGTTGCAAGTACATCATGAAATAGGGTCAAATATAGTTTCCAAACTTTCTTTTTTCACATGATGCCTCATCAAGTCCAATAATAACTAAATAGGGGACACCCTTTCTGCTGCTAAACAAGACTGAAGCTAAGTTTTTGATGTGTGCCACCATCACTTTCTAGAGAACAGGATTCTACACGAGCAAGATGAGATTAGCAATATGAGCAATAGGGGAAGTGGCTAGCATGCCAAGTGAAAATAATGTCTTAGTGCTGGGGATCTGCTTCATTCTGATATGATTTAAGCAACACATGCATTGATTTTGTTTCCTGAAAACAAGGCCATTCATTACTGATGCAAACAATAACAGAGTGCTCTACTTATCTAGATAATCGGCTCATACTTTTTGCCATTACCAATGTATTCACTAGACCACACATAGACTTAGTCAATTGATCCATTTCCTTGTACTTCACATATCTCTGTGGAGGGAAAATTATCCCTTGAAATTGTATAGTGTTGATATGACCTCAGAAACAGAAAACTAAAGCACATTACCTATGGTTGTGGGTTCTCCTACATCTATTGTTCATGAGAACAACATGCTGTGCATCTCATCAATCATCTTTGCTTAGTTGCTAGAGCTTTCTCACATTGACCTTTTAATGATGGGAGTTCTTTGCCCTTCTATTGTTGAGCAAGAAATCCTTCCTTCTTTGAATGAATCTTTTGAAATTTCCCTCAATAGGAATGACCAATCAGATCTGTAATACTACCTCCTAGGTTGAAATAAGAACCATCCACAGAGATGGAACACCAAGATCAGGGGAATACACATCTTCATCATTGTACTGCTGGCAAGAATGTCCAAATTGCACATGCAATTCTAGGGGTAAGTAGGCAGGCCTACAATAATACTGATGTTATGCATTCAATGCTTTTGAGTATACTAGGTCTAAAATAAGGAAGGAATGTGGATTAGGGATGTTTTATATGAGCTTGGAATTTTTGAAAGGAAGGCTACAAAAATCAGTTGTGATCTAGTAAAGAATCATTATTATTTTCTCTAAAGCTAGATGTTGACTACATCAAATATCTTGTGTTTGATGGCATTGTTGAGTTGGAGTTTTATATATGTGAATAAAATGTAGTATACATTTTCACCAGATGTTTTACAAAGACAGAGATCTATGCTTGGGATGAAGGAAGTTTACATAAAGCGAGGATTTGATGTGATGTTATGACACCTTCATCATCTTATTCTTGATACATATATATGTATTTTGCAAGGTGCTTGGGATGAAGGAAGTTTACATAAAGCGAGGATTTGAGGTGATGTTATGTCACCTTCATCATCTTATTCTTGATACATGTATATGTATTTTGCAAGGTGCTCCTAGACAATATTAATGAGGGGATATTAAGATGTGTAATATTTCCTAATGGAAATTTAGGTGGTGTAATTTTGGATCTAAGCTTTAATGGCACCTTTTGGGACTTGTTTAAGTAACTATTACCCCCATAGTGGTCATATTTTAAGGAGTTAGATATGTTGGTCCAAGATATTTTATTATATTTCCAGGTGGGCCCATTGGTTTTATTGATATTGAGTGGATGCTTCTAGAAGGCTAGTTAGGCATAAAATTGAAATAAATGGTTCATATTTTGGATATACAAAGTGAGTGCACTTGGGGTTATGACGTACCAACATAGTGTTGGAGTTTCATTCTAAATCTTGGAGCATAGGCTCCACTGTGAATCTCGTGTCAATTATGGTAGCTTATAAGGTAAGGGGATTGAATTGTTATTCCCGATAAGGTTTTAATTGAAATATTGTGTTAAAGCTAAGGTGGATGACATCACAACATTAGAATGACTCATGAGCTGTTATGTGAATTTTGTTGGCTAGCTGCGGACCTTTGACGTTCCTCCCAACCACAAACTTTGCGGTTCATAAACTCTCAACCGCGAGTCACCCCTGAGCTGGGGCCTCGACTCATTGGCCACCACAACCATAAACCAGAGCCACCAAGGTTCACACACTAGGATGCATCCTCTACGACATGATTAATTGAATAACCATGCCTCGATAGGTTACAAAGTCCAAACTTGGGACTCACTGACTGCTTAACCAGTTCCAGAACTCAAGCACAAAGCTCACCAGTTGGTTGCTAAAAACCGAGTTCTCCAAATCTCCAGTTAGTTCCAAAGTCGAAGCCCATGACCTGTTACCACACAATCTAGCAGGGAAAACCTAAGGGACCACTACTATACTAGGTGACAACAATGGGACAATGATCCACTATCACCTCAGTCAGAGTCCTTTGCTCTTTACGGACTTTCACCGATATGAGGATTCTTTGCAGAAAGGGAATCACTTATAATGAATAGATCAATGATTCAGGTATGTTATGATTCCACAAATCCCATTCAACGAGAGACACAACAATGGCTCAATCTTTCCCCGATATGAGGAGTCCTAGTAGGAAGGTAATTACTTATAATGAATAGATCAATGATTTAGGTATGTTGTGATTCCACAAATCCCATTCAAGGAGGGACACAACAATGGCTCAATGCTTCAAGGAAGCTAAACCCTCTCCAAGAAAGGCCTAGGAGGAGATCAAGACTTTAGGGTTTGAGATTTGAAATGATAACATGTATTCCTAAGATCAAGGCTCCAGGTGATAGGGTAGGACCTCTCAAAGAAGCTCTATGTGATGCTTTGATACTTCTAAGAGGATATTCACTTCCTTTGAGAGACCTAGGAAAGGATTGTGCTAGGCCTAGGGTTTTATGGATAATTGTGGGAAGAAATACTTCCAAGGTACTCACTAGGTCAAGGCAAGGGAGGAGAAAGGGTTTCTTATAATTTATTCCAACGAATACTATGCTCATACAATACTCCAAGAAAGTCCCTTAGTCTAGAAGAAACAAACAAGGGTTTCCCTTCTAGGGCACACATAGGGCACAAGATTTTATGGATGATGAATTGTGAAATAATTTACCAAGCTTGGAGATCCTCTAGGCAAGACCCTATTGAAGAGCCTTGTCCTCATAGAATCCAAAATTTCACTCTCTAAAGGAATTCGCTTGATGCCCTAGCCTAGCGTCCTAGAAGAAGGGGCCGAAAATTTGAGGAGGAGAAAGTATGGAGAAGAGAGGAGTGGATCACCGAGTTTCTTGGACTAGTGCC
The DNA here is from genome assembly GCA_034641835.2 of Pinus albicaulis. Classification (NCBI taxonomy): domain Eukaryota; kingdom Viridiplantae; phylum Streptophyta; class Pinopsida; order Pinales; family Pinaceae; genus Pinus; species Pinus albicaulis. Next base: position 287,462,428 of record CM076583.1, read on the forward strand.
TAGACCTTTGGGCTATGGAGTTCTAGATGCTTTTAAATTAACCAAAGTCGTCCTTAAGGAGGCCAAAGATTGATGGCCTAACAATTAGCCTTTAACATTTACCCACTCAAGATTTATGGAGTTTTAAGGAAGAAAGACAAAACTTCATCCACTAGGAACATTCATCATTTTCCAAACAAATAGCTTTCCAAAAATGGTTTTCAATAATTAGGGCACAATAACATTAACCTAGTTGCACCAATTCCATACATTAGATATTATCTCAAGAAAATATTCAATAAGAACTTGCAAGATGACAATATGATATATCCATTCGCAAACCTTGAGATAGCTCCAAAAAAGATCGAAAATTTCAGCTCCATACCTCAAAATGCATAAAAGAATCTCCAATAGTTTCCAAAGAAAAAGTGCGAGTTCTTTTACAAGAGAAGAATCCAAGTGATGATGATGGTCTCTCACAAATGAGAGTGAGTTCTATTTATATGAACCTCACTAAGTCAAATTAGCCTAATTAGCCCCCAAAACATTAAAATAAGGGCAAGAAACAAGCCTTGCTCACAATCCGACCAAGTAGCTTTCACAAATTATAAATTAGCCATCCAAAATGCTAGTTGAATTGATGACATCATGTTGATGTAGGGCCATTGGAGGGCCACGTGGAGTCCTTTTTGTGCCAAATTGTGATAGAGGGTTCTATAAATATCGAACAAGGGGATGGCCCCTTGGTCTCCATGCAAGTCATCATGTGGGGCCCCAAATTGGGTTTGGGTCACAAGAGCTGGTCTCATGGGTCTCTTGTTGATAGAAAAGCCTGTGCTGCTCCAATGATGAGTACTCCGACATGGTGCTTGCCCTCCCATGTCTCAAGGGTGAGACAAACCTCCTCCGGGCCTTGGATCAATTGCCATAACATGCTAAGCCTACCAGGGCACACTGGTCCAAGTGCATCATCTCGTGAAAAATGTGGGGGAATGAAGAGACTGCTTAAGGTGCAATGAAGGTGTCCATGGCATGAAACAATGTTTTAACACATGATGGAGTCCCATGGCTCTCAACACTTCCCCTGGGGGTGTCAATATGATCCTCTGGTAGGCTTGGGCCCCAATTAAGCTGCCCAACCCATGATGAAATCACCTGTCAATTACATATAAGATCCAACTTCCTCACCATTAGGTACAATAATTCATTAGTGCATCTAAGTGAACCAAGCTTGATAATCAAGGGCACATTAAGATTTCATAGTGGGCTTCCCTTCCAAATTTGGGGCTTTAAGCTCGTAATAGTGTTATCTCCCTAGGTAGGAGTGGCTAATTAACAACCCTATTAGCTGTTCCCAACCCCTAAGGGGAAATACATGTCCCTGGTACATCCTTCAATTGATAGGTGCCATGTGAATGATGATGAATGGATGGAGACATGGGAGTTTGAAGGCCGAATGCCATGGGTTCAAGGATGGTAATGATGAGTGATGTCCAAATATTTGGGTGTATATATGTAGGAGGGAGCAATCAAGAATACATGAGTTACCCCGACCTTTGTTTTTTTCCACCTTTATTCATTAGCCTTTTGCCTTTTCTTGATTTTTCTTTGTATTACTGCTCATGGCTCCAAGAGATGAGAGCATGTTGTGTATGATGTAAGGAGTTATTAAACCCTTAAGGTGGGGTAGTTCATCACCCACTAGAGGTTGGGACATGCATAAGTTCCTTAATGATGCGGGGGCACTCATGGGGCCCTAGGAACCAGGGCGATGGCCATAATGATAAGGGATAGACCTCATGTTTGGCTTTTTTCCATGTGCTATTTTAATGTCCCGACCATCTTTTGTATTTTATAATATTCTTTTCTTTTGTTCCTTGCTTGTGACCATGATATGCTTTTAATATTCTTTTATCTGCATCAACCTCCAGGGCAACATTTCTAGGCCCGATCCAAACATGTGGACAAGGGGAGGGGGTGTACCAGTGCCTTGTGGACCCAATGGTCATGTGGACCTAGAGAGGGAAGATAATGAAATAGGGCTTGTACTGTGCGGAGGGGAGTGAAAATTATGGTATGGGAAAACATGACTGTGATACCAAAATCGGGGTTTCACAAGTAGTGCCTTTCTTAAAGCTATAGGTCAATAGGGGAGATCCCACGGGACTAGGATTGAAGATTAACCCCCCATTTAAGGTGAGGAAACAAAACTATGGTCAAAACCCTTTCTTTTTCCAAGTCATCCAATAATCCATGCCCAAGATGCCCAAGGAAAAACAAGCTTAAACACTCGATTGCACAATGAAAACAAATCTTTAGGATTGGATTGCCCACCTTCAAACATATGCTCTTGACAAATGTGCAAGGGGACATATGACTAGTTCAAGGAGCAGAGATCAAATGGTACAATACATCAACTACATCTGTGGCTGTTAGGGCTTGCTGGCTGCCGACTGAGGAGATGTCTAAGAGAAAAATTCTTCTATGGGGTCATCCAGTTTTGGTGGGTAACATCTGACTCCAATTGGGACATGAGCTCTGTGTAGAGTGCACGATCAATGTACTCGAATGGGGAATTCATGAGAACACCAGCAATCCCTTGGGACTGCAAACTTGTATCCTGCACATCACAAACAATGTTTGAAGCATGTGTCCTGGGTATACTTTTATCGCCCATGTTTTCATCAAATAATAAACCATATAGAAAAGAATATCTATTCTATGATGTAACTCTAATCTAAATGCATCTATTCTAGCATGAGAACATGATACGATGATAGTAGCTATGCAAAATAAACGTGCAACTACTCTAGTCTCTAATATACATAGTATACAATGTCAAGTATCCAAGAAACGGGTGAGGTGACTGGCCTTGACAGGGAAAACTGAACCAATTTACTTTTCACCAAGATACAGAATTTCTTAACAACTTATAAGCAACAGAATAGACACACAGATAAAAACACGACACACAAATTTACACAATTATTTTTCTCAAGAAACCCAACAGGGAAAAACCTGTCTCCTTGATGTAGTCTTTTATTGATCTTGAACAATTGAATCAAATATAAGGCGATCTGTTAAACTGAGAACACACTCGTTCTCTGCTATACTAGCCCGAACCACCCTGCAATTATGCTGACCCGGCTTCTGCTTCTTTGCGCTCTGTAACACAACCCTTTACCAATCTAATCATAGGGAGGTGGTTACTAGGTTTCCGACTCTCATTTACGGTTGCAAGAATGGGGAATTTATTTATTTATTTTATTTTATTTTTTGCCCTATCTATGGAATGATTTAATGCAGAGTTGGTTACCATCATATGTTTGACCTTCTACCACATACAAGTAAACATTGGATCATCATATGATATATTATTCATCGACTACTCCATGGGCATTCCCATTACTGTAATCCTCTTGTCCTGGTCTGTCCCAAACCATTACATAAAGGGCACCTGTGTCTATTTCTATGAAATGGATGAACTATTCTCAGAGTTTGAAACATCACAATCTGAAAAGTAAAGCTCATGTTTACCAGTAGACTGTCAATGAAGTCATGGGAACTTGTCAGCTGGGTTATTCCTAGTAAATATTGGTCTTTCCATAACATCTTGAGAAAAGGTAATTTCTCCTTTGTAATGGTTTCAAGCAAGTCAGTTGTTCTTATCATCTCTATATACATTTTCTCTGTGTATGATACATCTCTTTGTTCAATGAATGCTGCATGTGGCGTTTCTACTTTCTTATGATAAAGTTTATTTTGGCAACCCTCTGACCATGGAATCAATCAAAAGGAGTGTCATCCACATTTCTTACTAAGAAGCAACTACCATGGCTATTAGAAGAAGACAGTCCCACTGGCTGAACATACTCCCTCAACTCATACATATTGCACAGATAACAAGTTGGTTAGAGTCGGATTGCTGAATGGTCTCTTTGACACCAGTCATGGGTGCAATGCATTGAGGTGCTACATACACATACATGCAGATATAGATATCAGGATTCAGGGTCTTAATAGTGGAGACATGTGGAGCCAGAATACTGAGCCCCCTCTGATGAACAGTTTAGCATCTGATTAAGAGTTTACCATTTTGAGGGCTCATGTTTGCCATCCCTTATCCTTCAATAGTTTCCTTAATAAATACTTAGCAGTGACAATAACATGCTCCATCGATGGTATCACTAAAGGCAAAAGACTCCAGGTACTTTCTTCCTGGACGAAGAATGGCTATAGGTTATGTATCAAAGTCCTTCCTATTTGTCATGTACAAGTCATGAGAAAGAAGTTCAAAGAACCCAGGATGGGTGTTGAAAGTTTCCATGCATATCCTCCTTAGACATCAGTAACATGGGAGAGATAGCCATAATTTGATGAGAGAAGGTAAGCATAGGTCTCTTCTACTGAACATGCATTTGCTCTTGAAAATAGAACAAAATCATGCCCGAAATACCAAAATATCTCGGATAAGCAAGCTGGAAAACTCTATGGAAAGTGCCATTTCCTAGCCACTTAATAGGCTATAATCATTCATCAAAACATCCCTTGAAATCTTGGAAAAGTAAACTGAAAACAACTCTACAAAAGGTACCATTTCCCAGCCATGCAATGTCATGCAATCATTCATCATGATTACACTTGAATGAGGTCAGGGTTAGATTCTATAATTGGTAAAAATATCCCTCAAAAAGCACTTAGCATGAGGCCAAGTTCTATGTATATGTGTAACCATATATCATAGTGAGATTTCAGGTGTACCTTACATTACAGAGCAGAAATAGCAACTCTGCCATTACAACCAGCTATTTGAACTTGAAGTAACATATCATACTCAGATTTGAGATAAAACCTGTGTAAAGATGCATGACATGGTAGCACAGAGTAGGGAATAATTCTAATCAAGGGGGACATCCCAGTTGTCATACAATAAACTGGTATGTTGGCAATACTATGTGCAATTCTCTTTGGTACAAGCATGGCGAGGTAAATGGAGAAAACAAGTGAGAACAATCAGATTGCTATGGGGCAAGCTTGTATGCTGCCCATAGCATCTACAAAATACATGCAACATCCTCTATACTAGGTATATGAGAACTTTAAGAATGATTTAGGTAGAAAACAACTGAAATCACTCCAGATTCCCACTGCTAAATGCATTGGAATGAGGTGCCTACATTAACTGTACTTATGCATGGAAAAGTACTCATAATGGACTAAGTATCATGGGATTGCTATGCTGAGCTCTGTATGAACCCTACAAATTTGGCATTATCTTCCTTTTTTTCTTCTTCTACAATTGAGTATCTTGGCTCTTCCAAAGAGGATAAGTAGGAATTATCGAATTAAGAAATAGTCCATAAGTACAACCATGAAGGCCATTATTAAAATAAGGACAATTAAGAATTGTTTGCATCACCCCTTTTTAAAAGGAAGCAGTGGCACTTGCTAAGAAGTGGGTATGATGGATAAAACACATATTCCCCGACTGAAGCAGGGGCCTTTTGTAATTCATCAAATAAAGGTACATGAATAAAGCCTTCACTCACACTTGAAGAGTGTGACCCTAGTATTGTTTAATGCTGTTAGCAATCTAGAAAAACCTGTTCGCCATTATGTCAACAACACCTACTAAAGAAACTAACAATTGCACAGTCATTAGCAAGGCACACATTTACCGAACTGATCCAAAGTAAATGCGAAAGACAGAGTTACAGTAAGCCACAGTCAACATACTAAGTTTGTCAATGCCTCTCTAGATGTCATCGAAAGGGAAGTTCCACCATTGAAGTTCCATGCTAAGTTTGTCAATGTCACTCCAGATGTCACCAGCTTGAAGTGAGTAACCAAGGATGCCATTAGGTCCTTCAAAGAGCTTGCATCATAGCAAGGAGATTTATATGCTGTTTGACTGGGGCATGCATAGCTATCAATTTGTGGAGTATACTGTTAGTTTTTCTAGTATCGGATGTGTTCTAGCCACGAAATTTGGTGGAGAGGCTAGAATACATGAGATCTCCAAAACCCGGAAATCGTTCATGGAAATTCCACCTAGAAGTGTCTCGACTCTCAACTAGATTATTAACCAAATTTTAAATATTTCCTAAGTCTAAACTTAGGGAATATGGTTACTTAATCAATATTGATTGAGATAAGGTGAGAATAGTCTAGAAACTCACACTGATCGATCCAAAGATGATCCTAGCCATTGATTAAGTTTTAATCTTGGCCGTCGGTGCTCCAATAGTGGATTATAAGAGGAGATCGATGTGGTGATGGAGAGTAGACTAGTGCAGATACTCAGTTGTCTAGGCAGTTCGATTTTCTCGGTGGCAGAGATTCAACAGAGAAGATAGAGCCAGAGGGTGAGTAGCAGGTGGTAGAGGAGGTTAGCAACATTCCAGAAGGAAGTTTTCTGGTTCCGGAAAGAGGCAGTGAGTGGAAGGTCGAAATCCCCAAAGGCTCTACGCAAGCACTGCACAAAAGTTAGAGGATTCAACGTATGGCTAGGGAGGCAATTTCGAGGGCAAAAATTAGCTGTGGATGAGATTAGATTGCCAATAGAGCATCTAAATTATTGTACTCATAATTGCTGTGGAAGATTAATAATAAAACCCTCATCTGCTGCACTGGTTTTCCCAAGTTGGGTTTTTCTAGGAACAATTGTCCAAAAATAACTGTGTCAAAATTCTTGTATGTGTGTGCTAAAATTCCTCAGTTTCCAACATTTTATTTTTCAAAGTATTTTTATGGTGAAAATTGCAATAGTGATTTATTCATTGTTTGCCGCAGCAAATAAATTGCATAATTAAATTTACAGTTAGGGGGATAATTTCCAGTTATTGAAATAGATGAAATTTTCACATGGTATCAGAGCGTAAGTGATCAATCGGAAGCTCAGAAGGGAAGGAAAAAATTTCTCTACTCAGAGGGAGCAGTAGGCCGAATTCTAGAGGTAGCGTAGTTCATTGACATACATGCCGAATTGCTGGGGCAAAAAATTTGATTTTCAGTTGCAGGGTTGGCAGAAAAGTTGAATTGGCCAAGATAGTGATTCCAATAGTCAGAGGGAGCAACTGTAGCTCATATTTTTGCTGAACTGATTCCTGGTTGGACGTAGAGGGTTTTGCAGCAGTTTGGAATTGCAGAATCAACGTCGGGTGGAAAGAGGAATAACACACTGTAAATTCTTCGGTAAGACCATGGATAAAATTAACATTTAGGAGGCTTCAAATTTGTCTTCTAGGTTAGAGGATGAATTTGCTTCCTTATCAGGATCAACTTCACAGGGTGTCTAGTATATAGACAGTGGAGCATCGACTCATATGATAGGGGTTAGAGAATATTTCTCTAGCTACAAGGAGGAGCAGATGGAATTCCAGATTATGATGGGAAACAAAACTAAGTGTCCTCCAATAGGGAGAGGTACCATCGATTTTCAGAAGAAGTTAGGAGCATCACCAACGCTACAGATGTATTGCATGTGAAAGGATTAGGTATGAACCTAATTTCAGTATCCCAGTTACAGGATAAGGTATATGATATCCACTTTGTAGGGAAGAAAGTGTTTGTCAAACACCCAAGCTGGAAGAAGGTATGGCAGACTGGAGTTCAAAGTAACAAATTGTATAGGTTGCAACTCGACTCTCCAATGGCACTAATAGGCAGTGATGGTAGTAGTGGGAAAGAATTGAATGAGTTATGGCATAGGAGAATGGGACATTTACACCATGGAACACTCAAGATGCTTAGAGAAACAATAACAGGGGTTCCAGAACTTGGCACGAAACACGATGATGTGTGCAGAGGATGTGTACTTGGGAAGTATGCAAAGGCAACATTCCCAAGAAGTGACAACAGATCAGATGGCATGTTAGGACTTATACACTCAGATATTTGTGGCCCGATGTCCACTAGAGCTCTTAGTGGTGTTGAATACTTTGTCACCTTCATTGATGACCATTCCAGAAAAACCTGGATCGACTTGTTAAGGACCAAGGATGAGGTCTTTGATCGTTTTAGAGAGTTTAAGGCTCTCGTGGAGAATGTGACAGGGAAAAAGATCTAGGTACTTTGCTCAGATGATGGTGGAGAGTATATTAGTAAAGTTTTCACATATTTTTGTGCGAAGGAAGGCATTAGAAGAGAGTGTACAACTCCATATAATCCATAGTATAATGGGGTAGCGGAGCGGAAAAACATGACTATAGTTGTGGCTGCAAAAGCAATGTTATATGACCAGGATTTGCCTAGGTTTTTATGGGCAGAGGCATGTAACACTGTAGTATATATTCAGAACAGGACTCATCATAGAGCATTGGTGGAGGAAATGCCAGAAGGAGTCTTCACATGGAAGAAGCCAAAAGTTAGTCACTTTAGAATCTTTTGCAGCGTTGCTTATTTCCATGTGCTAGATGAAAAGCATACCAAATTGGATTAGACTACAAAGAAGGGGTTTCTCGTTGGGTATAGTGAAACCTCAAAGGCATACATGATCTACATTCCTAGTAGTAGGAAGATTGTGGTGAGACGAGACATGAAGTTCATGGAGGACCGAGCTTTCAGGGGATCTCGTGAGATGCCAACAGGTGATCAGAACTAGTCAAGAAAAGCTCCTTTGTCCAGCAACAAGGGAAGCCGGTGGGACCGACAGTAGGATAGTCACAGGGATCAAGTACAATGACTAGTACCAATATTTCTTCAGATGCAGGAGATCCGGGGAGTTCACAACAAACGAAGCAACAAACACAGGATGAGGAGCTGGTTGAACCTCCCACCACTAGTGGTTGTGCCAACAGGGAGGTTTGTCAGACATTGAGAGATGCATACGAGTTTATTGGAACTCCTAGGACGAACAAGAGACAACAAAGATAGCCTGACAAGTACCAAGCATTGGCGACTCAGGTTGCAAAAACTTCTAGCTTTCAGGAGGCTGCACAACATCAAGTGTGTGTAGATTCCATGGTAGAAGAGTATAGCTCTATCATGACGAATGATGTTTGGGAGGTGGTTCCGAGGCCTGAAGACAGGTTAGTGGTAGGTTCTAGATGGATCTACAATATCAAGTATGTTGCAGATGGCAGTGTGGAGAAGTACAAGGCTAGGTTTGTGGTAACGGGGTATGCACAAAAAGAAGGGAGAGATTATGAGGAGACCTTCACCCCAATTTCCAGATACACATCTATCCAGTCAGTTCTATCCCTAGCAGCTCAGAGGGGATGGCGGATTCACCAAATGGACGTCAAGGCAACATTCTTGAACGAGGTGATAGAGGAAAATGTGTACATAGAATAACCAGCGGGCTTCGAGACTCATGAGAGGTGCACTCATGTGTGTAGATTGAAGAAAGCTCTATATAGACTCAAGCAGGCTCCCAGAGCATGGTATGGTCGGATTGACGGCTACTTGCAGCCTGTGTTGCCAGGAAACGTGGGTGCAGGGACAGGGACGACACTTTTTGAAACAGGGTGTGTGGGTTCGTCGGGGGTATATATATATATATATATATATATATATATATATATTATATAATATATGTATATAAAACAAGAAAAATAAAATATTTTTGATTTAAAAATTAAAGTTTAAACTTCAAAGACTTAAACATGCACATCATTGAACATTGAACATTCACATAATGATATATGATAATATTAAATAACTTAATAAGTTATAAAAATCACGATATATGTCCATTGTCATACTACATTCAAAATTTCCCTTAAGGGCAAAGAGTCAAGACATCTCCAAACATGAACTAGGAATTTTCAAAATACTAAAGTCTAAAATAAAAATTTTAAAATAGTGAACAATGGCTTCCTCAAGCCATGTCATCAACGTCCATATCACCAGCATCACTTAGATCTTCAGTCAGCATGATCTCAAGGTAGGAATCACTCTCATCTTGAGGCTCCTGCTCATCCATAGCAGTTGAAGTTAGCTCAATAAGGCCATCTGGTTGTATTTCCTCATCCACACACATAGCATCATCTGTGTATTTGTCCCATCTCTTGAAAGGACCCTCCTTCTACCTAGTGTATTTTCGAGATATGAGACGAAGTGTGCTATGAATGTACACTAAGTTCTCTGCCTTCTTTGAGCCCAACCTATTTCTTTTTACTGAATGGATAAAGGCATAAGTACTCCAATTGCTCTTGCAAGATGAAGAACTAGCTACTTGGAAAATTAGGGGAAGCCCATTAAATTAATTAAAAAATAAAAAATAAAAGTTAAAATGAAAATTGAAAATTCAATACAAAAATTTAAATGAGAAATAAGATGAGGAACTCCAAACTAGCTACTTGTCCAAGTAACCGTATGGCAAATTGCTGCAACTCGGGAGCATCAACACCATGAAGCCACCACCAATCAATTGGATCCTTCTCCTTGCGTCTATCAGCCAAAGCTGCATGCGAACCAAAGACACCTTGACCACGTGAAAATTGGGCAAACTGAGTTCGTATGTCAGAGGCTTCTTCTGTATCACCATAAATTCTCTTTATAGCGGTTAAGAATCCTTTGAACACCTCTCTATCTTGGAGGCCTTCTTCCTGTGGTGGGATCATACCATTTTGGATTAACTGCATAAGCTGCCATATGAAGAGGGGTGTTCAATTTATTCCACCGCCCATGTATAAACTCTTTCAGTTGTGGCCATAAAGTAGGATTCTTCCTATTTGTGATGGTTTGGATCCTCTCACACATGAAGTCCATGTTCTCATAAATTTCACCTAAACATGGACCATCTGTATCCGCATAGCGGAGCATATCACAAATTGGTTCTATAAATTCCACAACAAATTTGCCATCAACCCAAAATTGATCATCCAAAATCAACCTCCTCACCTCCAAAGCTGCATCGGAGGTAGATAACTTCCATTGATCCCACATATCACTGATCACTGTGGCAAATAAAGCCTCCTTCATCTCCACAAGCCTCCTGAGTAAAATGTAATAAGTTGCAAATCTGGTATCTGCAGGTTTAAGAAGCTCCATTTTGGCATGCTTGCGGTAAATGGCTTGTGATTGATGATGGTTGCATATAAAGATTTGAATTTTGCGGCCATTTTCAATTATTGTTCGGATCCATTCAAGTTTCCCATTGTCCTTCAATGCATTATTCAAAGAATGCACTGCACATGGTGTCCAAAAAATATGCATGCGTATATCAAAGACAAAATTAATATTTAAAAAAAATCAAACTTGCAATAAAAAATAAATAAAAATTCAAAATGTAATTCAATTATTCATGTAATTTAAAAATTGAAACTTGTAGTTGTCACTAACCTATACTCCTTTTGAACCATTACCCCTGCTGCTTTGCACATTGGAGTTGGATCAGTGATAACTTGAACAACATTGGATGGCCCCACCTTTGCAATGGCATCACATAATTGGTCTTTCAAGAACATAGTGTTCTTTTCTTGACCAGAACAATCAATGGCCCTGAGAAAATAAGGACCAGACATGGAAGAGACAATGATGTTTATCAATGGATGATTCCTACAATCAGTCCATCCATCCATGACAATGGAGCATCCATCTACACTCCAAGACGCCTTCAAGGGTGCCATTGTCTTCTCAAGACGAGCTTTCTCCCTGTCCACCAAGACAGTTCGGAGCTTCTCATAACCAGGTGCTTTATATCCTGGAGGTCCATCATTAATAACACAAAGCATTTGCTCAAAATAAGGTGAACGAGCTGCATTGAAGGGAATACCACATGCAAGAAAAAATCTTGCTATTGCAAGATCAACACCGTCCCTACCTTTCACATCAAACATGTCATAAAGGCCGCCAACTTTAGGCTTCTTGTGTGCATGACTGGTAGTGTTTTTTGATGCTCTAGATGGAATATGCTCATCACCAAATTGAACATCATCATCAGATGGTAATTCTTTCTCATTAGACTCATCATCTTCATTGACATCATGATCAACATTACGACATGATTGAGAGATTGCCTTACCATCAGCCCTTTGTTGCTCGCTTTGTGCACTAGGGAGTCTATTTGCATCATCTGGGTCTCTAGGGCAAGGATCAACACCCTTCCTTGGTATCTTCATAAAATGAGCTTTAACTCGGGTATAACTCCCTTTCCATTCAAGCTTACATAAATTGCATTTTATTGTAGTTGTCCCCCCAAAACCCTTTGGAGGTTTTTGCCTATCCACATATTTCCACAGTGGATATTGTGGATTTGATGAAGACATTCTTGATTTGGAAATAAACCAAATGGCCAAACTTGAAAGCAAAGTAAATAGAAAATTTAAATTTAAAAATGTGAACACTGAAAATTAAAATTTAAAAATCATTGGCCTCAAGCAAGCCAAAATTAGGCCTAAGGAACTTTGTAGAGATCTGTTTAAAAAAGGAGAAATAACAGCCAGATTCAGCCTGTATAGATTATTAAATACAATGATGTAAGCTTGAGTTTTAAGGTAGTTGTTGAGAGTGACAGAGGTTCAATTTTCTAAGTTGAAGGAGCAACTTAGGAGGTGAGTATTTTGCTAGAAGGAGAGTACTGTGTGAAGGACAAATCAACCCAAAAATTCCAGTATAAAAGGGACTTCAAAATGCAGCTTCTTCAAGGTAGAGATAATTAGGATTTCTCTTGTATTTACTATTTTTTTTTTTTTTTAGTTGTAAAAATTTCTCCAAAGAAGCAAATAAAATATGGAGTAAAATTATAAAATTATAATTTTATAAATCAGTGAATCACTGGTGACTGAACAGAGGGCCGACTATATTAAAAAAAAATATTTGTCTTGCACAGTGCTGCACCAAAACTTGTTCACTATGCCCCTGCCTTTGTTGCTCACTGCTGTGACAATTGGAAACCGAAATCCTCACACGCTGTTTTGCTAACTTGAAAGTTGATGCTCACTGCTGCAGCTGGATGCAGGGATGCTGGATGGCGGGCGGATGCGGAGGTTTCTGCAGCCTGATGGGCGACAGATGCGGAGGCAACCTACTGCATGCGGAGGAAACACAGTCGCCTGCGGCCGAGGAGGATGCGATTGCAGCTGAGGAGGATGAGGTTCCCGTCGGCCGAGGAGGGTGAGGTTGTCGCTATGCCGCCACTATGCCGAGGAGGGTGAGGTTGCCGCTGTGCTGAGGGTGAGGCTGAGGGTGCGGTTGCTATGCGGTTGATTGTTGTGGCTGTGGTTGATTGTTGTGAGGCAGAGGGTGAGGTTGTTGCTGTGCGATGAGTTGCTGTGGGTTGATTATTGTGGCTCGTGGGTTGCGGAGTCCGATCATATAGAACTTTAAGTTTTTTTTTATTTTAAGTTTAAGTTTATGTTTTAAGTTTTAATTTTAAATTTAAATTTTTAAGTTTTAAATTTTAATTTTCAAGTTTTTAATTTTAATTTTTAAGTTTTGAGTTTAAAAAAAAAAAAAAATCGCAATAAGAATAGTCAGTCATATTTAATTTTAATTTTAATTAAAAAAATTTAAATTTTAATAAAAAAATCTCGACTATAGTCGAATTTAATAAAATAATTTTTTTTAAAACTAAACTTGCTGCCGAAGAACCCGAAAAGAACCCGTTGTCGGGGTTCTCCGTCGCCGAAGAACCCTAAAAGAACCCGTTTTTAGGGTTCTTCATCCCCAAATCAACAAAAGAACCCTGATTTTGTGTGAGAAGTCTCGGGTTCTTCCATGAAGAACCGGGTTCTTTAGGGTGCTTTTGAGAAGAACCCGTCCCAACACCCAGTACGTGGGGACGGGTTCAGGAATCCTACCCTTGGGTGCGGAAACCTGTGCAACGTAGCTTGCAGCAGATGAGATTTATCAAGTGTGATGCAAATCCCAACCTTTACTACTTGATGGTAGAGGGTGAGCCACTCATCCTAGTATTGTATGTGGATGATCTCTTTTTGACAGAATCATCAGGGCTCATAGAGGACTGCAAGAGGAACCTGGCAGTAGAGTTTGATATGACGAATTTAGGGTTAATGCACTATTTCCTAGGATTGGAAGTGTGGTAGAAGGATGGGGAGATCTTCCTTGGAGAAGGAAGACACGTTACAAATGTTTTGAAGAGGTTCAGAATGCAGAATTGTATACCCATGTCTACGCCCATGATCACCAATTGGAAGAAGATAGGTGCATCAGACGACAAGGATGTCGACCCCACCGTGTATAGACAAATTATTGGGTTTCTCATGTATCTGGTCAACACTAGGCCAGATATTTGCTTCACAGTCAATACCTTCAGTCAGTGTATGGTAGAGCTGAAGAGGGTACATTGGGCAGCAGCGAGGTATATCCTGAGGTATGTGTGCGACACAGTGGAGTACAGGTTGAGATATACCTAAGGGGATGACGTCAGACTATGTGGGTTCACGATGCAGTTTGGGCAGGTAGTTCAATAGACAGGAAAAGTACCTCAGGGTATTGCTTCATCGTTGGATCAGGGATGGTTTCATGGTGCAACAGTAAGCAAAAGTCAGTAGCACTGAGCTTTGCAGAAGCAGAGTACATGGCAGCAAGCATAGCTACGCGTGAAGCCATATGGCTTCGAAAACTACTTGTAAGCTTGTTCAAGCAGAGGATGGAGGTAACCAATGTCTTCTGTGATAATCAGAGTTGCATAAAGCTCTCTGAAGCTTCCAATATTTCATGACGGGTAGAAACACATAGATATTCGGTGTCATTTCATCAGAGATTGTTTATAGCCTGGAGCAGTCCAATTACAGTATGTTCCCACAGAAGAGCAGGTTGCAGATATACTCACGAAAGCTCTAGGGAGAGCTAAGTTTGTCTATTTCAGAGAACAAATGGGTATGGTGGGGAACCCGTTTTAGTAGCAGGGATAAATTATTTTGGATGCCTCTTAGTTGCAGTTGTAACAATAATAGATGAGAGGGAGTTGTAGTGTAGATGCAGAGTTGGCAACAATATAATAGGGTCAGCAGCAGCTCAAATTCAACATCAGAGTTGCGTAGTAGTTGGTGGGCAACAGTTGCCAGACATCAACAGTGTGATAGGAGGTGATACAAAGACATGGTGTTGTAGCAGGGTTTGCATGATAAGAACACATTCCTCGTTATGAGGGAGTGTTAGTTTTTGTAGCATCGTATGTGTTCTAGCCATAAAATTTGGTGGAGAGGCTGGAATACATGATATCTCCAAAACCCAGAAATCGTTTATGGAAATTCCACCTAGAAGTGTCTCAATTAGATTATTAACCAATTTTTAAATATTTCCTAAGTCTAAACTTAGGGAATATGGTTAATTAATCAATATTAATTGAGATAAGGTGAGAATAGTCTAGAAACTCACACATATCGATCCAGAGATGATCTTAGCCATTGAATAAGTTTTAATCTTGACCATTGGTGCTCCGACAGTGGATTATAAGAGGAGATCGATGTGGTGATGAAGAATACTCTAGTGCAGATACTTAGCTTCCCAAGCAGTTTGATTTTCTCAGTGGCAAAGGTTCAACAGAGAAGATAGAGCCAGAGGGTGAGTAGTAGGTGGTAGAGGAGGTCAACAACATTCCAGAAGGAAGTTTTTCGGTTCCGGGAAGAGGCAGTAAGAGGAAGGCCGAAATCCCTAGAGGCTCTGCGCAGAAGGTTGATGCAGAGGATTCAACGTATGGCTAGGGAGGCAATTTTGGGGGCATAAATTAGCTGTGGGGTGAGTGAAAATTCTCACAATAAATTTGCTAATATTTTCCTCAGATTAGATTGCTAGTAGAGCATCTAAATTATTGTACTTAGAATTGCTGTTGAAGATTATTAATAAAACCCTCATCAGCTGCACCGGTTTTCCCAAGTTGGGTTTTTTCGGGGACACTTGTCCAAAAATATTTGTGTCAAAATTATTGTGTGTGTATGCTAGAATTTCTCAGTTTCCAGCATTTTATTTTCCGAAGTATATTTATGGTGAAAATTGCAATAGTGATTTATTCATTGTTTGCTGTAGCAAATAAACTGCATAATTAAATTTACAGTTAGGGAAATAATTTCCAGTTATCACAATAGATGAAATTTTCACATATATTAATTTAACATCAGTATCTAACATACAACATTCTGTTTTGAATTTTAGTGCTATATCCCTTATGCCACCCATTCTACCTTACATATTAGTAACCATTCACAACACTAAAATCTTGTAATTGTGCACAAACAAGCATGTGGTTTATAGGGAAAACACATGTTGAGAATTTGGTAGGGTGATGATTAATTCAAATTCTCTCCTTGATAATTACTTGTGAGTTTACTTGATTTACTTATGTCTTCTCTTATTAGTTGTTTAGTCTTTCATCAAGTCAATTACCAAAATACAAGAGACACAAATTTAGTCTCTTCGAGCCAGGGCAAAACCTCTCCCTCTTGGAGAGGAAAAGCCACGAGAAATTCTTCTTATAGACTTTCAAATGACAAGTACCATGACCAAGACTCAGACCCTTAACCTATGTATGCTTCCAAGACCTTGTCACTGCTTCTTTGCTGTCCTCCAATGCTCATCCTTCTTTTCTACACCAATCTGCACTGACCAACACCAACACTAGAGAGCTCAGTCTCTATCTTCTTTGATCCATTCTTGGTTACCCAAACATTACAAAGTCACTTGAGACCTTATATTTTATTCGCATATCCTTTAAATCTTATTCCTTTGAGATACATTACTTTCTTTTATGTACTATAAATAGGAAGGTAAATCACAGATTTACCTTCCTTCTGTTCTCGCACTGCAATATAGCCCTTAGACTCCACATCAAACCAAATTTTAGTCTTTCGCATTATATCACAATACATCATATGAATGCCTTCCATAGATAGACTGTATATCTCAGATTTGTCCGAGTGCATATTACTATGGATAAGCCATAGACTTTGCTACGCATTTAGTCACATGTTCCCTTCAGACTAATCCCCAACTTCTTCACTGTGATCCGCACTTATCTTCTTCAGAACTTAACCACGCTGTCTACATTAGACTTACCCGAAACCGATCCTTACATTCTTCATTAGAGCAATCCGCATTTTTCTATGTCCAAATGAGCCGCAGCTTCAACACTATATATAGTGCACTGTTTCCAGATTTAGGCTGACTCTCCAGGCTGCTTGGTAGGCCGAATTTTACCACTGTCTTTAGGCCGACATGGAGGGCTTACATTCCAACGTTAGAGAGGATCACACGAGGGTAGCTTTGAACATCATTCAGGAGCCATTTTCGTCACGGTTTCATGACAAGGTCTTGGAGCATATTTTGTTGACTAGACTCTTCATATTCATTACATTTATAACTAGTAGAAAAATCCTAATAGACATCAAGAAGAAGTCTATTGACCTATAATAACCTAGACCATTACATTGATGGAAAGCATAGAACCATTGATCTAATAGATAGAGCACAAGTGAACAAAACTTAGAGTTGTGATAGAGCAAAGCGATAGCGATTGATACCGACACGTATAGCGATGGTGGATCCCGATTACCCACATAGCTGATGCCAATTCCCACATAGACAATTAACGGGAGAGAGATAGCTGATGCCCTGATGCCGATTCTCAACTTCTATTGACCTATAATAAAACCTTGCTCATGAAACCCATGAAGCAAGCATAACAAAAATACATTTTATTATCTTTGTCTTCTTCTTTTTACATAAATACATAATTACATAGTCAATATGAAAACCGATCCTAGTTATACTTTTCAACACTCCCTCTTAACTAGGGAGGTATTCATACAGGTACATGGTCACTTTCAAACTGAAGAATCTCATAAGAAGAATCGGATTGGTAATTGCATCAGTATTGCTTCATATCAACCAACATTGTCCTAGTGCAAGGCCTTGACTAACAATCCCATCTCTTAACGAGACAATGGGCTACAATGTTGGCGAGACACATGACTTATGGAAACCATAGTCATTGTCTCTCCAAGGTGCATACCCCACCCAGGTGTTCCCAGAGTATGACCTTCTTTGGACTATTCTTCTCTTGGGTAGCCAGCCCTCAAAGAATATTGATCCCCGACTACTCTTATCTTGAATGCCCTATCACATTCTCAAAGAGTATCGAATGCCAGATGATTACCCAATCCTCCATTCTGTCTTCCCAGGTGAAGACCATAATGCTGTGTCTATCCATTCTCTCCACATGGCTTACACTGAGACTTACGGCTGTTAGTCCTGGTCTAGTGTATAACACATGTATTAAAGAATCATATACGTCACTCCCTCTTAACTCACGAAGGACATACTTCAAGTTTCTTCCAAGAAAGAAACTTATCACTAGGCTCCCTTTCAACCAGGGACTTGTAGCAACAATGGTGAGACACCCAGCTGCTCATGAAGAATTCCTCCCCTCGATGTCATGGATTTCGATATTGAGGAGTCTTCAACCTTTGGCTTCATAAGGCACAAGTCACCCATCACTTTCATCCACGAGTCATGTCAGTTATTAGAAAGTGTTTCATCAGACTTTCTTATCTGGTCCACCTTTATGCCATGCTGCTTTCCTTCGAACCATCTCCAAAGGATCTTACATCCTTTCACATGATTGACAACCCTGCATAAATTCATCCAGATAAACATATACATATGAACTTTTAAATAAAAAGTTACCTCAGTGATGATCTTTGTAAATTTATGCAGATGTTCTATGCTTGATGCAACTTTACTTATCACTACAACATTCACATAAACAATCAAGTAAAATGCTGATAGAACATACCAGTGGATCTAGAGAAGACAAACCAGAAACAGAAAAATGTGGTGGTGCGTTACGGCGGTCAACATGATGCTTCAACTAGCAAAGTCTCCTTGGTCAGCCAACCCAGCATGTGTCACGGTCAACCTTTGACCTCGGTTCTTGTGCCAAAATGTACGACCTTCCAAAATCGAAGTCTCCACCAAAAATCAGCGCCTTTGGACCATGCGTTGACCAAAGTCAACGCTAGTCAAACTTGCGTGGAAACCCTAGCTACAACAACTTCCTCTTCGTCCTTCTTTCCCACGTGTGAACTGAAACTACCTCCAAGGAGCTCGAACCAATTAGAAGAGGAGAGATGATGTGTGAGGATGAGATGAGTGAAATGTCCTCCAACGTTGACTCTATTTATATCAATCACTGAGGTGTGTGACACATTTGTTGGGGGTGTAAAACCTTAAGGCCGACCTGCACATATTTTGAAAGTATTAAAAATAAATTCAAAATAAATGTTCTGCTCATCGGATCAAGATGATCTTTAGATCGATCTTGCACCTCTTTGAAAGAGGAACCCAATAAAAATATTGGTGTCTTCATCTGAGCATCACAACATGGAGCAAAACCTAGTTGTCCAATTTTAACAATCTTTCACCATGACATATTCCTGTAGGCATCAACATCCTCTATTCAGATTGGCACATCTCCTAAAGATATGTCTTGTCAAGGGTCTTCTTCTTTACCAGAATTCTATCAGAGTCTACATATCCTCCCAGGAGATCTCCTAGTCACATCTTCTTGGCTTTCGGATGATAACCGCATCTTGACATAGTTGCACTTCATGATCTCTTCCTTTCTTTCTCCACAAATCTTCATTCCCACATCTTCTTGGCTTCTGGATGATAACTGCCTCTTGACACAGTTGCACTTCATGATCTCTTCCTTTCTTTCTCCACAAATCTTCATTCCCAGGAACTTCCAATTTCCAGTTCCTTGTTTGTATACAACCACCTCATATTCCATATGAGGACATATTATGTTGATTTCATCCGATAATGTTAAATTTGGACAACTAGGTCCAAACTCCATGTTGTGATGCTCAGATTAAGAGGCTAATATTTTTGTTGGATTCCTCTTTCGGAGAGGTGTAAAATCCATATAAAATATATCTTAATCCAATGAGCAGAACATTTATTTTGAATTTATTATTTATAATAAATTATATGTGCAGGTCGGCCTTAAGGTTTCACACCCCCAGCGGATGTGTCACACACCCCAATGATGGATATAAATACAGGCAAAGTTGGAGAGCATTTCACCACAACTCAACACACATCTTCTTCTCTCATCTGATTTAGTACGAGCTCCTTGGAGGACAAGTTCAGCCCACACGTGTGAAGTAGGAGGACGAATCTGTACGGTTGAGCTGAAGGACGAATTTCTGCAGCTAGGGTTTTGCTGGAAGTTTGATCAGCGTTGACTTTGGTCAACGCATGGTCTGAAAGGGCTGAAAATTGTTGGAGAGTTCGATTTTGAGAGGTCGTACACTTTGGCACTGAAATCGAGGTCAAAGGGTTGACCAAACTGTTGCTGCGTTGACTTTTAGCTTGCTGCGCTGCGTTGACTTTTCTGGACATCGTTGACTTTTTTTGGAGTTGACTTGGGTTGACTCGGTTGCTGATTGGAGGACTGTTGTGACACATTCTGGGTTGGCTGACCAAGGAGACTTTGCTGGTTGAAGCATCCTGTTGACCGCCGTAACGCACCACCACATTTTTTTGTTTCTGGTTTGTTTTCTATAAGATCCACTTATATGTTCTATCAGCATTTTACTTAACTATTTGTGTGATTGCTGTAAGAAAAGTAAAGTTGCTTCAAGCATAGAACATCTACAAAAATTTACATGGTATCAGAGGTGAGGTGAAGACAAGCCCTATCTTTAGCAATCACCATCGGAGGAAATGGGTTCCACAAGTTTTGAATTCAAGGAGAATGACAAGCTGACTGGAAGGGATGACTTCCATGCCTGGAAGATGATATTAGATTTCAAATTGGAAGACCATGATCTCTTGGATCATGTACTGGGTAAGATTCAAGAACCTCCATCCAATGCCACTGCTGCTACTAAAAACAAGTATAAGAAGGGGGAGATCAAAGCAAAGCTGATGATCAGGGAATCCATAAATAAGAGTCTGGTTGCCTATATATCTGAGCTAGGCACATCCAAGGAGATGTATGACAAATTGATCCTGATGTTCAAAGTAAACAATGTGAACCAAGTGCTATTCCTCAAGAATAAGTTGAAGAATATGAAGAAGGGCCCGGATGAGTCTGTTCAAACTTACTTTCTGAAATTGACCGAAACAAGGAACAATCTGCTGGCTATTGGGGAGACAATAGCTGATCGTGAGATGGTTCTCACCGCACTTGGAGGACTCCCATATGAATGGCAAGTATTCACAACTACCATTCTCAATAATAATACCATTCCTAACTTTGATGAGCTTCTGTCTAGATGTATGCAAGAAGAAACAAGAATGAAGGAATTCGATAATGACAGAAATGCTGCTTATGGTGTTCATTCTCGAAAGAAGAACTCTAGTGGTCCTAAGGACAAAGGAAGAACAAGGACTCAAGAAAAGAAGGGTAAGTGTTTCACTTGCCATAGGCCTGGTCACTATGCCAGAGAATGCCCCTTCAAGAAGGATTCTCCCGATAGTGATGAGAACAACAACAACCGGAGGAATGGGAATCGAAGAAACGACAGATCTAAAGGAAAGAGGAAGGCTCCCTCTGGTGGAAACAATCAACCTTCGAAAAGGTCTAGAAACTCCAGGTATGAGGAGTCTAATGATGTTGATAAAAGAAATGAGTATATTCTTGTATCTGCTCTATCTGCTACATCTCCACCCGACACTATGGATGTCTGGCTGATAGATAGTGGTGCCTCAAGACACATCATTGGTTTCAAGGAAGCACTCTCTGACATGGTTGAGAAGGATACCAATCTAGAAATTATCCTTGGAGATAATGCCACGTATCCCGTGAAAGGGACAGGGACTGTGACCCTCCACTTGTCTCAAGGACAAGTCCTATGTTTGCAAGATGTACTCTATGTACCAAAATTGAAGAAAAACCTTGTGTCTGTATTAGCCATGGAAGACGAAGGGTTCAATGTAACATTCTCTGATGGAAAGGTGCTCATGTGGAAGAAGAGCTTCAAGGAAGCTATCTCGATTGGTTTTAGAGTTGGTACACTCTACCAGGTTGGAGGAAGTCCGCTGGGAGCAATGACTTGTGATACTATCCGACAAACCGAACTATGGCACCGAAGATTTGGACACCTTCATTACAAGGCCCTTCCCAAAGCAAGGAAGGTGGTGACAGGGATGCCTGACTTTGGAAATAATCATGAAGGTGTATGTAAGGGCTGTGCCAAAGGAAAACATACAAGGGGACCTTTCCCCTCAAGTGTCACAAAGACATCTGATATTTTGCAACTGGTCCATTCTGATCTATCTGGTATGTTGCCGTGACATCCCTGGGAGGATGTTCCTACTACATGACATTCACTGATGACTTCTCTCGCAAAACCTGGATATACTTCTTGAAGAAGAAGGATGAGGCTTTCATGTGGTTCCGTACCTTCAAAGCCTTGGTGGAAAATATGACCGAAAAGAAGATCAAGATTTTGAGGACTGACAATGGCACTGAATATGAGTCAAATGAGTTCAAAGACTTTTGCAGAGAAGCTGGCATTAAGAGGGAGACTACCACTGCATATACTCCTGAGCAGAATGGTGTTGCTGAACACAAGAATAGGACTATTGTGGAAGCTGCCCGTGCCATGCTATGTGACCAGGGTCTACCGAAGTTTCTGTGGGGAGAAGCTGCAAATACTGCTGTGTATATTCAAAACCGATGCCCTCATTCCGCTTTGGACTCCAAAACTCCCGAAGAGGTTTTCACTGGTAAGAAACCTGATGTCTCACACTTTAGAATTTTTGGATGTCCTGTTTATTTTCATGTGCCAAAAGAAAAGAGAAGTAAGTTGGATGCTTCTGGGAAGAAAGGAATGTTTGTGGGCTACAGTGAGACTTCTAAGGCCTATAGAGTCTATGTACCTGGTCAAAGGGAAGTAGAGATATGCCATGATGTCACTTTTGATGAAGATGCTTCCCTGAAGAAAGTAGTAGATCTTCCAAGATCTGAAGAAAATCATGAAGAAAGGCTTGGAAATCAAGAAGAACCGCAGGATGAGACAATGCCTAATATTGAAGGACCAATGGACCCTATTGATCCATCTCCTTCACTGGGAAAGAGACCATCATGGCTCAGGGACACCCTCGAAGATGCTGAGGGTCATGCTGCCCCAAGGGGGACATTCCGAGAAAGCAAGAAGCCGTGTAGATACCAAGGGTATCTAGCTGCCATGAGTACTATTGTACAATCTGAACCTGGATCTTTTGAGGAAGCCGTAAAGCATCAAGTTTGGAAGGATGCTATGCACAAAGAATATGAGTCCATAATGAAGAATGATGTCTGGGATGTGGTCCCGAGACCGAAGGACAAATCAGTTGTCACCGCAAAATGGCTCTACAAGATCAAACATGGATCTGATGGGAGTGCTGAAAAGTTCAAGGCAAGATTTGTTGCCGGTGGCTTCTCTCAAAAGGAAGGAATAGACTATGATGACATATTTGCACCTGTGGCACGATATACCACCATTCGATCAATCATAGCCCTTGCTGCTACGCAAGGATGGAGTCTTCATCAGATGGATGTCAAGACCGCTTTTCTGCATGGTGCAATAAAGGAAGAGGTGTATGTGGAACAACCTCTGGGATTTGAAGTTCAGGATCGAGACACTCATGTCTGTAGATTGAAGAAAGCCCTCTATGGGTTAAAGCAAGCACCCAGAGCTTGGTACGAGAGGATGGATAGTTACTTGATGAAGCTGGGCTTCACTCGAAGTAATGCTGATCCGAACCTTTACTTCAAGGTTGTACAGGGGAAGCCTCTCATTCTAGTGCTATATGTGGATGACCTCTTCCTGACAGGTGCTAACCCTCTCATTCATCAATGTAAGAGGGAGCTCGCTGTTGAGTTCGAGATGAAGGACCTAGGACTGATGCACTACTTCCTAGGCCTGGAGGTCTGGTAGAGACCCGGAGAGATTTTCCTTTCTCAAGGAAAATACATTGTGAAGCTTCTGGAAAGATTTGGAATGGTGGACTGTAAGTCCGTGTCGACACCGATGGAACTCAACTTTAAGAAGTTGAGTGGCAGCGCTGCTGGGCCTATCTTGGCCAATCCCACTGAGTATCGTCAACTCATAGGAGCTTTGATGTTCTTAGTGAACACCCGACCGGATATATGTTTTGCAGTGAACACTTTGAGTCAACAGATGGTTGAGCCTCATCATTTTCACTGGGTTGGTGCCAAGAATCTTCTGAGATATCTTCAGGGCACGATAAACCATGGGCTGAGATACACTGCCGGGAGTGTGACACTCAGTGGATATACTGATGCCGATTGGGCTGGCAGTGTGGTGGATCATAAGAGCACATCGGGATGCTGCTTCAATCTTGGTTCTGCTTCGATCTCATGGATGAGCAGGAAGCAGAAGTCGGTGGCTTTGAGCACCGCGGAGACCGAATACATCGCTGCAAGTATGGCCTGTTGTGAAGCAGTTTGGTTGCGTAAGCTCTTTAGTGAGCTGTTTGGACATGTGCTAGATACCACTGTGATACTCTGTGATAATCAGAGTGGGATTCGTATGACTGAGAATCCTGTGTTCCACGACCGATCCAAGCATATTGATATCGGGTACCACTTTATCCGGGATATGGTACAGCGAGGCGCCGTAAGGCTCGATCATATAGGAACTGATGAGCAGGTCGCGGATATTCTCACTAAGCCCCTGGGGAAGGTCAAGTTCCTAACCTTCCGTGAGAGTCTTGGTGTCGTGGAACGACCCTATGATGTGGGTCTTGTTGGACAATGAGCTCTGGGAGCTCTGGGGGGCTTTGGGGTAGCTTCTCGGAGCTATAAGCACTCATAATGCTTCTGCCCCACCCTTGTGATTATTGAGCTGGTTCGCCTCTCATTTATCTGTGCCCCGTATGCATCCTACCCATCGAGTTCAGGGCTCATGGGAAGTACCTCTCATTTGGCCAATGAGGTGGGAAAAGCTAGAGACTATTAGCAAAGACTGATGGACGCATCAGAGATTGCCGTACTCTCTATCTAGGATGGCACGGTCCAACCACTTGATCTGAGATCAAGTTTAGTGAGGTCTGGGACCTCTGCCTGACTTCGGGTCAGATGAACCAACTTCGGGTTGGTTGGAGACTCTTTGTGAGTCTGATAGAGGTTTTGAACCTCTGGACTGATTATGTCAGTTGGGGGATGATGTCTTTGTGACTGACCCACTTCTGTTCTGAAATAAAGAGGCCAGCAAAGCAAGTTACGGCGGGAAGACGCACGATGTTTGATTGCACTGATGGATGGAGTTCTCCCTAGTTGAGAGGGAGTGTTAAATTTGGACAACTAGGTCCAAACTCCATGTTGTGATGCTCAGATAAAGAGGCTAATATTTTTGTTGGATTCCTCTTTCGGAGAGGTGTAAAATCCATATAAAATATATCTTAATCCAATGAGCAGAACATTTATTTTGAATTTATTATTTATAATAAATTATATGTGCAGGTCGGCCTTAAGGTTTTACACCCCCAGCAGATGTGTCACACACCCCGATGATGGATATAAATACAGGCAAAGTTGGAGAGCATTTCACAACAACTCAACACACATCTTCTTCTCTCATCTGATTTAGTACGAGCTCCTTGGAGAACGAGTTCAACCCACACGTGTGAAGAAGAAGGAGGACGAATCTGTACGGCTGAGCTGAAGGACGAATTTCTGCAGCTAGGGTTTTGCTGGAAGTTTGACCAGCGTTGACTTTGGTCAACGCATGGTCCGAAAGGGCTGAAACTTATTGGAGAGTTCGATTTTGAGAGGTCGTACACTTTGGCACAGAAATCGAGGTCAAAGGGTTGACCAAACTGTTGCTGCGTTGACTTTTAGCTTGCTGCGCTGCGTTGAATTTTCTGGACAACGTTGACTTTTTTTGGAGTTGACTTGGGTTGACTCGGTTGCTGATTGGAGGACTGTTGTGACACATTCTGGGTTGGCTGACCAAGGAGACTTTGCTGGTTGAAGCATCCTGTTGACCGCCGTAACGCACCATCACATTTTTCTGTTTCTGGTTTGTCTTCTATAAGATCCACTTATATGTTCTATCAGCGTTTTACTTAACTATTTGTGTGATTGCTGTAAGAAGAGTAAAGTTGCTTCAAGCATAGAACATCTTCAAAAATTTACAGATAATGACAACATGTGTAATGGAAGAGATCGTCCTTTCTCAGATCATACTTCTAAAGATAGAAGTTCATTACCTGCAACCATATGACATGACTTCACAACATCTAGTGTCAACATATAAATATTTATACCTCATACCTTTTTCCTTTTGAGTCATCCTGTAGCAATTTTACTAGAATGAGGAACTTCATTCCATTGACCTGCTTCATCAATATGTCATCACATCCTAATCTCAGAAATGTCATCACATCCTAATCTCAAAATTCTGTAGCATAGGATTCTTGACGAAACCCTTTTTTTTTCTTTCTAATCAGTGAATCCATAGAGAACTCCATTAGAACATGTCAGCACATGTTTCCATGATGACCCTTGTTCTTGATGACTGCCTTCCAACAATGTTGTTTATCAGTGAGGTTTTTCAGGAGTTGTTTCACCAAGAGCTCCTACCATGCTTCTATCATGATGCTATTAATATACATTGCTTCTCGTCATACTATTTTACAACCAACAGAAATCACTTCAAGAGGAAGATGATCTCAATCATAATAGAGATCTCTTGCTTCTTCTTTCTTAGATTTCTTTATATCAGGTTCTTCCCTTATATCTGTGACATGGGCTTCTTCCTTTTTCCTATTGTCCTTTCCAAATTTAAGACAATCTCTTTTATAATGCCCAAGTTCATTACATCCAAAGCATCGTACTTTGTCCATATTTCTTCTTTTATTCTGAGGACCAAATTTTTCGAATCTTCCTTTCTTCCTAGACATGGCTGCAAAGGCTTGATTCCCTTCACTTGATCTTGTATCAGCTTTGGCTTTCAATCTTGTTTCCTCTATTTTACATAGAGACCATAGATCGTGAAATGGTGTTGCTTCTTTCTTCCCGTATAAGCTTGAAGTGAAGTTTCCCCATTCTTCCGGTAGAGCATTCAACACCACTGTAGTCATCTCAGTATCAAACATTACTTCTCCCAATTCCTGCAGTTGGTCTCTTATTTTAGAAATCCTCATAAAGTATGAAGTGGTTCCTTCTTCTCTTGACAATTTCATTTTGTATAGTTCTTGTCTCAGAGAGATTACTTCTCCTGCAGTACTCATAGAGAATAGCTCGACCAGTTTCTCAATTGGTCTCTTATTTCATAAATCCTCATAAAGTATGAAGTGATTCCTTCTTCTCTTGACAATTTCATTTTGTATAGTTCTTGTCTCAGAGATATTACTTCTCCTGCAGTACTCACGGAGAATAGCTCCACCAGTTTCTCATATATTTCTTTTGCAGTTTTTAGTTTTGATACATAGGGTATGAGTGAGTCCTTAATGGATTCTATGAGAATCCTCTGGGCTCTGATTTCTCCTTTCATGTACTTGGCATGAGATGGAGCATCTTCTTTTGAGGGTTGAATTGTAGATCCTTCGATGTAGTCCATAACTTCGTCTTCAATTAGATTCAAATCTGTTCTCAAATATGTCCTCTTCTTCCATGCACTAAAGTTTGATGACCAACCAATTTGTTGCTCTCTTTACAATAAGTCATTTTGACATAATTAGATAAGGTCACAGATACTTACTTGAGTAGAGTGACTTCCTCCTTTTCGCAACTTCTTTGATAATGATGAAGATAGGAACTTCTTCTTAGATTGAGTTCTCCAATGAAGGGATTCTTGAATCCTTGATGATAAGGATGTTTTCCAAAAAGATGATGTCCCTTCCAAAAATGTCTTGAATATAACCTTTTGATGACAATGATTATCCTTTTGATTAGAGGATACTTTGAAGAATCTTCCTTGCAAATTGATTTGACCTTTTAACCCAGACTTTGATCTTTGCTTGTTTGAGTGTTTTCTTGTCAAGTAGCCCTTGTGTTAAACACCTTAGCTCTGATTCCATGTTGAGAATTTGGTAGGGCGATGATTAATTCAAATTATCTCCTTGATAATTACTTGTGAGCTTACTTGATTTACTTATATCTTCTCTTCTTATCTTGTTTAGTCTTTCATCAAGTCAATCACTAAAATACAAGAGACACAAATTTAGGCTCTTCGAGCCAAGGCAAAACCTCTCCCTCTTGGAGAGGAAAACCCACGAGAAATTCTTCTTGTAGACTTTCAAATGATAAGTACCATGACCAAGACTCAGACCCTTAACCTATGTATGCTTCCAAGACCTTGTCCTTGCTTCTTTGTTGTCCTCCAATGCTCATCCTTCTTTTCTACACCAATCTGCACTGACTAACACCAACACTAGAGAGCTCGGTCTCTATCTTCTTTGATCCATTCTTGGTTACCCAAACATTGCAAAGTCACTTGAGACCTTATACTTTATCTGCATATCCTTTAAACCTTATTCCTTTGAGATACAATACTTTCTTTTACGTACTGTAGATAGGAAGGTAAATCACAGATTTATCTTCCTTCTATTCTCGCACTGCAATATAGCCCTTAGACTCTTCATCAAACCAAACTTTAGTATTTTGCATTATATCACAATACATCATATGAATGCCTTCCACAGATAGACTGTATATCTTAGATTTATCCGAGTGCATATTACTATGGATAAGCCACAGGCTTTGCTACGCATTTAGTCTTTCGCATTATATCACAATACATCATATGAATGCCTTCCACAGATAGACTGTATATCTCATATTTGTCCGAGTGCATATTACTATGGATAAGCCACAGTCTTTGCTAAGCATTTAGTCTTTCGCATTATATCACAATACATCATATGAATGCCTTCCACAGATAGACTGTATATCTCAGATTTGTCCGAGTGCATATTATTATGGATAAGCCACAGACTTTGCTATGCATTTTGTCACATGTTCCCCTCAGACTAATCTACAACTTCCTTACTGTGATCTGCACTTATCTTCTTCAGAACTTAACCACACTGTCTACATCAGACTTGTCCGAAACTGATCCTTACATTCTTCATTAGAGCGATTTGCATTTTTCTATATCCAAATGAGCCCCAACTTCAACACTATATATAGTGCACTGTTTCCAGATTTAGGCCGACTCTCCAGGTTGCTTGGTAGGCCGACTCTCCAGGCTGCTTGGTAGGCCGACTTTTACCACTGTCTTTAGGTTGACATGGAGGGCTTACATTCCAATGTTAGAGAGGATGACATGAGGGTAGCATTTTCTTCACGGTTTCATGACAAGGTCTTGGAGCATATTTTGTTGACTAGACTCTTCATATTCATTACATTTATAACTAGAAGACAAATCCTAATAGACATCAGAGAGAAGTCTATTGACCTAGAATAAAACCTTGCTCATGAAACCCATGAAGCAAGCATAAGAAAAATACATTTTATTATCTTTGTCTTCTTCTTCTACATAAATACATAATTACATAGTCAATATGAAGACCGATCCTAGTTACACTTTTCAACAACACATAACAAAAATACATTTTATTATCTTTGTCTTCTTTTACATAAATACATAATTACATAGTCAATATGAAGACCGATCCTAATTACACTTTTCAACAACACACTTAGTGCTTTAATCTTGCAATGTAAAAATGGTTTCATCCTTTCTCATGACAAAATCAGACTTGGCAATGCGTGAAAATCATTGATTGATCCTAGTTACACTTTTCAACAACACCTAAAAAAAATACATTTTATTATCTTTGTCTTCTTCTTTTACATAAATACATAATTACATAGTCAATATGAAGACCGATCCTAGTTACACTTTTCAACAACACACATAGTGTTGTAATCTTGCAATGTAAAAATGGTTTCATCCTTTCTCATGACAAAATCAGACTTGGCAACGCGTGAAAATCATTGATTGAAAAACCTGTAACAAGTTCTTGTTGAAATGATGCGAATGAGGTTTCGGAGGGATGGAAATCTCTCTAATGAAGAAGCCAAATGCTCCCTAGAGAAGGGAATTCGACTTGTGGATGAGAGAGGACACAACCAACAAGTTAATTTAGTTGTGGGAGTGAGACACATCAACATTCAAGCAACATTTATACCCAAGTGCAGAGCAAGGTCCAAATGCTGTGTTTATAGGCTGGGAGTGTTGTTG
Source organism: Pinus albicaulis (assembly GCA_034641835.2). Lineage (NCBI taxonomy): Eukaryota > Viridiplantae > Streptophyta > Pinopsida > Pinales > Pinaceae > Pinus > Pinus albicaulis. Next base: position 287,492,520 of record CM076583.1, read on the forward strand.
CTCTTGTACAACGTTCCATCATGCCCAACACAATCAAGAAATGCAAGACCCATGGCGCAGAGAGATGAAGTAAATCATAATTTAATGAGCCCACACAAGAGCCATAGAAATTGAAACAATTGCACATAGATTTCAATGTGTAAAAGGTATGACTCCAGAAAATTAACGCAAGTATGCAGACACAAGGCCACCAACACGCACAGAACCAATCTCTGACTTCCCAAGCCTAAAACTAAATGTTGCTGAAGTAAAAATGCATAATTGGAAAGGGATCAACATGGCTAACATAAATCAACATTCCTATCATCTATACCTATAACTTCAATATACTCCTGCAAGTTTGCTTGTGATCCACACATAACTTGGTTAAATCTTGTAGATTCTTACTACACATAGGATTCATCTTCTTTAAATGCAACAGGGCAATCAAGTTTGGGACAATACTCACCTCCTAACCTTAGACAAGCTGCCATTGACTCCTTATGCAACTGTCACCCCTGAGCTAACTTCGTGGACTTGAGAAGACAAGACTCCAAGGAGCAATCTCCACCCTAGAAGCTAAGGAACTCCAGAGGTTTGCCATCCTCACTTGAAGGAATTTCCACCAATCTCCAGTGCTCAACCATGATAAGCTTCTCCCTTGAAGACTTGCTTCAGTAATTGATATATGCACTTCCGGATTTGTGACTGGCGACGATAAAAAAATATCAAGTCCTCTCCCAAGCATTACGCTGGTTATTGCTAATGGCTCCCTTCTAGTGACAGATCCCAACTTCCCGAGAAAGAAACTTAAAACACCCCCCCAAAGAGAACTCTGCTCTCCCCCTTATCCCTGTTCGAACTATGCTTCCTAGTTGTTATTTTCTAGCCTCGTCCAAATTCTTTGGACCAATAAAAGATCTTCCACTTGTCCTTGTACTCAAATTTTTGTTAAAATTTGGGTACCAAAGGACAAGTGGTTCCCTAAGGCTTTGATCTTTGGCCTAGGGAAAAGTGTCCAAATGTATTTAACCTTTTCTCCTAAAGTGACTTTATAAGTGGTAAAGTCAAATCTAATTTAAAAGTGATAAAGTTACTAAGTCTAATTTTAAAGTGACTTTAATAAAGTCAATGTGAAATTAGAAAGTGAAAAGTGACTTTGGAAATAAAAGGCTAAGAGGGTCTTTATTAAAATGGGGTGAATTAAAAATAGAAAGTGAGATTTAAATGCACATTTAATCTCAGCCCTAGAGCTAAAGCTATTTCAACCATTAGATTTAGGGATTCCCCAAAAGTCACTTAGGGTTAGGTTAAAGGAGGAAAAGAATAGAAAAGATTATTCATTTTTTTCATGAGCAGATTGAGAGAGGAGGAGAGAAAGCAAGGAGACATTTTTGAGCAGTGAGAAGAAAGAGGGCAGCAACAAGGAGACTTCAGGAAATCCGTATAGCAGGAGGTTGGCACACTTTTCGAGGAGGCACAATTTTCAAGGATTTCGTACATCAGCTTCAACACGCATTCCAAGGCAGATTTTGGGCTCGAAAAACAAGGAGCACTGTTATTTTTCAGCACAGATTTCGAGAAAATCCGTACAACAGTAACAACACTGTTTTTGAGGCAATTTGAGACACATTTTTCAAGGAAGAAGTACAACTATACAATTCATACAACCGTACGACCGTACTACTGTATTCTGGGCATGCAAATCGAGGGTGGCAGTTCATCATTTAATGCTGTAATAAATGTTGTAAATTTTCTGTTTTGTAAGTTTGCTGTTTGGCAAGTTTTTCGAGGTGGTGTGCAAGCATGGAAATCGAGATAAGTACATTTTTGTGGTTGTTGGGATTTTTACTGTGGTTTTCTCTCTTATTGTAAAAGCAATATTTGTAAATAAAGAGGAGCTTTCGAACTGGTTTTCCCCAAGAGTTGTAGGGGGTTTTTCCATGATCATATTGACCAAAAATCAGTAGTGACAACAGATCGATTGGGATTCTTGATTTGATTCATACTGACGTGAGCGGTCGGATGGCTCATGTTTCCTTGAGTGGATATGAGTACTATGTTTTATTCATTGATGATCACTCCAAGAAGACCTGGATTTATTTCTTGAAGACCAAGAGTGAGGTCTTCAAGCGGTTTCGGGAGTTTAGAGCTCTTGTGGAGACTTAGACAGGTCGGAAGATCAAGTCCCTCAGGTCGGACAATGGAGGGGAGTACACCCTTGGTGAGTTTGTTGAGTATTGTGTGGAGGCAGGCATCAGGAGGGAGTTCACAGTTCCTTACAACCCCCAGCAGAATGGGGTTACAACCCCCAACAGAACGGGGTTGTGGAGAGGAAGAACATATCCATCATTGGGGCTGCCAAAGCCATTCTACATGATCAGGGGTTACCATTGTTTTTGTGGGCAGAGGCCTGCAACACTGCTGTGTATTTGTAGAACAGGAGTCAACATCGTGCCTTGGGGTATGTGACTCCGGAGGAGGCTTTTTCTGGGAAGAAGCTCGATGTTGGTCACTTCCGTATCTTGGGTGTATTACATACTCCTATGTACCCAAGGAGAAGAGGACCAAGCGAGAGCCCATTGTAGAGAAGGGCATCTTTGTGGGCTACAGTGAGACCTCGAAAAGATTTTGGATTTATATTCCTGCACAGAGGAGAGTTGTTGTCAGGCGGGATGTGAAGTTTGAGGAGGACATGGCTTTCAGGAGGTCACAGGAGTTAGAGTATCTGGATTCACCAGACCCTCAGGAGAAGCTGAGTCAGTCACAGGGATCCAGTGGGCAGGGATCAGGAGGTACATCGATTACGGTGTCAGGTCTGTCAGTGAGCAGTGGCTCGCAGAGTCAGAGGGGTGGTGCTTTGGGCAGCATGCAAAGCAGTCCGCAGAGCAGTTCACTAGGTAGTCCACTAATGGATAGTTCACACAGTACTTCAGCATCTCTACAGGTACAGGTTCAGGCAGGAGGACAATAGACAAACATTCAGGAGTTCAGGCTTCTGATGAGGATGAGGAGTTTCACTCTCCGGTGGGAGAAGTGTGCTCAGGGAAGAGGAAGCCCAAGTGGCTTCAGGATACCTTGAGAGAGGCCACATCTGTTGCTGGGCCGAAGAGACTGGTCAGAGAGAGCAGACCACCTGAGCGGTTCTGTAACTATATGGCAATGGTTGCCAGCATCGTTGACTCCGAGCCTTCTAGCTATGAGGAGGCAGCTAGCCAGCAGGTCTGGAGAGAGGCCATGTAGGAGGAGTATTCTTCTATCATGAAAATGATGTTTGGGAGGTGGTGCCGAGGCCTGAGGGCAAATCCGTGGTTACTTCTAGATGGCTTTACAAAGTAAAGCACACTGCAGATGGCAGCATCGAGAAGTGCAAGGTTTGTGGATAGAGGGTTCTCCTAGGTAGAGGGAGTTGATTATGAGGAGACCTTCGCTCTCGTGGCTCGATATACTTCCATTCGCTCCATTATATTGATAACAACAGAGATGGGTTGGAAGATCCACCAGATGGATGTGAAGACCACATTGCTTAATGGCTTCATACAGGAGGAGGTGTACATTGAGCAGCCACAGGGTTTTGAGGTGCATGGGAAGGGGTCCCATGTATGCAGACTGAAGAAGGCACTTTATGGCCTGAAGCAAGCTCCTAGAGCTTGGTACTCTAGGATTGATACGTACTTGCAGGAGATGGGTTTCACAAAGAGTGATGCAGATCCGAACCTATACTTTATTGTGATAGGTGAGGAGCCTCTCATTCTAGTGTTTTATGTGGATGACTTGGTCATTACGGGTGCAAAGAGACTCATAGAGGGCTGCAAGATAGATCTTGCTTTGGAGTTCGAGATTAAGGACATGGCTTGATGCATTATTTTTGGGATTGAAGGTGTGGCAGGAGGAGGGGGAAGTATATTGTGGACATCCTTAGCAGATTTCACATGGAAGACTGTAAACCCATTTCGACACCTATGATCACTAACTGGAAGAAGCTTCACGTTTTAGATTCTGAGTTGGTGGATCCCACATTGTATAGACAACTGATTGGTTCCTTGATGTATTTGGTCAACACTAGACTAGATATATGTTTTGCAGTCAACACGATGAGCCAATTCATGTGTGAGCCTAGGAGAGTGCACTGGGTTGCTGCAAAATACATTTTGCGTTACTTGCAGGGTATAATGGATTATGGTCTGGATTATAGACAGGGAGATGGAGTGAGATTGATAGGGTACACTGATTCTAATTGGGCTTTTGATCGGAAGAGCACTTCAGGGTGTTGTTTTGGGTTGGGTTCAGTAGTTGTGTCATGGTTCAGCCGAAAGCAGCAGTCAGGAGCATTGAGTTCAGCGGAAGCAGAGTACATGGAAGCCAATCTAGCTAGTTGTGAGGCCATATGGCTTCGCAAGATGTTGATTGGCTTATTTGGTCAAATGTTGAGACCTTTAGTGATTTACTGTGATAATCATAGTTGCATTAAACTTACAGAGAATCCAGTATTTCATGACAGGTCAAAGCATATCGGGATCAAATATCATTTCATCAGAGACTATGTTCAGAAGGGAGTTGTGAAGCTTGAGTATATTCCCACAAATGAGCAGGTAGCAGATATATTCACCAAAGCCTTACCACGGGCCAAGCATGTCTACTTTAGAGACAAGATGGGTGTGGTGAAGAACACTTTCCTCGGTAAGAGGGAGTGTTAAAATTTGGGTACCAGAGGATAAGTGGTTCCCTAAGGCTTTGATCCTTGGCCTAGGGAAAAGTGTCCAAATGTATTTAACCTTTTCTCCTAAAGTGACTTTATAAGTGGTAAAGTCAAATCCAATTTAAAAGTAACTTTATAAGTGATAAAGTTACTAAGTCTAATTTTAAAGTGACTTTATAAGTGATAAAGTTACTAAGTCTAATTTTAAAGTGACTTTAATAAAGTCAATGTGAAATTAGAAAGTGAAAAGTGACTTTGGAAATAAAAGGCTAAGAGGGTCTTTATTAAAGTGGGGTGCATTAAAAAATAGAAAATGAGATTTAAATGCACATTTAATCTCAGCCTTAGATCTAAAGCTATTTCAGCCATTGGATTTAGGGATTCCCCAAAAGTCACTTAGGGTTAGGTTAAAGGAGGAAAAGAAGAGAAAAGATCATTCATTTCTTTCATGAGCAGATTGAGAGAGGAGAGAAAGCAAGGATATATTTCCGAGCAGTGAGAAGAAAGAGGGCAACAACAAGGAGACTTCAACAAATCTGTACAACAGCTTAGAGGCACATTTCCCAACGCAGAAATCTGTATAGCAGGAGGTTGGCACACTTTTCGAGAAAGGAGGCACAATTTTCAAGGATTCTGTACAACAACTTCAACACACATTCTAAGGTAGATTCTGGGCTCGAAAAATGAGGAGCACTGCTGTTTTACGGCATAGATTTCGAGGAAATCCGTACAACAGTGACAACATTGTTTTCGAGGCAGTTTGAGGCACATGTTTCAAGGAGGAAGTACAATTGTACTGCTGCATTCTAGGCACGCAAATCGAGGGTGGCAGTTCAACATTTAATGCTGTAAATTTTTTGTTTTGTAAGTTTGCTGTTTGGCACGTTTTCCGAGGTAGTGTGCAAGCACAAAAATCAAGATAAGTACCTTTTTGTGGTTGCTGGAATTTTTACTATGATTTTCTGTCTCACTGTAAAAGCAATATTCAGAAATAAAGAGGAGTTTTCGAACTGGTTTTCCCCAAGAGTTGTAGGGGGTTTTTCCAGGGTCATATTGACAAAAAATCAGCGTGTCATTTTCTGTGTGTTGCTGAAAATATTTCTGCGTTTTCCAGCACTTTGAAATTTCCAGAATTTGTGTTTTCAGAAATATTTATTATTTCCAGCTTGTTGAATGTATGGTTATGGGAATGGGCATTTAACTACGTGGGAGTAATAAGGAGAAACTGATAACCAGGGTTGGGCTAAAATTTCTACAATTTTTGTGAGGGTTGGCCTTGTCATTACTTGGTTTGTCTTTGCAGGCCAATCACCGTCATGCCATTTGGCCTTTTGTCCCTTTTTCTGCCATTTTTCAGCCTCCAGGCCTATTCTAAACAACAAAATCTGTTTATGTAGAAATATCCTCTCAAATCCTGGGATCATTGTCTCTTTTGCCCTTAGCCCATGTGCCTATAAGATTGTGATATTTATAAAGGTGAACAGTGACCGGGGTGTTACACGCTCTGCCTGTCCCTATTTTGGTGCGCACTAGGCCTCCTATTTCCTAGCGCACAAGACCTCCTATTCTTTAGGACACAACTCCTAAATCCTAATGCAATTCTCTGCTATAAGGAAGTCTCCTCACTATTGCGCACTAGCTTGTCCAAGATACGCACTCTGCAACCAAAGAGATCTCACACGAACTTGTGCACTCAATAAGGATTAACCTTTGTGCCTGCGTTCTTCCTTTATAGATTTGGTCCATGCTAAAATTGACAAGTACAAAATTACAACTTGTGTGGTTGACAAGTTAACCGAGTTCGAACTAGTTCTCTCTCTAATCATAACGGGAGTCACAACTCATCCTTACTAAAATGAATCACAGAAGCTCCAACTCATTTTATTTGCGCTCATAACTACCAGTCGTTGTAGTCAAACTAAAGAAGGATCCACTTAACTAATCTTCCAACTCTACGCATGAACTTGTGAGTGTTATTTTTGCAAATTGGAAATAAACTCAACATGTCCATGAAATTGCTCCATGGTCAAAGTAAAGACAAATCGTGGTATTTCTGGCTAAAGCAGGAACCAAAGAAGACCTTCCACTCGCTGCACTTTTCAACACTCCCTTTAACAAGGAAGGGATTTTGTACAACTCCCAACTTGTCTTCGAAATAAATGAAATTGCTTCTTGCCAATTCCTTGGTCAAGATATCTGCTGTTTGCTCTGATGCTGGAATGCACTGTAGCTTCACTATCCCTTTCTGCACACAATCTCTGAGATGATGATACGTGATCTCGATATGCTTGGAATGATCATGAAACATTAGATTCTCAGAGAGATTAATGTAACTTTGATTGTCACAATGTATCACAGTGGGTTCCATCCCCTATCTGAAAAGTCCCACAAGAAACTTCCTCATTCAGATAGCTTTGCACGTTGCCAAAATAGCAGACGTGTACTCAACCTCTGCTGAACTAAGTGCAACTGATATTTGCTTCCTGCAAAACCAAGAAACAACTACTGACCCAATGCTGAAGACACAACCTGAGGTACTCTTCCGATCTGTGGAGCACCCTGCCCAATCTGCATATGTTAAGCCCTCAAGGCTCACTCCATCAACTTATTTGTACCATAATCCATAATTTGGTCGGTTCCATCATGAACTGACTCAACTAGTTTATTGCAAAACAAATATCAAACTGTGTGTTGACTTTGTTGTGATTCTTGGTTTGGTAGTGTCAGTGATTTAAGACTCTACCCTAGACACCAGGGTCGTGGAAAAACAACAGGACTCTAGAGGGCCTCTCTTCTCCACCCACCAACAACCCAACAGTCAATAAGACACAGGGAATCCAAAGACCAACTGCCTCCTCCCCGAAACAACAAGGGAATCGAGAGAGTAACCTTTCCACACTAAACACAGAGTGGTTCTACCCACTCAGGGGAGTTCAAAACACACTGACAATCAACAACAAGATTGTTTCAGAGGTTCTCCCTCCAGGAATCCAAGGACGCAATCCTCAACCCACACTACTAGGGGAATCCAAAGAAAACCCTCTCCACCCCCTGGCTTTATAGGGACTCTAGAGGCCTTGCTCCTCACTAAGGAGAAACCATCTGTCAACCCATCTTGCTACCTGAAGTCAGTGTCTTGGTTTCTTTCTTTCGCTAGTGTAGGCTCCCTATCCACTACTTGAGTTCTCCTCCATCTCCCTTTTTTTTCCTTCCTATTCTTGTTGCTTCTCTCAATTCCTTCATCTCTGTTGTTTTTTTTTCTTACTGCACAGGGATTGACCCCTTGTCCTTACTGCCTGCTCTGTCATTCTACATTAATTTCTTGTCCTCCTTATCTTCTGGGTGCATCTCAAGGTGGCGTGGTCCGCATAACCCTTTGCAGTCTATATTAATTTCATGGTCAGTCCATTAAGGCTTCAACAACCAACTCTTTTAATTGTTGTCCCACGCAGTTCAGATTTCTGATACAGGAAATCCTCAACAATATCAAGCAAGCAACCTCCCAGCTCTAGAATCCGTGTCCCTTGACTCCGCCCATTTAGTTTCATTTCCATGAAATGTTTACAACGTGTATTACATGGGACCGTGGTTGGGGTTGTTACAGACCTCTCCCCCTTGAGGGAACACCGCCCTCAGTGTTCTCGTGCCCATATGCGTCCTCTAAGACAAAATACAACCACATACCACGTTATAGAGCTTTATATACATAGCTTTATACAATATATACATTACATGCATGCTTGCCTTAATCAACAAACAAAGATGGGTATGCTTCCTTCATGGAGTCACCCATTTCCCACTTGGATTCTTTTGGCCCAAAGTGTTTCCATTGGACTTTGACTTGTTCTATGGTTTGATTCCGGAGCATGAGGCTCCTCGCATCCAAGATGCATGTTGGCTCTAGTTGGAACTCTCCCTCCGGTTCCACATGTTTGCAAGCTGGGCCGACATGTCATTTGATGGAGATATAATTATCCTTCTTGAAGCCGACTTGAGGAGGAGACTTTGCTTGGACTTGGAGGGCCTTCCTATATATTTAATGACTCATACATAAGTGTAATATGCCCAAGAAGGGTCCTTCATACATGACATAGGCTCAAATTGACTTTTATGACTAGATGACAAATCCTAAAGGCTTACAATGGGAGCCATTACTAAAAATAAACTTCCTTGCTCATGAAACCCATGAGACAAGCATTACAATAATAATTTATTTTTTCTTCTTTTCATCAGTTACATAAAATCACATTTACTCATGTCATTATGAAGACTGAAGCTAGTTACATTTTTCAACACTCCCTCTTGACTAGGGAGGTATTCATAATGGTACTTGGTCATTCTCAATCTGAATAATTTCTCATAAGAAGAGTCGGATTGGTAACCCATCTGTTTAGCATCATATCAACCAACATTGTCACATAGCAAGTCCGTGACTAACGACTCTATCTCTCCACGAGATCTGGGCACAATGTTGGCAAGACCAATGATGTATAGACACTCTCATCATTGTCTCTCTTTGAACATACCCCATCCACCAGGACTATTCCTATCTCGGATTCCCAGTCCTCAAAGAATATCGGTCCTCTACGACTACTCTTATCTTGGATGCCCTAATTCATCCTCAAAGATCATCGGATGCCAGATATTTACCCAATCCTCCATTTTGTCTTCCCAAGTGAAGACAAGAATGATGTGTCTATCTCTCCCTCTTAATTAGGGAGGACACATCTATTCCAATAAAGGAATGTACTCATTCCTATGAAAGGAATGTACTTAAGCTCTCTATTGGCTTGGGAATTTTTGCTTCCAACTTTCTACCAAGTAAGAAACTTGTTTCCAGGCTCCTTAATTAGGGACCTATAATAGCTCCTCAAGTGTAGATGATGGGACAACCAACTGCTTCAAGGACTCGTCCTCATGATGTCATGAAATTCTTTTCGTTATTCAAGAGTCTTCATGTTTGGGACTTCTTCATAGGGCACTGACCATCCATCACTTTCATCCATGGGTCAACCATGTCATCATCGGAAAGTGATCCATCAGTTCATATCTGGCCTTCCTTCATGCCATGCTGCTTTCTTCATGCCATGTTTCCTTAAGGATATTTCATCCTGCTATATGTGCATTGGTGATGGGAGACATCCATAGATATTTCCTCGGCAGCCTTGCATAAACCCATCTAGATATTTATGCAAAAATAAAGGTATCAACATTACCTTCATGATGGTCTTTCATCATGACATCTTCTAGTTTGCATCAACATCTTGCATACATATTGACACATCTCCCAAAGATATCCATTGTCAAGGGTCTCCATCTTTTTGAGACTTCCATCAGAGTCTTCATATCTTTCCGGGAGATAACATAGTCAAATCTTTCAGTTTTTGGATGTTGATTGCCTTCATTGTTGCACATTCCAAGATCTCTTCCTTTCTTTCTTCACACATTTTCTTCCAGGAAATTTTCCTCTTAGTTCCTCCAATTTTGTCAACCACCTCATTTTCCTAAGTCTACGAAGGCATACATACTCTACCCCCCTCTGGTCACAGGTTCAAAACTAGAGGGGGGTAGAGTATGTATGCCTTTGTAGACTAAGCAGTCAAATCGCTGTGCGGAGGTGGGTCCCTTGTCCCACAAACAAGGGGGTCTCATACACCAATTTGGTGTCTAGCTTGGCCGTGACCTTAAAATTGGATTATTATTATTATTATTATTATGTTGATTTCATCTAGACAATGTGTGACCCATGCTTTCTTGCATCCTTTCAAAGGGGGAGATCCTTTTTCCTTTGATCACGCTGTCAAGATAGAACATTGATCCATATTACCTGCAACCATTTGACATGACTCCAAATTTTAAATGAAAGCACACATACCTCATTCTCCTTTGGATCATTCAGACTTCTTGCAACAACCTCCTTGATTGAAAGAGCTTCAATCCCTTGATCTGCTTTACCTTCTATGTCATCATCCCATCATCCCATGAATTCCACAAGTCGGAATTCTTGATGAAACACTTGCTTCACCTCATGATCGGTGATCCTTTCAATGAAGATTCCATCAGAGAATCGTGAGGATCTAAAGTATCCCCATCAACAGATGTTTCCTTTTGACAGATGTATGATGAACCTTGTATTAGATGACCTTGCCACTTATGAGATTCCCAAGAGCTATATCATTGACTTCCATAGACTCTAACCATCTTTCATGCTTCTCTATGATGATGTCTCGAGCTCTTGCTTTCAATGATTCGATGATGTCTTGATGCATCCCATTATTTTACTTAGTGAATCATGATAGCCATATCTTACAACAGAAGACTTAGGAACTTGAAAAGAACTTATGTGAGGAAGACTATCTCAATAGTGAAGACCTATTACTTCCTCCTTGGATTTCTTCCTTTCAACTTCCTCCACTTCCTCGGTGAGGTGGGATTCTTCTCTTCCTCTTTTGTTATTATCCTTCTTGAGCTTAGGACAATCTCTCTCCTATAGTGCCCATATTATTGACACCCATAACATTTTATTTTAGCCATGTTCTTCTTTTTCTAAGGACCAAACTTTCCAAATTTCCCTTTTCTTTTTGTCATTGCAACATATGCTTGATTTTGCTCACCAACTCCCACATCAAATTTGGCCTTTAGTCTAGATTCTTCAATCTTTGCACAGTGACTATAGATCCTAGAATGGAGTAGCTTCTTTCTTCCCATAAATACTTGAAGTAAAGTTACCCACTCTTCCGGTAGTGCATTTAATAACATTGTAGTCATTTCTCTATCAGACATGACTTCTCCCAGATCTTGTAGTTGATTCTGAATTTCAGATATCCTCATAAAGTATGAAGCTATTCCCTCTTCCCTTGACATATTCAACTTGTAGAGTTCTTGCTTTAATGAGATGACTTCTCCAACAGTGCTTACGGAATACAACTCTACTAGTTTGTCATAGATTTCGTTTGAAGTTTCGAGTTTGGATACATATGGGATGAGGAGATCCTTGATAGATTCTATGAGAATCCTTTGAGCCCTAACTTCCCCTTTCATATACTTTGCAAGAGCTTGAGCATCTTTTTTTCTTGGTTTTGGTGATAGATCCTTTGACATGTTCGATAACCTCATTTTCAATGAGATTCAGAACTGTCCTTTTCTTCCATGCAAGATAGTTTGAAGCCCCAACCAATTTGTTACTTTCCTTGCAAAAAGACAATTTGACCGATTCAAATGTGGACATAAATAAACTTACTTGATAGGACACTCCTTTTGCTGCTACCTTGATGTTGATGATGTTATAGAGAATATAAAACTTCTCCTTGATGAAGGTAGTTTTCTTCAAGTGTGATCCTTGATCCCACATAGAGTGAGATCTCTTTGGATCCTTTGATGAATAGCAATGATGACTTCTTGATGATGTCTTCAATGGTAAGGACCTTGATTCGTAGATCTCTTCAACTTGGCCTTCTTTTCTTGATGATGATCCCAAGACTTCTTTGTAGACTCCTTCGATCTAGAGTTATAATGCTTCCTTCGTAGATTTTTCTTAAAGATGATCTTTGCTTTGATGCCTTCCTGGAGATTTGATCCTTGAGTGTCCCTTGATAAGATGCCCTTCCTTGACTTTGTTACCTTAGCTTTGATACCATGTTGAGAAATCTAGGGCATAGCAATTAAGTGACTTCTCGTCGATTAGTAACTCCTTGTGAGAGCTTTTTAGTTCTTAGACTAGGATCTTCTTTTACTTAGATTATTAGTGTTCTTCATCAAACAATTACCAATGCACAAACCATAAAGAGACAATAGACATAATGTAGGCTATTAGCCAGGGCCAAAAGTTAAAACCTCTCCCACTTGAGAGGAAAACTTGAACAAGTTCTTCTTCTTATAGAGCTTCCAATTGACGAATACCAAGACCAAGACCAAGACCCTTGACCTATTTTCCACTCCAAGACCAAGACACAAAGCTTCCTCTTCCTTCGATAGTTAAATTCCTTGTTTCTTTCACTGCTTCAACTATCCTTGAGATTTCGGTCCTTGAATCAGATCTACACTTTACAGTCCTCCTTTGGAAACCCTAGATTCGGTACATACGAGATTTAAACTTTCAATATTCTTCGCTTAAGGTGGAGACTATCCTTCTTCAAATCGGGTTGAGGATTTTACTAGATCGTTTCCCAAATATGCCTTCTCATGATAACTGAAGTACTTCGGTTCTTTCTGCAACGAACAATTCTGCAATCTAGCACGTGTGGGATAGATAAGCCCTGAAATAGATCATAAATATTTCGGAAGACTTCCCTTCTTCCTTGCTTGGTGATTAGGCTCCTTTTGACGACCTTCGCACCCCTTGGAAACTTCAAACCCACACCGAAAATCCTTTCTCTGAAATGAGGCCGACTGGCCTATTTATAGTTTTTTGCCATCATAATAAGCCGACATGACTGCAAGTTGGGCCGACATGTTATTTGATGGAGATATAATTATCCTTCTTGAAGCCGACTTGAGGAGGAGACTTTGCTTGGACTTGGAGGGCCTTCTTATACATTTAATGGCTCATACATAAGTGTAACATGCCCAAGAAGGGTCCTTCATACATGATATAGACTCAAATTGACTTTTATGACTAGATGACAAATCCTAAAGGCTCACAATGGGAACCATCACTAAAAATAAACCATAAAGAGACAAGAGACAGAATGTGGGTCCTTCATACATGATATAGACTCAAATTGACTTTTATGATTAGATGACAAATCCTAAAGGCTCACAATGGGAACCATCACTAAAAATAAACCATAAAGAGACAAGAGACGGAATGTAGGCTATCAGCCAAGGCCAAACGTTAAAACCTCTCCCACTTGAGAGGAAAACCTGAACAAGTTCTTCTTCTTATAGAGATTCCAATTGACGAATACCAAGACCAATACCCTTGACCTATTTTCCACTCCAAGACCAAGACACAAAGCTTCCTCTTCCTCCGATAGTTAAATTCCTTGTTTCTTTCACTGCTTCAACTATCCTTTAGATTTCGGTCCTTGAATCAGATCTGCACTTTACAGTCCTCCTTTGGTAGCCCTAGATTCAGTACATAAGAGATTTAAAATTTCAATATTCTTCACTTAAGGTGGAGACTATCCTTCTTCAAATCGGGTTGAGGATTTTACTAGATCGTTTCCCAAATTTGCCTTCTCATGATAACTGAAGTACTTCGGTTCTTTCTACAACGAACAATTCTGCAATCTAGCACGTGTGGGATAGATCAGCCCTGAAATAGATCAAAAATATTTCGGAAGACTTCCCTTCTTCCTCGCTTGGTTATTAGGCTCCTTTTGACTTCTTATACATTTAATGACTCATACATAAGTGTAACATGCCCAAGAAGGGTCCTTCATACATGATATAGAATCAAATTGAATTTTATGACTAGATGACAAATCCTAAAGGCTCACAATGGGAACCATCATTAAAAATAAAATTCCTTGCTTATGAAACCCATAAGACAAGCATTACATTAATAATTTTATTTTTCTTCTTTTCATCAATTACATAAAATCACAATTATAGACGTCATTGTGAAAACTGAACCTAGTTACATTTTTCAACAATTGTGATGACGAGAGTGATGGTGGTGTCTTTTAGTGAACGAATTAGATGGCTTGCTTGCATGGTGTACGTAAGTGCTAGTTCCTCCCCTTGGAGTGCTTAGTGGCTCATTCCCTGGTACAGTATTTGCACTCCCAGGCCTATGCCTCTTCTTGGACCTACTGTCATCTGCCCCATTGGTATTCTCTGTTGTCCCATGAGGACTTTTCTTGCCCCTATGACTGGCCCCCTTCTTAGATTGCTTTTGTCTCTACAAATTTGAGAGACTTTGCAATACGATTGCATTTATTTTGGCCCGCCTTTCCTAAGCTCTCACCAGCCTCTCATTATCTACCTTGAAGCTCCTGACCTCAGCCCTTTAGGCTCCTCAAAGAGTCAAGCCAGTCTGGAGATGGATTCCCTCTCCCTTGGTCGATTGATCTCTCTTCTTCATTGGCTGTAACCCATCCACTTCCATGCCGTGATTGATTAGAACTATACTGCACCATTCCAATCACCATTTCGGTATTGCCTTTGTCTTATGTTGGTTATGATGTGCTACCAACCACACATGTTAGATTTTTGCACATAATAAAAATAAATACCATACTAATCATGTATCTTACATTCATGGGGCTGTTAGGGGGAATTTTTTTCTTTTTTTTTTCTTTTTCTTTTCTGTAGCAGAAAAATCATGTTAGGATGCTTAATCTTACTTAATTATTTCATGTGCATTACTCGAACAACATGTAGTTCTGTCATTAATACGTGCTGCATAAACATCAGCGACATCGTGCACATCTCGAGCTGTTGTCTATCTGCAACCAAACAACTCACAGTGCTATTGGTCTTCCTGTGGGTCCAGTAGGTCACAAGGTGGTTATTAATTTAGTAGACTAGATTTTAACACCTAAATATTTCTCTTATGCAGTTTCTAAAAATCATCAATTATCCATGATAGAGCCCATCAAGTCCAAGCGCTAAACATGGATGCTCTGATACCACTCTGTGACATCCCCATCCCTCCTTGTTATGGAATGGGGTGCCACTAAGGATCCAACTCCTTTGGTTCTGTTAGAGGAGTGGGCTACTAGTCTCACCATATTGGCAACTAGGAGTCTCCCTTGGTGCTTCCC
This sequence comes from Pinus albicaulis, assembly GCA_034641835.2. Lineage (NCBI taxonomy): Eukaryota > Viridiplantae > Streptophyta > Pinopsida > Pinales > Pinaceae > Pinus > Pinus albicaulis. The sequence goes on from CM076583.1 coordinate 287,507,907, forward strand.
CTTTTCTTTTCTTTTTACCCTCATTTTCGTTTGAGTTAATGCTTATTCCCATGGATGCATAAACACCTTCATTGTTAGGTGCATTTTACTAATATGGTGGTTCGTGGTCCCTCTTGGCAATTTCCCGCCTTCAAGTTCCATGGCCCCACCCTCACGTCATCATTTGCGACGAGCGTGTATCCACCAATCAGGAGGACCTCGACACTCCAGTCCATGGGTCGTGCTACCCCGACTTACACACCCGTTAACCCCTATTGAGACCGATGCAATTGGGGTTATGGTGCAAGGTTCCAATTCTACGCCTCTGTGCCACCTTTCCGGTGATGTCATCGGTAGGGGCCGGTGCAACCAGAAATGGGTGGCCCTCACCTACTTTGCTACCCTGATTAGACCATGAGGGACAGACCAAGATTCCATTTCCAATCAAATTAGGATAAGGCAAAATCTGGGTGAGCCAATAAGGGTCTGCCACATCTAGGTCTTCCTCTGACCAGTGGCATTGGTGCGTAAGATTTTAGTTATAAATTAAGTGTGTAGGTAGCTCCATGGCATTGCAGACGGAGATGGGCTCCTTCCATGCTCGGAAGCAGAGCTTCTGCTATCATCACGATCCAGGCAAATGGCCTTGCTTGGCCCCCATGGTTCACTAGCCTCTACAATCGCTGCCCTCGTGAGCTTAAGTCCGAGCAACTCCTCCCTATACCACGAGAGTTGTCGAATACCAAAGGGCCCGCGAAGATATTTGCAGACCAAGGCACGAACTCGAGTTTGCAGCTCCATGGCCAGCCTCACTGAGCCTATAGCCGGTGGCCCTCTGGGATTTGTTGTAGGCCTCTAGGACTACTGGAAATGCATGGCTGCTTGCATTTCTCAAGGAAAGTTTAGGCTATAGCGGTTATAGGAGGATGTCATTCTCAACGTTATCACCAACTTTCCTAAGCTGGGAACCACTTGTAACTTTTTATGTACACACACGCTCATCGAGACGTGGATAACCAGACTGGTCAACAAACTGTCTCTACTGTAACTACCACTCTATAATAAAGATGTGTATGGCTAGGACAATGATGTTTGCTTCAGGCTCCTGAGCCATTTATGAGATCTAATATTGAGCATTATTACTTCGTGTATGTGTTATTATTACAAACACGGTTCCATGGTAGCCATTTCATGCCAAATACATTATGCATCTTTTACTTATGTTCTTAGACACAATTTCATTTAATTTTATTCCGATATTCGCAATACATTTCCTCCTCAAATATCAAGACCAGGTCGCTATTGAAATGTAAGCACACATTTAGTAACACAACAAATACATGAACACTTATCTTAAAATCGCTTGGGCAACTAAGTCTAGGACAAGGACTCTCCACCCAACCATAGACAATTGCAGTTAAGACTACTTGACGCTGTCACCCCCGAGCTAGGTTCCAGAGACTAAGGGGCTTGCTTGAGAGATAACACCAACTGCCAGTTGAATCAGGGACTCTAGAGGGCCTCTCTCCTCCACCCACCAACCACCTAGTAATCAATAAGACACAAGGAATCCCGATACCAATTGCCTCCACCCCGAAACAACAAGGTAATCCAGAGAGTGACCTGTCCATTCTAAAACGCACAGTGGTTCCACCCACTCAGGGGAGTCCAAAACACATTGACAATCCACAACAAGAAGGTTTCAAAGATTCTCTCTCTAGGAATTGAAGGACACAATCCTTCACCCACACCACTAGGGGAATCTAGAGAAAACCCTCTCGACCATCTGGCTTTACAGGGACTCCAAATGCCTTGCTCCTCACTAAGGAGAAACCATTCGTCCGCCCATCTTGCTACCCGAAGTCAGTTTCTTGTTTTCTTTCTTCTGCTAGTGTAAGCTTTCTGTCCACTGCTTGAGTTCTCCTACATCTCCCTTCTTTTTTTCCTTCCTGTTCTTGTTGCTTTCCTTAATGCCTTCGTCTGTGTTGTTTTTTTTTCCTTGCTGCGTAGGGATTGACTCCTTGTCCTTACTGCACTGTCATTTTGCATTAATTTCTCGTCCTCCTTATCTTGTGGGTGCATCTCAAGGTAGCATGGTTTGCTTACCCCTTTGTAGTCTATATTAATTTCATGGTCAGTCCATTAAGGCTTCACCAACCAACTCTTTTAATGGCTGTCCCACGCAGTTCATATTTCTGATACAAGAAACCCTCAACAATCTCAAGCAAGCAACCTCCCATCTTTGGAATCTGTGTCCCTTGACTCCGCCCATTTAGTTTCATTTCCATGAAATGTTTATAACGTGTATTACATGGGACCGTGGTTGGGGCTGTTACAACTGTAGATGCATGTCTATGCCTATAATTACCAATTGGAGGAAGATAGACACATCAGAGGATGCAACAATGGACTCAACCTTATATAGGTAGCTCATCGGATCTCTCATGTATCTGGTCAACACAAGGCCAGGCATTTGTTTTGAGGTAAACACTCTCAGTCAGTTTGTGGTGGAGTCGAAGAGAGTACATTGGACAACAATGAGACATGTATTGAGGTATCTATGAGGTATAGTCGAGTATGGATTGAGGCATGCTCGAGGTGATGGTGTCAGTTTGATAGGATATACAGATTCAGATGGGAAGGCAATTAAGTGGATCAAAAAAGCAACTTAAGGTACTGCTTCAATATTGGATCAAGGGTTGTCTCGTGGTGCAGTAGGAAACAAAAGTCCGTGGCACTGAGTTCTGCAGAGGCAAAATACATGGCGGTGAGCATGGCCACATGAGAAGCTATTTGGTTTTAGAAATTGCTAGTGGGACTATTTTGTCAACGGTTGGATTCGGCCAGTATCTACTATGATAATCAAAGTTGCATTAAACTCTTTGAGAATCCTATGTTTCATGACAGGTCGAAGCATATAGACATCAAATACCACTTCATCAGAGATAGTGTACAATGTGGATAAGTTCGACTACAATATGTTCCCACAGAGTAACAAGTTGCAAATATTCTCACGAAGGCCTTGGGTAAGGCAAAGTTTGTCTTCTTCGGGGGGATAAGTTGGGAGTAGTGGAGAACACCTTCCTCGCCAAAAGGGAGTGTTAATTTTTTTTAGTTGCTCGAACAAGTGTTCTAGTCTTTATTGGTGTCTAAGAGGCTAAGGAACACGGGAGGAAAATTATCTCCAAGACCCATAAAAATTTTCCAAGGAAAATGCCTTAATTAGATTAATTAGCCAATTATTAAATATTTTCCTAAGTCTAACTTAGGAAAACTACTTAATTAAATCATGTTAATTGAGGTACTTCTAGAAAGGTCACTTGATGGGGTCAAGATGATCTTAACCATTGCTTGTGATTAGATCATGGTCGTTGATTCGTCAACGAAAGATTATAAGAGCAAATCAATGTGTTAGTTAGAGACACATCAAGTAGTTCAAATCACCCAATTTTTCAATGATAGTAAGGGCGCAGTTCGAGCAAGGGAGACACTAGCAACAAGGGATTCAGTAGAGAAGATTTCCGGATGAATTATTCTTAGTGATTTCCAGTTTCAAAAGAGAGGAAGGAAGGCCGAATTATTTTGCAGTAAGGCCATATTAATTCGTGCGAATTAGCTAGTGCACATAGTTGGGCAGCAGTTCGATTTCCAGTTGCCGGAGATAGGTACTGGAGGGGGTGTGAGTTGCTTGGTTGAGTTGTAGGAGGTAGAGATCATCACCGAAGCTAATTTACGGAGGCAGTGCGAGTTCCAGAGGGTCGTACACATTTCCAATTTTGCAAGTGCAAGTTGTAGTCAAGAGGTCCTGTGGTTTTGTAGAAGGAAAACTTGTGTTTCTAGATTGATTTTGCTAATGGAGAAAATATTTTCCGGAGCTTTACTAGTGAGAGGCAAGTCGATTGTAATTCTCATTTCGCTGAATAATAATAAAGCCCTCATCTACTGAATTGGTTTTCCCCACACTGGGGTTTTTCTAAGGATGATTTGTCCAAAAATACTGGTGTCAAATTATTTTGTGTGTGCATCATTTCTCAGTTCCTATTATTATTTGTGAAAATTACAGTAGTTATTTAATCATTATTTTTCATAATTTAATTCAGAAGACAAATAATCTCCAGTAGATAGAAGATTAAATTCCAGTTGCTACAATTAAGGAAATTTCACATGTCATGCTATAAGCATGCTATGTCAGCAACTTCACCATATCATGTGGCCGAATCATCCAAAATCCTATGTGGCAACCATAGTCTTACCCTGCTTACGTGGCATCTACCATCTCAACTCAAGTCAGGGGTCCCACCAGTTCCCAAACCTTCATGTAAGTCTACAATTTGACGTTATAAGAAAATTTGGGGTCAAGGTGGGACTTCTCCATTTCTTGCCATTTCCACATACACAATTTTTCCTTTTTTGCCAACAACATTATAAGCCCAAGGAATGCGAGTCTAAAACCCTGTAAAGCCCTATGGGATGATTACTATGTGAGAGTGTGTCTGATATACCTGATGGTGGATGGTCATGGTCGGTCCTCTTAGGCTAATATTCATGGTACTTGGTTTTATGGCATTGCTAACATCCCCTTGGTGGATGGTAACTCCTTGCCTTGATGGACATTCTTATGTTCAGTGGTCGTATATATCCCTTATAGAGGTGGACAAAGGTCAAGTGGTGACGATGCACTAGGCATTCTACAAATGTGGCACGAAGGATGGGTGAGGCATACTTTTCTCCTATACAATAATATTGTCCTTTAATGCATTGACATATTTGTTAGTTGCACAATGATTTATCATTTTGTCATGATTTCGAGGTAGCATGATCTTGTTCATGGGTGTTAGATTCAAGATTTTTTCTAGAACTTTGATGTGAAAGAAATGGAAATGTTACACTGGGGTTCACATGTTTAGGGATAACTGTTCATGATTGTCGCTATTATAATATTAGCCAAGGGAAGGTAGGTCTGCGTATGGTTAATTCACCGCTCTGTATATTTATCCTGTAAGCTCTTGTGGTTTATTTGTGATCTCATATATACTATTACTGTGTAGTGAGCGACTACAATTGTAGTGTCTGGGAGTGTTGAGTGGAGAAGATATCTTAGGAAATATAGATGCAACACAAAGGATGGGTGAGTCATGTTGTTTTCCAACAAAATAGTGTTATTATTATTTGTTTGCTCGACGTTTTCTCCTTGTAGCATGGTTCTCGGGTAGTACCACTCAAATAGTGGTTTGACATATACATAAATAGTATGTTTATATTTATATGCTTTTTTGGTCCAGATTACATGCACGCCCTCACACAATGTGCCCTAGAGAGGAGCATGGTAAGGTCGAACAAGCAAGCATAGCGAGCCTTCGACCAATCAGCGATTGTGCTAGTAGACAACACTAGGACAACAATTGAATTACGTCTACTTTAGAAAACTTATATATTTCGAGATTTAACATGGAATATTAGTGGGATGGAATTAAGTTGGTTCACAAGTTCATGCCTTCAACTCTCTAGTTTAATTTTTATTAGAATTCTAATATTTTATTTTCTATCTACTGCAAATGGTTGATTCTAGTGAGCACAAATACGTAAAATAAAAAATGGATTATCCTCCGTTATTTAAAAAATCTCAAAGTTAGGTATGTTTCACATTATGTTCGATTGTTGCATTCAACTCTCCAACTTAGATTGTATAATCATACTAATATCTTATTATGTATTTGTTGTAGATGACTTGTTCTGGTGAGCAAGAATAAGTGGAATACAAAATGGAATGTCTATCTTTATATAGCAAACTCTAAACGAGGTATGTTTGCTATTATGAATAATTATTTGTTTTGAATTATGCTTGCCATTACTATCTATGTCTTTATTTTAACCTTATTCACATCATTTTTTTTCCTTTCAGCGGAGGAGGGGACATTACAGTAGATATAATGTGCAAAAGGGAAGTTTGCAATTTTTTGTTTGTTATTGTCTACATGAATTTTTTTAGTTGAAGTTCATGCCTTCAAACTCTCTAGTTTAACTTTTATTAGAAATCTAATATTTTATTATGTATCTATTACAGATGGCTTGTTCCAGTGAGCATGAATACGTGAAATACAAAATGGACTCTCCCCTTTTATATAACAATTTCAAAGAAAGGTGTGTTTCTTATTACGATTAATTATTGTGTACTCTATAGTTTAACTTATATAACGATTCTAATACCTTATTGTGTATATTCTATAGATGGTTTGTTTCCATGAGCATGTGCAAATGGAATACAAACAATGTCCATTGTTATAAAACAAACTCTAGGGGAGTTCTGGTTCCTATTATGAAGAATTATTGGTTTTGAAATATGTTTAACATTACTAATTGTGTGTGTATTTTAAGCTTATTCAATGCACCTTTTTTCCCTTCCAGCAGAGGACAACACATTGCAGGAGAGACGATGTGCAGAAGAGATGTTTTTAAATTTTTCTTTGTTCTTGTTTGCATATTTTGTTTTGTTGAATTTGAGCATGGCCATGCTGTGTTGGACTCGTTTTCCTTTTTTTTTTCTCGTTTTTTGTGGTTTTGTCTTGGTTTTGTTTGTTGGATGTGTTGTACTCTTGTTTTGTTTTGTTTTTTTGTTCTTTTAATGTCTTTTGTAGTTTGGTCTTGGTTTCGTTTGTTGGGTGCGGAAACGAAAATGAAGAAAGCAACCAGAGAAAATTGAGGTTATTGTTCATAAATGAAGGTAAGTCAACATATCGATATGCAATGCACTTCACTTAAAATTATATTTCGCTAATTTGTGGCTCCATTTGTTTGCTATTCAAATTATTATATATTTTATATATGCTCTCATATTCAACTCTATTGATCTTTTTTATGTAGTGAACCTCATAGTCAACTATATTGATCTTTTTTATGTAGTGAACAAGTACAATTGTACGGTCTACAAAGGTCAAGTGGTGAAGATACACTAGACATTCTACAAATGTGGCGCAGAGGATGGGTGAGACATACTTTTCCCCTACACAATACTACGGTTTACAAAGGTCAAGTGGTGAAGATGCACTAGACATTCTACAAATGTGGCGCAGAGGATGGGTGAGACATACTTTTCTCCTAAACAATACTATTGTTCTTTAATACATTGAAATATTTGTTAGTTGCACAATGATTTATTATTTTGTCATGGTTTCGAGGTAGTATGATCTTGTTCATGGGTGTGAGGTTCAAGATTTTTCCTAAAACTTTGATATGAAAGAAATGGAAATTTTACACTGGGGTTCACATGTTCAGGGATTATTGTTCATGATTGTTGTTGTTATAAGATTAGCCAAGGTAGGGTAGCTATGTGTATGGTTAATTCATTGCTTTGTATATTTATCCTTTAAGCTCTTGTTGTTTATTCGTGATCTCATATATAATATTACTTTGTGTAGGGAGCAACTACAATTGTAGTGTCTTGTGTTAAGAATTTGGAGGGCTGTAGATTAATACAAATTCTCTTCTTAATGATTACTTGTGAGCTTGCTTGTGTTATATATGTCTTCTCTTCTTTTAGCTTAGTTAATCTTTCATCAAGTCAATTATCAAAATGCATAAGACACAGTAGATAGGCTCATAGAGCCAGGGCAAAAACCTCTCCCTCGTGGAGAGGAAAACCCACAAAGAATTCTTCTTATAGATCTTCAAATGACAAGTACCATGACCAAGACTCAGACCCTTGACCCAGACATGCTTCCAAGACCTTGCTTCTTCAACTTTAATTCTTCTTTTCAACAATTTGCTTGAATTGTAGGAAGGTAAATCAAAGATCACTATTGCTGCCTCTTCTCCTTATGATGACTGTCTTATCTTCAATAAACTCTTTCTTCAACAACCCTGAGCTAACACTTTCCTGCACTTGTCCACAACTTAGCTTGTACCTCTATACTTTCCGCAATTTCCTTTCCTGCTGTTTAGTCCGCATGACATGCTGTCTCTTTGTTCACTTATGACAGCATTACACTTCAGTCCTGCACTGCTCTTCACATTAACCTTCTGCACTACACATTAACCTTCAGACCTGCACTTCGTATTGACCTTCAGTTCTGTACTGCGCATAAGATCCTATTCTTGTTCTTCGCATCAATTTTCTGCACTTCACATTTAACCTTCAACACTTCGCATTTAACCTTCAGACCTGCACTACGTATAAACTCATAGAACTTGTCCACAATTTTAGAGGGAAATCCACATTCCTGTGCTTCGTATCTCTTGCACTTCGCATTTCCTGCAGTTGTCCGAATTCATTCCTGTTCTGCACAATTTAGTGGGGTATATATAGTTGTTTCCCCCTATATTTAAGCTGACATGTTCATTAGATTTGAGGCCGACATGTTTTCAAGTTGTATGCCGACATAAATAACATTTCATGAGGTGATTATTCTAGCGTTTTTTGAGGGTTGTCTTTGCTATATAGGAGCTTGATTTCCAATGCTTTTTGAGCTCGTCTTCCAGCTTGTTTGAGGGTTGTTTGTGAGCTTCTTTGCAAGGTCTTTGGAGCATAGACATCTAAACTAAATCCTTCATGTATATATGACACCTAATTATATGTATTCCTTTGAACCTAATAGACATCAAGAAGAAGTCTATCTACATAATACAATCTTGCTCATGAAACCCATGAAGCAAGTACACCAAAAATATATTTTATTATCTTTGACATATTCTTTACATAATTACATAGTCAACATGAAGACCGACCTAGTTACACTTTTCAACACTCCCTCTTAACTAGGGAGGTATTCATACAGGTACATGGTCACTTTCAAACTGAAGAATCTCATAAGAAGAATCGGATTGGTAATCATATTTGTATAGCATCATATCAACCAACATTGTCCTAGTGCAAGGCCTTGACTAACAGCCCCATCTCTCAATGAGACAATGGGCTACAATGCTGGCGAGACACATGACTTATAGACACCATCGTCATTGTCTCTCCAAGGTACATACTCCACCCGGGTGTTCACAAAGTATGACCTTCTTGGACTATTCTTCTTTTGGGTAGCTAGCCCTCAAAGAATATCGGTCCCCGACTACTCTTATCTTGAATGCCCTAATACATTCTCAAAGAGTATCGAATGCCAGATGATTACCCAATCCTCCATTTTGTCTTCCCAAGTGAAGACCAGAATGATGTGTCTATCTCTCCCTCTCAACTAGGGAGGACCTATTCCATAAGGGAATGTACTCATTCCTATCCAAGGAATGTACCTAAGCTCATTCTTAGGAATTACCAAGTTTCTTCCAAGTAAGAAACTTATCAACAGGCTCCCTCTTAAGTAGGGACCTCCAGCAGCAATGGTGAGACACGCAGTTGCTCATGAAGAATTCCTGTTCTCAATGTCATGGATTTCGATATTGAGGAATCTTCAACTTTTAGCTTCATAGGGCACAGATCATCCATCACTTCCATCTTGAGTCATGTCAGCTATTAGAAAGTGGTTCATCAGACTTCATTTATCTGGTCCATTGTTATGCCATGCTGCTTTCCTTCGAATCATCTCCAAGGATCATACATCCTTTCTCATGATTAGCAGCCCTGCACAGATTCATCCAAATAAACATATTCATATGAACTTTTAGAACAAAAGTTACCTTAGTGATGATATTTCACCATGACATCTTCCTGTAGACATCGATATTCTTCATACAGATTGACACATCTCCTAATGATATGTTTTTTCCAAGGGTCTTCTTCTTTACTAGACTTCCGTCAGAGTCTACATATCTTCCCAGGAGATCTCCTAGTCACATCTTCTTGGCCTCCGGATGATAACTACCTCTTGACATGGTTGCTTTTCATGATCTCTTTCTCTCTGCACATTCTTCATTCCCAGGAACTTACAAATTTTCCAGTTTCTCGTTCATATACAACACCTCATATTCCATGAGGACATATTATGTTGATTTCATCTATCAGTGCACCGAGAGATCCTTCTTCATAGATCATACTTCTAAATATGGAGGTCTATTACCTGCAACCATATGACATGACTTCACAACCTGCAACCATATGACATGACTTCACAACATCCAATATCAGCAGATATCTCTGCATAACTCATCCCTATTTCCCCGAGTCATCCTGTAGCAGTTTCTCTTGAATGAAGAGCTTCATTCCTTTGGCCTGCTTCATCAATATGTCAACACATCCCTGAATTCTGTCACTATGATGACCCTTGATTTGATGATTGCTTTACTTTAGTAGAGAGATTTTCCAGAAGCTGTTTCACCGAGAGCTCCTTTCATGCTTCTATTGAGATGCTTCTTAATATACATTGCTTCTATTATACAATCAATTAGAGATCACTTAAAGAGAAATATGATCTCAATCATAGTAGAGATCTCTCCCTTCCTCCTTTTTGGATCTCCTAGCATTAGGTTCTTTTCTTTCATTAGTGACATGGGCTTCTTCCTTTTTCCTCTTGTCCTTTTCAAATTTAGGACAATCTCTTTTATAATGCCCAAGTTCATTACATCCAAAGCATCGTATGTTGTCCATATTCTTTCTTTTATTCTGAGTGTCAAATTTTCCGAATCTTCCTTTCTTCATGTATGAGGTTGCAAAGACATGATTCTCTTCACTTGGTCTTGTATCAGCTTTGGCCTTTAGTCTTGTTTCCTCTATTTTGCATAGAGACCATAAATCATGGAATGGAATGGCTTCTTTCTTCCCATATAGACTAGAAGTGAAGTTTCCCCATTCCTCTGGTAGAGCATTCAACACCACTGTAGTCATCTCAGTGTCATACATCACTTCTCCTAGTTCTTGCCGTTGATCTCTTATTTCAGAAATCCTGATAAAGTATGGAGTGATTCCTGCTTCCCTTGATAATTTCATTTTCTATAGTTTTTGTCTCAGAGAGATTGCTTCTCCTGCAGTACTCACAGAGAATAGCTCCACCAATTTCTCATATATTTGTTTTGCAGTTTTTAGTTTTGATACATAGGGAATGAGAGAGTCTTTGATGAATTCTATGAGAATCCTTTGAGCTCTAATTTCTCCCTTCATGTACTTGGCATGGACTGGAGCATCTTCTTTTGGGGGTTGAAAGTAGATCCTTCGATATAGTCCATTACTTCGTCTTCTATTAAATTCAAGTCTGTTATTTTCTTCCATGCACTAAAGTTTGATGACCCAACCAACTTGTCGCTTTCTTTACAATAAGGCATCTTAACAGATAGGGTCATGAATACTTGCTTGAGTGGATTTGCTTGCAGCTTCCTTGATGATGATTGATAATGAAGTCAAGGGTTTCCTTTCTTCAATGTTGTTGTACTCGAACCCTTGATTATAACGAATATGTTCAGAAGTTGAGGTTCTCTTCAAACAATGCCTTGAGTGAAAAACTTTGATGGCAAAGATTATTTTCTTGAATGAGTTGATCTTTTGAATAAGGTAGGAGATCTCACTTGAAGTAGTTAGATAGTCTTCCTTGCAAACTGATTTGTCTTTCCAACCCAAACTTTGATCTTTGCTTCTTTGAGTGTCTTTGTTGACAAGCAACCCTTATGTTCAACACCTTACCTCTGATACTATGTTGAGAATTTGGAGGGCTGTAGATTAATACAAATTCTCTTCTTGATAATTACTTGTGAGCTTGCTTGTGTTATATATGTCTTCTCTTTTAGCTTAGTTAATCTTTCATTAAGTCAATTACCAAAATGCACAAGACACAGTAGATAGGCTCCTAGAGCCAAGACAAAAACGTCTCCCTCGTGGAGAGGAAAATCCGCAAAGAATTCTTCTTATAGATCTTCAAATGACAAGTACCATGACCAAGACTCATACCCTTGACCTAGACATGCTTCCAAGACCTTGCTTCTTCAACTTTAATTCTTCTTTTCAACAATTTGCTTGAACTGTAGTAAGGTAAATCAAAGATGATGACTGTCTTATCTTCAATAAACTCTTTCTTCAACAAACCTGAGCTAACACTTTCCTGCACTTGCCCACAACTTAGCTTGTACCTCTATACTTTCTGCAATTTCCTTTCCTACTGTTTAGTTCGCATGACATGCTGTCTCTTTCACTTATGACAACATTACACTTCAGTCCTGCACTGCTCTTCGCATTAACCTTCTGCACTACGCATTAACCTTCAGACCTGCACTTCGTATTGACCTTCAGTCCTGTATTGCGCATAGGATCTTAGTCCTGTTCTTCGCATCAACTTTCTGCACTTCGCATTTAACCTTTAGCACTTCGCATTTAACCTTCAGACCTTTGCATTTAACCTTCAGACCTGCACTACGTATAAACTCAGAGAACTTGTCCACAATTTCAGAGGGAAATCCACATTCCTGTACTTTGTATCTCCTACACTTCTCATTTCCGGAAGTTGTCCGAATTCATTCCTGTTCTACACAGTTTAGTGGGGTATATATAGTTGTTTCCCCCTATATTTAAGTTGACATGTTCATTAGATTTGAGGCCGACATGTTTTCAAGTTGTATGCCGACATAAATAACATTTCATGAGGTGATTATTCTAGTGTTTTTGGAGGGCTGTCTTCGCTGTATAGGAGCTTGATTTCCAATGCTTTTTGAGCTTGTCTTCCAGCTTGTTTGAGGGCTGTTTGTGAGCTTCTTTGCAAGGTCTTTGGAGCATAGACATCTAAACCAAATCCTTCATGTATATATGACACCTAATTATATGTATTCCTCTGAACCTAATAGACATCAAGAAGAAGTCTATCTACATAATACAATCTTGCTCATGAAACCCATGAAGCAAGTACACCAAAAATATATTTTATTATCTTTGCAATCTTCTTTACATAATTACATGGTGAACATGAAGACCGACCTAGTTACACTTTTCAACATCTTGGAGGGTCGAGTGGAGAAGATATCTTAGGAAATGTAGATGCAGGGTAGAGGATGGGTGAGTCACGTTGTTTTCCAACAAAATAGTGTTATTATTATTTGTTTAATTGACGTTTCTCCTTCTAGCATGGTTCTCTGGTAGTACCACTTAAATAATGGTTTGATATATACATAAAATGGTATGTTTAAATTTATATGCTTTTTTGGTCCACATCACACACACAACCCCATGCAACATGCCCTAGAGGAGAGGATGGTAAGGTCGAGCAAGTAAACGTACCGAGCCTTCGACCAATCAATCATTGTGCTAGTGGTCAACACTAGGATTTTGGCTCTTCAACATGTTTAAATATGCTTAGATCCCTCTTACAACTAGTTTATAAAACATAGATATTTTGAGATATCGCATGGAATATAAATTGACTGGAAGTAAGTTGCTTCACTTTTATTAGAATTCTAATATTTTATTTTCTATCTACTGCAGATGATTGATTCCAGCGAGCACAAATACGTAAAATACAAAATAGATTATCCCACTTTATATAAAAAAGCACAGAGTCAAGTATGTTTCACATTATGATTGATTGTTGCATTCAACTTTCCAGTTGAACTTGTATCATGATTCTAATACCTTTTTATATATCTATTCTAGATGGCTAGAACTTGTATCATGATTCTAATACCTTTTTATATATCTATTGTAGATGGCTAGTTTTGGTGAGCATGAATAAGTGGAATACAAAATGGAATGTCTATCTTTATATAGCAAACTCTAGACGAGGTATGTTTGCTATTATGAATAATTATTTCTTTTGAATTATGCTCGCCATTAGTTTATTTTTACCTTATTTACACCACTTTTTTCCCTTTCAGCGGAGGAGAGGACATTACACCAGAGATAATGTGTAAAGGAGAAGTTTGCAATTTTTTGTTTGTTGTTGTCTACATGATTCGTTTTTGTTGAAGTTCATGCCTTCAAACTCTCTAGTTTGACTTTTATTAGAAATGTAATATTTTTTTGTGTATCTATTGCAGATGGCTTTTTCCAACGAGCATGAATACGTGAAATACAAAATGGACTCTCCCCTTTTATATAACAATCTCAAAGAAAAATGTGTTTCTTATTACGATTATTGTTGCATACTCTCTAGTTTAGCTTATATAACGATTCTAATATCTTATTGTGTATCTTTTGTAGATACTTTGTTTTGATGAGCACGAGCAAGTGGAATACAAATAGCGTCCATTGTTATAAAACAAACTCTAGGGGAGTTTTGTTTCCAATTATGAATAATTATTGGTTTTGAAATATGTTTAACATTACTAATTGTGTGTGTATTTTAAGTTTATTCAACCCACTTTTTTTCCCTTTCAGCGGAGGACAACACATTGCAAGAGAGATGATGTGTAGAGGGGATGTTTGCAATTTTTTCTTTGTTCTTGTCTGCATACTTTGTTTTGTTGAGTTTGAGCATGGCCATGCTGTTTTGTAATCATTTTCCTTTGTTTTGCATTTTTTTTTCTCTTTTATTGTAGTTTGGTCTTGGTAATCATTTTCCTTTGTTTTGCATTTTTTTTTCTCTTTTATTGTAGTTTGTTCTTGGTTTCGTTTGTTGGATGTATTGTATTCTTCCTTTGCTTTGTTTTTTTTCTTAACTTTTTTTTAGTTTGGTCTTAGTTTTGTTAGTTGGGTGCGGAAACAAAAATCAAGCAGACAGAGAAAATTGAGGTTATTCTTCATAAATGAAGGTGAGTCAACATTTCTATATGCAATGCACTTCACTTAAAAGTATCTTTTGCTAATTTGTGTCCCCATTTGTTTGCCATTCAAATTATTATATGTTTTTGTTTATGCTCTCATAGTCCACTGTATTGATCTTTTTTATGTAGTGAACAAGTACAAATGTATGGTCTACAAAGGTCAAGTGGTGAAGGTGAGGCATACTTTTCTCCTACACAACACTATTGTCCTTTAATACACTAAAATATCTGTTAGTTGCACAATGATTTATCATTTTATCATGGTTTCGAGGTAGTATGTTCTTGTTCATGGGTGTGAGATTCAAGATTTTTCCTAAAACTTTGATATGAAAGAAATGGAAATGTTACACTGAGGTTCACATGTTCGGGGATTATTGTTCATGATTGCCATTGTTATAATATTAGCCAAAGGGAGGGTAGGTATGTATATGGTTAATTCATCGCTCTGTATATTTATCCTTTAAGCTCTTGTGGTTTATTCGTGATGTCATATATAATAGTACTTTGTGCAGCAAGCGACTACAATTGTAATGTTTGGGATGGTCGAGTGGAGAAGATATCTTGGGAAATGTAGATGCAGCCCAAATGATGGGTGAGTCATGTTGTTTTCCAACAAAATAGTGTTATTATTATTTGTTTGCTCGATGTTTTCTCCTTCTAGCATGGTTCTCGCATGGCACCACTCAAATAGTGGTTTGACACATACAAAAAATGGTATTTTTATATTTATATGCTTTTTTGTCCACATTACATGCACACCTCCACACAACGTGCCCTAGAAAGGAGGATGGTAAGGTCGAACAAGAAAAGCATATCAAGCCTTCGACCAATCAACCATTGTGCTAGTAGACAACACTAGGATTTTGTGTGTCGAATATGTTTAAATATGCTTAGATCCTTCTTGCAAAATGGATTATTTCTCTTACGATAACATTGATTGCATTATTCCTAGTAGAATTACGTCTAGTTTAGAAAACTTATACGTTTTGAGATTTAGCATGGAATATAGATGGGTTGGAATTGCATTATTCCTAGTAGAATTACGTCTAGTTTAGAATACTTATATATTTTGAGATTTAGCATGGAATATAGATGGGTTGGAATTAAGTTGATTCACAAGTTCATGCCTTCATCTCTTTAGTTTAATTTTTTTTTAGAATTCTAATACTTTATTTTCTATCTACTGCAGATGGTTGATTCTAGTGAGCACAAGTACGTAAAATATGAAATCGATTATCCCCCTCTATATAAAAAAGCCGAAAGTCAAGTATGTTTCACATTATGATTTAGTGTTGCATTAAACTTTTCAACTTAGGTTGTATAATGACTCTAATATCTTACTATGTGTTTGTTGTAGATGGCTTGTTCTGGTGAGCATAAGTAAGTGGAATGATGGCTTGTTCTGGTGAGCATGAGTAAGTGGAATACAAAATGGAATGTCAATCTTTATATAGCAAACTCTAGACTAGGTATGTTTACTATTATGAATAATTATTTGTAATTATTTGTTTCGAATTATGCTTGCCATCACTATCTGTGTCTATATTTTAACCTTATTCACACCACATTTTTTCCTTTTCAGCGGAGGAGAGGCAACTAGTAGAGATAATGTGCAAAGGGGAAGTTTGCATTTTTTCGTTTGTTGTTGTCTACATGATTTATTTTTGTTGAAGTTCATGCCTGTAAACTCTCTAGTTTGACTTTTATTAGAAATCTAGTATTTTATTATGTATCTTTTGCAGATGGCTTGTTCCCGCGAGCATGAATACGTGAAATACAAAATGGACTCTCCCCTTTTATATAACAATCTCAAAGAAAGGTGTGTTTCTTATTATGATTAATTATTGTGTACTATCTAGTTTAACTTATATAACGATTCTAACATCTTATTGTTATCTTCTGATGATGGTTTGTTTTGATGAGCACGAGCAAGTGGTATACAAACAATGTGCATCGTTATAAAACAAATTCTAGGGGAATTGAGTTTCCTGTTATGAATAATTTTTCATTTTGAAATATGTTTAACATTACTAATTGTGTGTATTTTAAGCTTATTCAAACCACTTTTTTTCCCTTTCAGTGGAGGACACCACATTGCAGGAGAGATGATGTGCAGAGGGGACGTTTTCAATTTTTTCTTTGCTCTTGTCTGCATGTTTTGTTTTTTTGAGTTTGAGCATGGCCATGCTGTGTTGTACTCATTTTCTTTTGTTTTGCATTTTTTATAATCGTTTTTTGTAGTTTGGTTTTGGATTTGTCTGTTGGGTGTGTTGTACTCTTCCTTTATTTTGTTTTTTTGTTCTTTTAATGTTTTTATGGTTTGGTCTTGGTTTTCATTGTTGGGTGTAGAAATGGAAATGAAGGAACAAACAGAGAAAATTGAGGTTATTGTTCATAAATGAAGGTAAGTCAACATATATATATATATATATATATATATATATATGTATGCAATGCGCTTCACTTAAAAGTATCTTTCGCTAATTTGTGGCTCCATTTGTTTGCCACTCAAATTATTATATGTTTTATGTATGCTCTCATAGTCAACTATATTGATCTATATTGATCATTTTTATGTAGTGAACAACTACAATTGTATGGTCTACAAAGGTCAAGTGGTGAAGATGCACTAGATATTCTACAAATGTGGCATAGAGGATGGGTGAGGCATACTTTTCTCATGCACAATACTACTGTTCTTTAATACATTGAAATATTGTTAGTTGCACAATGGAAAATCATTTTGTCATGGTTTCAAGGTAGTATGATGTTGTTCGTGGGTGTGAGGTTCAAGATTTTTCCTATAATTTTGATATGAAAGAAATGGAAATGTTACACTAGGGTTCACATGTTTAGGGATTATTGTTCATGATTGTCACTGTTATAATATTAACCAAGGAAGGTTAGGTATGTGTATGATTAATTTATTACTCTGTATATTTATACTTTAAGCTCCTGTTGTTTATTCGTGATCTCATATATAATATTACTTTGTGCAGCGAGTGACTATAGTTGTAGTGTTTGGGAGGGTCGAGTGGAGGAGATATCTTAGGAACTATAGAAGCAGCGCAGAGAATGGGTGAATCATGTTGTTTTACAACAAAATAGTGTTATTATTATTTATTTAATCGACGCTTTCTCCTTCTAGCATGGTTCTCGAATGGTACCACTCAAATAGTGGTTTGACATATACATAAAATGGTATGTTTAAATTTATATACTCAAAATAGTATTATTATTATTTATTTAATCGACGCTTTCTCCTTCTAGCATGGTTCTCGAATAATACCACTCAAATAGTGGTTTGACATATTCATAAAATGGTATGTTTAAATTTATATACTCTTTTGGTTGACATCACATGCACACCCCCACACAACGTGCCCTAGAGAGGAGGATGGTAAGGTCGGGAAGCAAGCGTACTGAGCCTTCCACCAATCAACCATTGTGCTAGTAGACAACACTGGTATTGTGGGTGTTCAATATGTTTAAATATGCTTAGATCCCTCTTACAAAAAGGATTATTTCTCTTAAGATAACATTGATTGCATTATTCCTTGTAGAATTACGTCTATTTAGACAACTTACATGTTTTGAGATATAGAATGGAATATAAATGGATTGGAATTAAGTTGGTTAACAAGTTAATGCCTTCTCTAGTTTAAACTTTTTTAGAATTCTAATATTTTATTTTCTATCTACTACAGATGGTTGATTCCAGTGAGCACAAATACATAAAATAAAAAGTGGATTACCCCCCTTTATATAGAAAAACTCAAAATCAGGTACGTTTCACATTATGATTGGTTGTTGCATTCAACTCTCCAGTTTAACTTGTATCATGATTCTAATAACTTATTATGTATCTATTGTAGATGGCTAGTTATGGTGAGCATGAATCAGTGGAATACAAAATGGAATGTCTATGTTTATATAGCAAACTCTAGACGGGGTATATTTGCTATTATGAATAATTATTTGTTTTGAATTATTCTTGCCATTACTATCTGTGTATTTATTTTAACCTTATTCACACCACCTTTTCCCCCTTTAGCGAAGCAGGGGATACTACAATATAGAGATAATGTGCAAAGAGAAGTTTACATTTTTCTGTTTGTTGTTGTTTAGATGATTTGTTTTTGTTGAAGTTCATGTCTTCGAACTCTTTGGTTTGAAATTTATTAGAAATCTAATATTTTATTGCATATCTATTGCAGATGGCTTGTTCCAGTGAGCATGAATATGTGAAATACAAAATTGACTCTTGCCTTTTATATAACAATCTCTAAGAAATGTGTGTTTCATATTACGATTAATTATTGCGTACTCTCTAGTTTAATTTATATAATGATTCTAATATTTTATTGTGTATCTTTTGTAGATGGGTTGTTTTGATGAGCATGAGAAAGTGGAATACAAATAGTTTCCATCGTTATAAAACAAACTCTAGGGAAGTTGTGTTTCCTATTATGAATAATTATTGGTTTTGAAATATGTTTGACATTACTAATTGTGTGTGTATTTTAAGCTTACTCAACCCACTTTTTTTCGCTTTCAGCAGAGGACAACACATTTTACGAGAGATGATTTGTAGAGGGGATGTTTGCAATTTTTTCTTTGTTCTTGATTGCATGTTTTGTTTTGTTGAGTTTGAGCATGGCCATGCTGTGTTGTACTTGTTTTCCTTTGTTTTGCATTTTTTCTCATTTTTTGTAGTTTTCTCGTGGTTTCGTTTATTAGGTGTGTTGTACTTTTCCTTTGTTTTGTTTTTTTGTTTTCTTTACATTTTTTGTAGTTGGGTCTTAGTTTTGTTTGTTGGGTGTGAAACTGAAATGAAGCAGACAAAGAAATTTGAGGTTATTGTTCATAAATGAAGGTGAGTCAACATTTCTATATGCAATGCACTTAATTTAAAAGTATCTTTCGCTAATTTGTGGCTCCATTTGTTTTCCATTCAAATTATTATATGTTTTATCTATGCTCTCATAGTCAACTGTATTGATGTTTTTTAGGTAGTGAACACGTACAATTGTATGGTCTACAAAGGACATGTGGTGAAGATGCACTAGATATTCTACAAATGTGGCACAGAGGATGGGTGAGGCATACTTTTCTCATAAAATACATTGAAATATTTGTTAGTTGCACAATTATTTATCATTTTGTCATGGTTTCGAGGTAGTATGAACTTGTTCGTGGGTGTGGGATTGAAGATTTTTCTAGAACTTTGATATGAAAGAAATGGAAATGTTACACTGGGGTTCGCATGTTCACGGATGATTGTTCATGATTGCCGTTGTTATAATATTCACCAAGGGAGGTCAGGTATGTGTATGGTTAATTCATTTCACATGATCAGGGATGATTGTTCATGATTGTCGTTGTTATAATATTAGCCAAGGGAGGTCAAGTATGTGTATGGTTAATTCATTGCTATGTATATTTATCCTTTAAGCTCTCGTGGTTTATTCGTGATCTCATATATAATATTACTTTGTGCAGCGAAGAACTACAATTGTAGTGTCTGGAAGGATAGAGTGGAGAAGATATCTTAGGAAATGTAGATGCAGTGGAAAGAATGGGTGAGTCATGTTGTTTTCCAACAAAATAGTGTTATTAATATTTGTTTGCTCGATGTTTTCTCCTTTTGGCATAGTTCTTGGGTAGTACCAATCAAATAGTGGTTTGACATATACAGAAAATGGTATGTTTATGTTTATATGCTTTTTTGGTCCACATTACACGCACGCCCCCACACAACGTGCCCTAGAGATAAGGATGGTAAGGTTGAACAAACAAGCATACCAAGCCTTCGTCCAATTAACCATTGTGCTATTAGACAACACTAGGATTTTGGGTGTTCAATATGTTTAAATATGCTTAGATCCCTCTTACAAAATGGATTATTTCTCTTACAATAACATTGATTGCATTATTCCTAGTTGAATTGCGTCTACTTTAGAAAACTTATATATTTTGAGATTTGACATGGAATTTAAATGGAGGAGAATTAGTTTGGTTCACAAGTTCATGCCTTCAACTCTCTAGTTTAAATTTTATTAGAATTTTAATATTTATTTTCTATCTACTGCAGATGGTTGATTACAGTTAGCACAAATACGTAAAATACAAAATGGATTATCCCCCTTTATATAACAAATATCATAGTCAAGTATGTTTCACATTATGATTGATTGTTGCATTCAACTCTCCAACGTAGATTGCATAATGATTCTAATATCTTATTGTGTATTTGTTGTAGATGGCTTGTTCTGGTGAGCATGAGTAAGTGGAATACAAAATGGAATTTGTATCTTTATATAGAAAAGTCTAGACGAGCTATGTTTGTTATCATGAATAACTATTTGTTTTGAATTATGCTTTCATTACTATTCGTGTCCTTATTTTAACCTCATTCACATCACTTTTTTAACTTTCAGTAGAGGAGAGAACACTACAATAGAGATAATGCGCAAAGGGGAAGTTTGCAATTTTTTTGTTTGTTGTTGTCTACATGATTTGTTTTAGTTGAAGTTCATGCCTTCAAACTCTCTAGTTTGACATTTATTAGAAATCTAATATTTATTGTGTATCTATTGCAGATGGCTTGTTCCAGTGAGCATGAATATGTGAAATACAAAATGGAATCTCCCCTTTTATATAACATTCTCAAAGAAATGTGTGTTTCTTATTACGATTTATTATTGCGTATTCTCTAGTTTAACTTATATAACGATTCTAATATCTTAGTGTGTATCTTCTGTAGATGGCTTGTTTTGATGAGCACGAAGAAGTGGAATACAAACAAATACAAACAATATCCATCGTTCATAAAACAAACTCTAGGGGAGTTGTGTTTCCTATTATGAATAATTATTGGTTTTGAAATATGTTTAACATTACTAATTATGTGTGTATTTTAAGCTTATTCAACCCACTTTTTTTCCCTTTCAGGAGAGGACAACACATTGCAACAAAGATGATGTGCAGAGGGCATGTTTGCAATTTCTTTTTGTTCTTGTTTGCATGTTTTGTTTTGTTGAGTTTGAGCATGGCCATGCTGTGTTGTATTCGTTTTCCTTTGTTTTGCATTTTTTTTTTCATTTTTTGTAGTTTGGTATTGGTTTTGTTTCTTGGGTGTGTTGTACTCTTCTTTTGTTTTGTTTTTTTTTTTTCTTTCTTTTAATGTTTTTTGTAGTTTGGTCTTGGTTTCGTTTGTTGGGTGTGGAAGCAGAAATGAAGGAAGTAGACAAAGAAAATTGAGGTTATTCTTCATGAGTGAAGGTAAGTCAACATATTGATATGCAATGCACTTCACTTAAAAGTATCTTTCACTAATTTTTGGCTCCATTTGTTTGCTATTCAAATTATTATACGTTTTATCTATGCTCTCATAGTCAACTTTATTGATATTTTTTATACAGCGAACTTCCGAAATTATATGGTCTACAACGGTCAAGTGGTGAATATTCACTAGACATTCTACAAATGTGGCGCAAAGGATGGGTGAGGCATACTTTTCACCTACACAATACCACTGTTCTTTAATACATTGAAACATTTGTTAGTTGCACAATGGTTTATCATTTTGTCATGGTTTTGAGGTAGTATGATCTTATTCGTGGGTGTGAGGTTCAAGATTTTTCCTTAGAACTTTGATATGAAAGAAATGGAAATGTTACACTAGGGTTCACATGTTCAGGGATTATTGTTCATGATTGTCGCTATTATAATATTAGCCGAGGGTAGGTATGTGTATGGTTAATTCATCGCTCTGTATATTTATCCTTTAAGCTCCCGTTGTTTATTCGTGATCTCATACATAATATTGCTTTGTGTAGCGAGCGACTACAATTGTAGTGCTTGGGAGGGTCAAGTGGAGAAGAGATTTTAGGAAATCTAGATGCAGTGCAGAGGGTGGGTGAGTCATGTTGTTTTCCAACAAAATAATGTTATTATTATTTGTTTAATCGACATTTTCTCCTTTTAGAATGGTTCTTGAGTAGTACCACTCAGATAATGGTTTGACATATACATAAAATGATAAGTTTAAATTTGCTATGCTTTTTTGGTTGACATCACATGCACACCCCCACACAATGTGCCCTAGAGAGGAGGATGGTAAGGTCGGGAAGGAAGCGTACTGAGCCTACAAATAGGTAAAATACAAAATGGATTATCCCCCTTTATATAAAAAATCTCAAAGTCAGGTATGTAATTCATCGCTCTATATATTTATCCTTTAAGCTCTCGTTGATTATTCGTGATCTCATACATAATATTGCTTTGTGTAGCGAGCGACTACCATTGTAGTGTTTTGGAGGGTCGAGTGGAAAAGATATTTTGGGAAATCTAGATGCAGTGCAGAGGGTGGGTGAGTCATGTTGCTTTCCAACAAAATAATGTTATTATTATTTGTTTAATGGACATTTTCTCCTTCTAGCATGGTTCTCGAGTAGTACCACTCAAATAATGGTTTAACATATACATAAAATGATAAGTTTAAATTTACTATGCTTTTTTGGTTGACATCACATGCACACCCCCACACAACGTGCCCTAGAGAGGAGGATGGTAAGGTCGAGAAGGAAGCGTACTAAGCCTTCAAATATGTACAATACAAAATGGATCATGCCCCTTTATATAAAAAATCTCAAAGTTAGGTATGTTTCACATTATGATTGATTCTTGCATTCAACTTTCCATCTTAGATTGTATAATGATTCTAATATCTTATTATGTATTTGTTGTAGATGGCTGGTTCGGGTGAGCATGAGTAAGTGGAATACAAAATGGAATGTGTATCTTTATATAGCAAACTCTAGAGGAGGTATGTTTGCTATTATGAATAATTATTTGTTTTGAATTATGTTTTCCATTACTATTCGTGTCTTTATTTTAACCTCGTTCACATCACTTTTATAACTTTCAGCAGAGGAGAGGACACTACAATAGAGATAATGTGCAAAGGGGAAGTTTGCAATTTTTGCTTTGTTGTTGTCTACATGATTTGTTTTAGTTGAAGTTCATGCCTTCAAACTCTCTAGTTTGACTTTGATTAGAAATCTAATATTTTATTGTGTATCTATTGCAGATGGCTTGTTCCAGTGAGCATGAATATGGGAAATACAAAATGGACTCTTCCCTTTTATATAACAATCTCAAATAAATGTGTGTTTCTTATTACGATTTATTATTGTGTACTCTCTAGTTTAACTTATATAACTATTCTAATATCTTATTGTGTATCTTCTGTAGATGGCTTGTTTTGATGAGCATGAAGAAGTGGAATACAAACAATGTCCATCGTTATAAAACAAATTCTAGGGGAGCTGTGTTTCCTATTATGAATAATTATTGGTTTTGAAATATGTTTAACATTACTAATTGTGTGTGTATTTTAAGCTTATTCAACTCACTTTTTTTTCCCTTTCAGGAGAGGACAACACATTGCAACAAAGATGACGTGCGGAGGGGATGTTTGCAATTTTTTTTTGTTCTTGTTTGCATGTTTTGTTTTGTTGAATTTGAGCATGGCCATGCTGTTTTGTACTCGTTTCCTTTGTT
Organism: Pinus albicaulis; assembly: GCA_034641835.2. Lineage (NCBI taxonomy): Eukaryota > Viridiplantae > Streptophyta > Pinopsida > Pinales > Pinaceae > Pinus > Pinus albicaulis. The sequence continues at coordinate 287,532,066 of CM076583.1, forward strand.
TTGCATTTTTTTTCTTTCATTTTTTGTAGTTTGGTATTGGTTTTGTTTCTTGAGTGTGTTGTACACTTCTTTTGTTTTGTTTTTTGTTTTTTTGTTTTAATGTTTTTTGTAGTTCGGTCTTGGTTTCGTTTGTTGGGTCTAGAAGCGGAAATGAAGGAAGTAGACAAAGAAAATTGAGGTTATTGTTCATAAGTGAAGGTAAGTCAACATATCGATATGCAATGCACTGCACATAAAAGTATCTTTCACTAATTTTTGGCTCCATTTGTTTGCTATTCAAATTATTATACGTTTTATCTATGCTCTCATTGTCATGGATATTGATATTTTTTATATAGCGAGCACCTACAATTATATGGTCTACAACGGTCAAGTGGTGAATATGCACTAGACATTCTACAAACGTGGCGCAAAGGATGGGTGAGGCATACTTTTCACCTACACAAAACCATTGTTCTTTAATACATTCAAACATTGCAATGCACTGCACATAAAAGTATCTTTCACTAATTTTTGGCTCCATTTGTTTGCTATTCAAATTATTATACGTTTTATCTATGCTCTCATAGTCAACTATATTGATATGTTTATATAACGAGCACCTACAATTATATGGTCTACAACGGTCAAGTGGTGAATATGCACTAGACATTCTACAAACGTGGCAGAGAGGATGGGTGAGGCATACTTTTCACCTACACAATACCATTGTTCTTTAATACATTGAAACATTTGTTAGTTGCACAATGGTTTATCATTTTGTCATGGTTTCGAGGTAGTATTATCTTATTCGTGGGTGTGAGGTTCAAGATTTTTCCTAGAACTTTGATATGTAAGAAATGGAAATGTTACACTAGGGTTCACATGTTCAGGGATTATTGTTCATGATTGTCGCTATTATAATATTAGCCGAGGGTAGGTATGTGTATGGTTAATTCATCGCTCTGTATATTTATCCTTTAAGCTTATGTTGTTTATTCGTGATCTCATACATAATATTACTTTGTGTAGCGAGCGACTACATTTGTAGTGCTTGGGAGGGTCGAGCGGAGAAGATATTTTAGGAAATCTAGATGTAGTGCAGAGGGTGGGTGAGTCACGTTGTTTTCCAACAAAATAATGTTATTATTATTTGTTTAATCAACGTTTTCACCTTCTAGAATGGTTCTCGAGTAGTACCACTCAGATAATGGTTTGACATCTACATAAAATGGTATGTTGAAATTTAATATGCTTTTTTGGTTGACATCGCATGCACACCCCCACACAACGTGCCTTAGAGTGGAGGATGGTAAGGTCGGGAAGCAAGCATACTGAGCCTACAAATACGTAAAATACAAAATGGATTATCCCCCTTTATATAACAAATCTCAAAGTCAGGTATGTTTTACATTATGATTGATTGTTGCATTCAATTTTCCATCTTAGATTGTATAATGATTCTAATATCTTATTATGTATTTGTTGTAGATGGCTAGTTCGGGTGAGCATGAGTAAGTGGAATACAAAATGGAATGTGTATCTTTATATAGCAAACTCTAGATAAGGTATGTTTGTTATCATGAATAACTATTTGTTTTGAATTATGCCTTCCATTACTATCCGTTTCCTTATTTTAACCTCATTCACGTCACTTATTTAACTTTCAGCAGAGGAGAGAACGCTACAGTAGAGATAATGTGCAAAGGGGAAGTTTGCAATTTTTGCTTTGTTGATGTCTACATGATTTGTTTTAATTGAAGTTCATGCCTTCAAACTCTCTAGTTTGACATTTATTAGAAATCTAATATTTATTGTGTATCTATTGCAGATGGCTTGTTCCAGTGAGCATGAATATGTGAAATACAAAATGGAATTTCTCGTTTTATATAACATTCTCAAATAAATGTGTGTTTCTTATTACGATTTATTATTGCGTATTCTCTAGTTTAACTTATATAACGATTCTAATATCTTAGTCTGTATCTTCTGTAGATGGCTTGTTTTAATGAGCACGAAGAAGTGGAATACAAACAAATACAAACAATTTCCATCTTTCATAAAACAAACTCTAGGGGAGTTGTGTTTCCTATTATGGATAATTATTGGTTTTGAAATATGTTTAACATTACTAATTATGTGTGTATTTTAAGCTTATTCAACCCACTTTTTTTTCCCTTTCAGGAGAGGACAACACATTGCAACAAAGATGATGTGCAGAGGGGATGTTTGCAATTATTTTTTTGTTCTTGTTTGCATGTTTTGTTTTGTTGAGTTTGCGCATGGCCATGTTGTGTTGTATTCGTCTTCCTTTGTTTTGCATTTTTTTTTTCATTTTTTGTAGTTTGGTATTGGTTTTGTTTCTTGGGTGTGTTGTACTCTTCTTTTGTTTTGTATTTTTTCTTTCTTTTAATGTTTTTTGTAGTTTGGTTTTGGTTTCGTTTGTTGGGTGTGGAAGCGGAAATGAAGGAAGTAGACAAAGAAAATTGAGGTTATTCTTCATAAGTGAAGGTAAGTCAACATATCGATATGCAATGCACTTCACTTAAAAGTATGTTTCACTAATTTTTGGCTCCATTTGTTTGCTATTCAAATTATTATACGTTTTATCTATGCTCTCATAGTCAACTTTATTGATATTTTTTATACAGCGAACTTCCGAAATTATATGGTCTACAATGGTCAAGTGGTGAATATTCACTAGACGTTCTACAAATGTGGCGCAGAGGATGGGTGAGGCATACTTTTCACCTACACAATACCACTGTTCTTTAATACATTGAAACATTTGTTAGTTGCACAATGGTTTATCATTTTGTCATGGTTTTGAGGTAGTATGATCTTATTCGTGGGTGTGAGGTTCAAGATTTTTCCTTAGAACTTTGATATGAAAGAAATGGAAATGTTACACTAGGGTTCACATGTTCAAGGATTATTTTTCATGATTGTCGCTATTATAATATTAGCCGAGGGTAGGTATGTGTGGTTAATTCATTGCTCTGTATATTTATCTTTAAGCTCCCCTTGTTTATTCGTGATCTCATACATAATATTGCTTTGTGTAGCGAGCGACTACAATTGTAGTGTTTGGAAGGGTTGAGTGGAGAAGAGATTTTAGGAAATATTGATGCAGTGCAGAGGGTGGGTGAGTCATGTTGTTTTCCAACAAAATAATGTTATTATTATTTGTTTAATCGACATTTTCTCCTTCTAGCATGGTTCTTGAGTAGTACCACTCAGATAATGGTTTGACATATACATAAAATGATAAGTTTAAATTTACTATGCTTTTTTGGTTGACATCACATGCACACCCCCATACAACGTGCCCTAGAGAGGAGGATGGTAAGGTCGGGAAGGAAGCGTACTGAGCCTACAAATACGTAAAATACAAAATGGATTATCCCCCTTTATATAAAAAATCTCAAAGTCAGGTATGTAATTCATCGCTCTGTATATTTATCCTTTAAGCTCCTGTTGATTATTCGTGATCTCATACATAATATTGCTTTGTGTAGCGAGCGACTACAATTGTAGTGTTTGGGAGGGTCGAGTCGAGAAGATATTTTAGGAAATCTAGATGCAGTGCAGAGGGTGGGTGAGTCATGTTGCTTTCCAACAAAGTAATGTTATTATTATTTGTTTAATGGACATTTTCTCCTTCTAGCATGGTTCTCGAGTAGTACCACTCAGATAATGGTTTGACATATACATAAAATGATAAGTTGAAATTTACTATGCTTTTTTGGTTGACATCACATGCACACCCCCACACAATGTGCCCTAGAGAGGAGGATGGTAAGGTCGGGAAGGAAGCGTATTGAGCCTTCAAATATGTAAAATACAAAATGGATCATGCCCCTTTATATAAAAAATCTCAAAGTTAGGTATCATAGTTATTAAAACCGGAACCGGTGACCGGACCGGTGGACCTAATGAACCGGGTTTCTAACCGAAACCGGTCTAACCGAGAGCGGTCAGATCTCAATGAACCGGTTTTAAAAAAAAATACATTAAATAATTAATTAAAAAAAAAAACTATTTTTAAGATTTGCAACCACGATTCCAAGCCAATAGAGACAAAATATGCAAAGTTTGCTCATTTATATACCATGCAATGGTGAATATATCAAAATGGCACCGAGTGCAATACATATCATCGAAAAATACATAAGCAATGAGGCTCCAAATGGCCCATAAAGTCCAAAAACAATGCTACAAGCTATGAGGCCATTGTCCTAGTACAAGACTACATATTAATGATCAACAACATGATCACTCCTCATCATGATCAAAATCATCACCACTACTAGACAAGGGATCATCAACATGAGCTACATAAATAATATGGCTCAGAGTTTGAGGACTCCTAAAACTTCTCTACAACTTTAGTAGTAGTAGTAGTAGTAGCAAAAATAGACATCAAAACTACAAATCACTGAGCAACATGATCTCTCATGAAACTCATCATTGATTCATCGCTACTAGAAATGGGATCATCAACAAGAGATACATAAACATCATCTAGCTCAAAGTCTTCAGACTTGGATTGCTCAACCTTATAACATGATAGAAATTGAAAAAGTTTCACATGCCTAACCAGTGATTTTGGTTTGAGTGAAGGGTTCATCTCCTCAACCTTAAAATGCGGTAGAAAAAGATTAGCATGCCTAACCAGTTGTTTTCCTTTCAGTGAAGGGTAAATTCTTGTTAAGGCCACGGTAGAGGAGTTCAACAATCAATACCACCAACATCAACAAAGTTCAACAATCAATGCCACCAACATCAAGGTTCTTAAATGACTTCATGCTCTTGATCAAATGCCAATCTCGTACCCTTACACATGATAGAAACAAATGGAAACATTGCAAACCCCCAAACCATGAAACCCTGAAAACCATTAAGTCTGTTGAATTTTGAGTGAAATCTAAAATTCTAGTTTCTCCATATGAAATCCAATGAGGACGAAACCACTCTTAAATATCCTGAGTCATTTCATGGTAATGTTAAAAATTTAAGGAAATGTCACTTTTACTTTAAGAATTTAACATTACCATTAATTTCCAAGAGGATGTGTCAAGAAAATGAGAGGGTAGGCAAAGTCAAGTGAAGCCCCCCTTGCCCTCCTGAAATGGTAGCACAAACTTGAGCATGGGACACCTAACCGGCCGGTTAGGTACGGAACCGGCCGGTTTATGCATTAACCGGCTGGTTAGGTCCGGTTAACCGGGATTTTTTTGTGAGATGCCTCCTTGAACCCAGTTGCATGGCCGGTTCTGCCCGGTGACTTAGCTGACCAGCCGGTTTGACCGGTTACCGGTTCAAACCGGCCAGTTTTGATAACTATGTTAGGTATGTTTCACATTATGATTGATTCTTGCATTCAACTTTCCATCTTAGATTGTATAGTGATTCTAATATCTTATTATTTATTTGTTGTAGATCACTGGTTCGGGTGAGCATGAGTAAGTGGAATACAAAATGGAATGTGTATCTTTATATAGCAAACTCTAGAGGAGGTATGTTTGCTATTATGAATAATTATTTGTTTTGAATTATGTTTTCCATTACTATCCGTGTCTTTATATTAACCTCGTTCACATCACTTTTATAACTTTCAGCAGAGGAGAGGACACTACAATAGAGATAATGTGCAAAGGGGAAGTTTGCAATTTTTGCTTTGTTGTTGTCTACATGATTTGTTTTAGTTGAAGTTCATGCCTTCAAACTCTCTAGTTTGACTTTGATTAGAAATCTAATATTTTATTGTGTATCTATTGCAGATGGCTTGCTCCAGTGAGCATGAATATGGGAAATACAAATTGGACTTTCCCCTTTTATATAACAATCTCAAAGAAATGTGTGTTTCTTATTACGATTTATTATTGTGTACTCTCTAGTTTAACTTATATAACGATTCTAATATCTTATTGTGTATCTTCTATAGATGGCTTGTTTTGATGAGCACGAAGAAGTGGAATACAAACAATGTCCATCCTTATAAAACAAACTCTAGGGGAGTTGTGTTTCCTATTATGAATAATTATTGGTTTTGAAATATGTTTAACATTACTAATTGTGTGTGTATTTTAAGCTTATTCAACTCACTTTTTTTTCCCTTTCAGGAGAGGACAACACATTGCAACAAAGATGATGTGCAGAGGGGATGTTTGCAATTTTTTTTTATTCTTGTTTGCATGTTTTGTTTTGTTGAGTTTGAGCATGGCCATGCTGTTTTGTACTCGTTTTCGTTTGTTTTGCATTTTTTTTTTTTCATTTTTTGTAGTTTGGTATTATTTTTGTTTCTTGGGTGTGTTGTACGGTTCTTTTGTTTTGTTTTTTGTTTTTTTGTTTTAACGTTTTTTGTAGTTCGGTCTTGTTTTCGTTTGTTGGGTGTGGAAGCGGAAATGAAGGAAGTAGACAAAGAAAATTGAGGTTATTGTTCATAAGTGAAGGTAAGTCAACATATCGATATGCAATGCACTGCACATAAAAGTATCTTTCACTAATTTTTGGCTCCATTTGTTTGCTATTCAAATTATTATACGCTTTATCTATGCTCTCATTGTCACGGATATTGATATTTTTTATATAGCGAGCACCTACAATTATATGGTCTACAACGGTCAAGTGGTGAATATGCACTAGACATTCTACAAACGTGGCGCAGAGGATGGGTGAGGCATACTTTTCACCTACACAATACCACTGTTCTTTAATACATTGAAACTTTGCAATGCACTGCACATAAAAGTATCTTTCACTAATTTTTGGCTCCATTTGTTTGCTATTCAAATTATTATACGTTTTATCTATGCTCTCATAGTCATCGATATTGATATTTTTTATATAACGAGCACCTACAGTTATATGGTCTACAACGGTCAAGTGGTGAATATGCACTAGACATTCTACAAACGTGGCACAGAGGATGGGTGAGGCATACTTTTCACCTACACAATACCACTGTTCTTTAATACATTGAAACATTTGTTAGTTGCAGAATGGTTTATCATTTTGTCATGGTTTCGAGGTAGTATGATCTTATTTGTGGGTGTGAGGTTCAAGATTTTTCCTAGACTTTGATATGAAAGAAATGGAAATGTTACACTAGGGTTCACATGTTCAGGGATTATTGTTCATGATTGTCGCTATTATAATATTAGCCGAGGGTAGGTATGTGTATGGTTAATTCATCGCTCTGTATATTTATCCTTTAAGCTTCTGTTGTTTATTCGTGATCTCATACATAATATTACTTTGTGTAGGGAGCGACTACAATTGTAGTGCCTGGGAGGGTCGAGCGAAGAAGATATTTTAGGAAATCTAGATGCAGTGCAGAGGGTGGGTGAGTCACGTTGTTTTCCAACAAAATAATGTTATTATTATTTGTTTAATCAACGTTTTCACCTTCTAGCATGGTTCTCGAGTAGTACCACTCAGATAATGGTTTGACATATACATAAAATGGTATGTTTAAATTTACTATGCTTTTTTGGTTGACATCGCATGCACACCCCCACACAACGTGCCCTAGAGTGGAGGATGGTAAGGTCGGGAAGCAAGCATACTGAGCCTACAAATACGTAAAATACAAAATGGATTATCCCCCTTTATATAACAAATCTCAAAGTCATGTTTGTTTCACATTATGATTGATTGTTGCATTCAGTTTTCCATCTTAGATTGTATAATGATTCTAATATCTTATAATGTATTTGTTGTAGATGGATGGTTCAGGTGAGCATGAGTAAGTGGAATACAAAATGGAATGTGTATCTTTATATAGCAAACTCTAGACGAGGTATGTTTGTTATCATGAATAACTATTTGTTTTGAATTATGCTTTCCATTACTATCTGTGTCCTTATTTTAATCTCATTCACATCACTTTTTAAACTTTCAGCAGAGGAGAGAACACTACAGTAGAGATAATGTGCAAAGGGGAAGTTTGCAATTTTTGCTTTGTTGCTGTCTACATGATTTGTTTTAGTTGAAGTTCATGTCTTCAAACTCTCTAGTTTGACATTTATTAGAAATCTAATATTTATTGTGTATCTATTGCAGATGGCTTGTTCCAGTGAGCATGAATACGTGAAATACAAAATGGAATCTCCCCTTTTATATAACATTCTCAAAGAAATGTGTGTTTCTTATTACGATTTATTATTGCGTATTCTCTAGTTTAACTTATATAACGATTCTAATATCATAGTGTGTATCTTTTGTAGATGGCTTGTTTTAATGAGCACGAAGAAGTGGAATACAAACAAATACAAACCATTTCCATCGTTCATAAAACGAACTCTAGGGGAGTTGTGTTTCCTATTATGAATAATTATTGGTTTTGAAATATGTTTAACATTACTAATTATGTGTGTATTTTAAGCTTATTCAACCCACTTTTTTTCCCTTTCAGGAGAGGACAACACATTGCAACAAAGATGATGTGCAGAGGGGATGTTTGCAATTTTTTTTTTGTTCTTGTTTGCATGTTTTGTTTTGTTGAGTTTGAGCATGGCCATGTTGTGTTGTATTCGTTTTCCTTTGTTTTGCATTTTTTGTAGTTTGGTATTGGTTTTGTTTCTTGGGTGTGTTGTACTCTTCTTTTGTTTTGTTTTGTTTTTTTTCTTTCTTTTAATATTTTTTGTAGTTTGGTCTTGGTTTCGTTTGTTGGGTGTGGAAGCGGAAATGAAGGAAGTAGACAAATAAAATTGAGGTTATTCTTCATAAGTGAAGGTAAGTCAACATATCAATATGCAATGCACTTCACTTAAAAGTATCTTTAACTAATTTTTGGCTCCATTTGTTAGCTATTCAAATTATTATATGTTTTATCTATGCTCTCATAGTCAACTATATTGATATTTTTTATACAGCGAACTTCCGAATTTATATGGTCTACAATGGTCAAGTGGTGAATATTCACTAGACATTCTACAAATGTGGTGCAGAGGATGGGTGAGGCATACTTTTCACCTACACAATACCACTGTTCTTTAATACATTGAAGCATTTGTTAGTTGCACAATGGTTTATCATTTTGTCATGGTTTTGAGGTAGTATGATCTTATTCGTGGGTGTGAGGTTCAAGATTTTTCCTTAGAACTTTGATATGAAAGAAATGGAAATGTTACACTAGGGTTCACATGTTCAGGGATTATTGTTCATGATTGTTGCTATTATAATATTAGTCAAGGGTAGGTATGTGTATGGTTAATTCGTCGCTTTGTATATTTATCCTTTAAGCTCCCGTTGTTTATTCGTGATCTCATACATAATATTGCTTTGTGTAGCGAGCGACTACAATTGTAGTGTTTGGGAGGGTCGAGTGGAGAAGAGATTTTAGGAAATCTAGATGCAGTGCAGAGCGTGGGTGAGTCATTTTGTTTTCCAACAAAATAATGTTATTATTATTTGTTTAATCGACATTTTCTCCTTCTAGCATGGTTCTTGAGTAGTACCACTCAGATAATGGTTTGACATATACATAAAATGATAAGTTTAAGTTTACTATGCTTTTTTGGTTGACATCACATGCACACCCCCACACAACATGCCCTAGAGAGGAGGATGGTAAGGTTGGGAAGGAAGCGTACTGAGCCTACAAATACGTAAAATACAAAATGGATTATCCCCCTTTATATAAAAAATCTCAAAGTCAAGTATGTAATTCATTGCTCTGTATATTTATCCGTTAAGCTCCCGTTGATTATTCGTGATCTCATACATAATATTGCTTTGTGTAGCGAGCGACTACAATTGTAGTGTTTGGGAGGGTCGAGTGGAGAAGATATTTTAGGAACTCTAGATGCAGTGCAGACGGTGGGTGAGTCATGTTGCTTTCCAACAAAATAATGTTATTATTATTTGTTTAATGGACATTTTCTCCTTCTAGCATGGTTCTCAAGTAGTACTACTCAGATAATGGTTTGACATATACATAAAATGATAAGTTTAAATTTACTATGCTTTTTTGGTTGACATCACATGCACACCCCCACACAACGTGCCCTAGAGAGGAGGATGGTAAGGTCGGGAAGGAAGTGTACTAAGCCTTCAAATACGTAAAATACAAAATGGATCATGCCCCTTTATATAAAAAATCTCGAAGTTAGGTATGTTTCACATTATGATTGATTCTTGCATTCAACTTTCCATCTTAGATTGTATAATGATTCTAATATCTTATTATGTATTTGTTGTAGATCGCTGGTTCGGGTGAGCATGAGTAAGTGGAATACAAAATGGAATGTGTATCTTTATATAGCAAATTCTAGAGGAGGTATGTTTGCTATTATGAATAATTATTTGTTTTGAATTATGTTTTCCATTACTATCCGTGTCTTTATATTAACCTGGTTCACATCACTTTTATAACTTTCAGCAGAGGAGAGGACACTACAATAGAGATAATGTGCAAAGGGGAAGTTTGCAATTTTTGCTTTGTTGTTGTCTACATGATTTGTTTTAGTTGAAGTACATGCCTTCAAACTCTCTAGTTTGACTTTGATTAGAAATCTAATATTTTATTGTGTATATATTGTAGATGGCTTGTTCCAGTGAGCATGAATATGGGAAATACAAAATGGACTCTCCCCTTTTATATAACAATCTCAAAGAAATGTTTGTTTCTTATTATGATTTATTATTGTGTACTCTCTAGTTTAACTTATATAACTATTCTAATATCTTATTGTGTATCTTCTGTAGATGGCTTGTTTTGATGAGCACGAAGAAGTGGAATACAAACAATGTTCATCGTTATAAAACAAACTCTAGGGGAGTTGTGTTTCCTATTACTAATTATGTGAAATATGTTTAACATTACTAATTATGTGTGTATTTTAAGCTTATTCAATTCACTTTTTTTTCCCTTTCAGGAGAGGACAACACATTGCAACAAAGATGATGTGCAGAGGGGATGTTTGCAATTTTTTTTGTTCTTGTTTGCATGTTTTGTTTTGTTGAGTTTGAGCATGGCCATGCTGTTTTGTACTCGTTTTCGTTTGTTTTGCATTTTTTTTTTTCATTTTTTGTAGTTTGGTATTAGTTTTCTTAAAAAGGTATTTTGTTTTGTTTTTTGTTTTTTTGTTTTAATGTTTTTTGTAGTTCGGTCTTGGTTTCGTTTGTTGGGTGTGGAAGCGGAAATGAAGGAAGTAGACAAAGAAAATTGAGGTTATTGTTCATAAGTGAAGGTAAGTCAACATATCGATATGCAATGCACTGCACATAAAAGTATCTTCCACTAATTTTTGGCTCCATTTGTTTGCTATTCAAATTATTATACGTTTTATCTATGCTCTCATTGTCACGGATATTGATATTTTTTATATAGCGAGCACCTACAATTATATGGTCTACAACGGTCAAGTGGTGAATATGCACTAGACATTCTACAAACGTGGCGCAGAGGATGGGTGAGGCATACTTTTCACCTACACAATACCACTGTTCTTTAATACATTGAAACATTGCAATGCACTGCACATAAAAGTATCTTTCACTAATTTTTGGCTCCATTTGTTTGCTATTCAAATTATTATACGTTTTATCTATGCTCTCATAGTCATCGATATTGATATTTTTTATATAACGAGCACCTACAATTATATGGTCTACAATAGTCAAGTGGTGAATATGCACATATGGTCTACAAACATGGCACAGAGGATGGGTGAGGCATACTTTTCACCTACACAATACCACTGTTCTTTAATACATTGAAACATTTGTTAGCTGCACAATGGTTTATCATTTTGTCATGGTTTCGAGGTAGCATGATCTTATTCGTGGGTGTGAGGTTCAAGATTTTTCCTAGAACTTTGATATGAAAGAAATGGAAATGTTACACTAGGGTTCACATGTTCAAGGATTATTGTTCATGATTGTCGCTATTATAATATTAACCGAGGGTAGGTATGTGTATTGTTAATTCATCGCTCTGTATATTTATCCTTTAAGCTTCTGTTGTTTATTCGTGATCTCATACATAATATTACTTTGTGTAGCGAGTGACTACAATTGTAGTGCCTGGGAGGGTCGAGCGGAGAAGATATTTTAGGAAATCTAGATGCAGTGCAGAGGGTGGGTGAGTCACGTTGTTTTCCAACAAAATAATGTTATTATTATTTGTTTAATCAACGTTTTCACCTTCTAGCATGGTTCTTGAGTAGTACCACTCAGATAATGGTTTGACATATACATAAAATGGTATGTTTAAATTTACTATGCTTTTTTGGTTGACATCGCATGCACACCCCCACACAACGTGCCCTAGAGTGGAGGATGGTAAGGTCGGGAAGCAAGCATACTGAGCCTACAAATACGTAAAATACAAAATGGATTATCCCCCTTTATATAAAAAATCTCAAAGTCAGGGATGTTTCACATTATGATTGATTGTTGCATTCAATTTTCCATCTTAGATTGTATTATGATTCTAATATCTTATTATGTATTTGTTGTAGATGGCTGGTTCGGGTGAGCATGAGTAAGTGGAATACAAAATGGAATGTGTATCTTTATATAGCAAACTCTAGACGAGGTATGTTTGTTATTATAAATAATTATTTGTTTTGAATTATGTTTTCCATTACTATCCGTGTCTTTATTGTAACCTCGTTCACATCACTTTTTTAACGTTCAGCAGAGGAGAGGACACTACCGTAGACTCTAGATATAATGTGCAGAGGGGAAGTTTGTAATTTTTGCTTTGTTGTTGTCTACATGATTTGTTTTAGTTGAAGTCATGCTTTCAAACTCTCTAGTTTGACTTTGATTAAAAATCTAATATTTTATTATGTATCTATTGCAGATGGCTTGTTCCAGTGAGTATGAATACGTGAAATACAAAATGGACTCTCCCCTTTTATAACAATCTCATAGAAATGTGTGTTTCTTATTATGATTTATTATTGCATAGTCTCTAGTTTAAATTATATAATGATTCTAATATCTTATTGTGTATCTTTTGTAGATGGCTTTGTTCCAGTGAGCATGAATACGTGAAATACAAAATGGGCTCTCCCCTTTTATATAACAATCTCAAAGAAATTTGTGTTTCTTATTACGATTGATTGTTGTGTACTCTCTAGTTTAACTTATATAATGATTCTAATATCTTATTGTGTATCTTTTGTAGATGGCTTCTCTTGATGAGCACGAAGAAGTGGAATATAAACAATGCCCATCGTTATAAAGTAAACTCTAGGGGAGTTGCGTTTCCTATCATGAATAATTATTGGTTTTGAAATATGTTTAACATTACTAATTATGTGTGTATTTTAAGCTTATTCAACCCACTCTTTTTCCCTTTCAGGAGACTCAGACAACACATTGCATCAGAGATGATGTGCAGAGGGGATGTGAGAGCTCACAATACTTTTTTTCCTTTCAGCATAAGAGAGGACACTACAGTAGAGAGAATGTGCAAAGGGGAAGTTTGCAATTTTTTTTTGTTTTTTTGTTGTCTACGTGATTTGTTTTAGTTGAATTTCATGTCTTCAAACTCTCTAGTTTGACTTTCATTAGAAATCTAATATTTTATTGTGTATCTATTGTAGATGGCTTGTTTCAGTGAGCATGAATATGTGAAATACAAAATGGACTCTCCCCTTTTATATAACAATCTTGAGGCAAAGTGTGTTTCTTATTACGATTAAGTATGGTGTACTCTCTAGCTTAACTTATATAACAATTCTAATATCTTATTGTGTATCTTCTGTATATGGATTAATTATGGTGTAATCTCTAGCTTAACGTATATAACGATTCTAATATCTCTAGCTTAACTTATATAATGATTCTAATATCTTATTGTGTATCTTTTGTATATGGATTAATTATGGTGTACTCTCTAGCTTAACTTATATAACGATTCTAATATCTTATTGTGTATCTTCTATAGATGGTTTGTTTTGATGAGCACGAGCAAGTGGAATACGAACAATGTCCATCGTTATAAAACAAACTATAGGTGAGTTGTGTTTCCTATTATGAATAATTATTGGTTTTGAAATATATTTAACATTACTAATTGTGTGTGTATTTTAAGCTTATTCAACCCACTTTTTTTCCCTTTCAGCAGAGGAGAACACATTGCAGCAGAGATGATGTGCGGAGCGGATGTTTGCAATTTTTTCTTTGTTCTTGTTTGCATGTTTTGTTTTGTTGAATTTCAGCATGGCCATGCTATTTTGTACTTATTTTCCTTTGTTTTGCATTTTTTTTTCTCGTTTTTTGTAGTTTGGTCTTGGTTTTGTTTGTTGGGTCTATTGTACTCTTCCTTTGTTTTTTTTTTGTTCTTTTAATGTTTTTTGTAGTTTGGTCTTGGTTTCATTTGTTGGGAGCAGAAATGGAAATGAAGCAAGCAGACAAAGAGAATTGACGTTATTGTTGATAAATGAAGGTAAGTTAACATATCAATATGTAATGCCCTTCACTTAAAAGAATCTTTCGCTAATTTGTGTCTCCATTTGTTTGCTTTTCAAATTATTATATGTTTTATTTATGGTCTCATAGTCAACTATATTGATCTTTTTTATGTAGTGAACAGCTACAATTGTATGGTCTACGAAGGTCGAAGTGGTGAAGATGCACTAAACATTCTACAAACTTAACACTTAGGATGGGTGAGGCATACTTTTCTCCTACACAATACTTTTGTCCTTTAATACACTGAAATATTCATTAGTTGCCCAATGATTTATCATTTTGTCATGGTTTTGAGTGTTGAAGAATCTAACTTGTTTTGGTCTTCATAATTGTATTTGTCTCATAACGCAATGTAATTATTATTGTACCTAGGAAAATAATTTTTTATTGTAAAAGAAATTGACTTATTAAAGCATGGGTTTCATGCTTGGGTTAATGGTCAATAGGTCAAAGCACCCATTGAGGGCTTTAGGGGTTTAGTCTTGAATCAAAGTCCAAGTCATGATGTAAAAGATCCATTGGGGCTCATGTAACAAGAACATGAAATATTATTTAGAATGGTCTAGATTGTCTCCAAGATTAGGTCGGCGATATTAAGATCATACAACCTAGAGAGGCCTTTGTAGCCCCAGTGAAGGTTATATATTAGAGGACTTAGACCTCGTCTATGATACAATGGAACAACACATCTCATATATAGATCTGCGGTCATGAAAAGAAGTGTGAGGGTCGTAGAAGAGGATTATAAGCAAGCAAAGATGAAGAAGGAAGCTTAGATCCCTATTTTGAAGTGTCTCTCCTATTCAGTTCAAAAATGCAAGTTTTTGTGGAACCTAGGGTTTCCACAGGTCTGATTGTTGCAGAAATATCAATAGAAATCAATTTTGAAGAGCAAATCCATGGTTAAGTGGTTGGCCTGATGTTGGAGATTTGTTGTTGAGTTCTTTGGTTTTTCGCTTGTTGAGGGGTTTTGCCCTAGCTTGGAGCCTATCTCTGGTGTCTCTATTGTTTTGATCTTGATCTTCTTGTTTGGCATTTATCTTGATGATGAACATAATTCAATAAAGATAAAATAACTAATGCAATAAGCACCACAAGAAATTGTCAAGTTAAGAGAAATCATTAATAAAATCTTAATTAAATCATTGCCCTCGATTTCTCAACATGGTATCAGAGCTTGGTTCGTTTGTGTAAGGGCGGGAAGAAGGTCACAATAGGCTTCAAGGCATCAAGAAGAACCTAAATACCTAGGACCAAGCTCCTAGAGGCACGTATCAAAATTTTTGGGCACATCTAGAAGCCCTAGTCACTATGTTAAGGCCACAAGCCTAGGAAAAAAGAGCGAAGTTTTTAAGAGGCTCATAAGTTTGTTCTCGAGCACCGAAAGGCTAATATGATAGCCTATAGAAGGCTGAGCACTTTGAAGAAAAGATCACAGTTCTGGGCATAATATAAAAAATGCCTGTAATCATCATTGAAAGAGTCTAAATTCTCTGAGCTTCCTCAGAGATATGAACTTCAAAAGCACTATATATATATATGGTTGATTGAATCATTGTTTTGGGTTTCTCTTGAAAGGCTAGGAGCAGTTTCTATCATTAGCAAAAGAAGAAAGTAGTTCGAGTTTATTGAAGACCCTATAAGCCTAGTTGAAAGGCTTGAAGAGAAGCTACAACTATCCTAAAGAGGAGCTAAGTCTCCTATACTAAAGTTCAAAAGGCTTGTTTTAAAGCTCTAATCACTTGGGGAGGACGCTGAGACTCCTCATCAATCACAAGTAAATTGTTGAAGGGCTTATAATAGCCACAATCATATAGGAAGAAAGTCGAGACCCCTTTCTAGCCTTCAACATTGCAGATCAAATTATTTACAAGGTCTGTTATTTATCTAACTCAAATATAGTCACGCTAGAGGAAGATTCACGATTCTGGGCATATGTGTGTGTGCACAGTTATATACACGGAGGACTGAGATCTATATACCTATGCATCTTAAGGATATAGTCCGAATTGTTTGGAGGTTCTCTAGATCTACCTTGAAAGACACGTAAGTTCTGTACATTCATCTTGCGGAAATAAAGAAGCCCAAACCTTGCAAATTGAAAGAAGCAATTTTGGGCATATATATTGGAAGGTCTAGCACACAGTCTCGTAGAAAATTGACTTTGTAACTCTTGCATATCTCAAAGTTTAGATGGTGGTTAGAAGATTGACTCCTCTGTTGTTGTCATCAGTTGTGAGGGACGAATCTATTTGTTGATCCAATCCACTGTTTTGAAAATCCCTATGCATAGGGTCATGTCAAGAATAGGCAGAGCAATAGTTTTTAAGGATCTTTGGTCTATAAGTAAAAGGTTACAGGCATCTAGAAGGAATTACAACAATAATTTTGAGAAGGAACAATCTCCTTGTAAGGTCATAAATGTTTCTAACTATGAAGAAAATTATTGAGAAGGAATAATCTCCCTAGAAGCAGTGATAAAGGTCCACCTTGAAGGGCTGTAGAAAAGGAGCAACAACAACATTGTATTTTGAAAGCAAAGCAGAAGTATTGTTAAAGACAATCAACTTCTTGGAAAAAGAGATTGCATCAACTTGTGGAAGGATCCTCATTGGCATCAAGCAAAGTTGCAGAACTTGATAAGAAGGATGACAAAGAATGAAATAAACACTCCAAGAACGAGATTAGAGCATAAAGGATCCTGATTGAATCCATAAAGGATCACCTCATTCCATTTGTGGTAGAGCTGGATAAGGCTAAGGACATCTATGACAGGTTGATAAAGTTGTATTCTGTGAGCAAATCAAGGTTGAAAATATCCTTAAGGAGCAGTTGTACCATGACAAGGGTTTCACATGAAGAGGACATCACATCCTACCTCAAGAAGATATCTCAATTAAGAGACTAGTTGCATGCCCTTGGAAAAAAGATCTCTGATGCAGAGATCACGACTTCTGTCAACGCTTTGCCACCAAAATGGAATTCGTTCATGACCAACATTTATTCGAGGAAGCAGATTCCCAGCTCTGACGAGTTATGGTCTCACTATGTGATGGAAGAAACTCGATTGAAAGCCAAAGATGAGAGAACTTCTCATGATAAATCTTAAGCATATGCAGCAAAGGAAAGATGGGAAGGTCTCGTCTGAGGAAGAAGCATGATATGTCAAATATAAGATGCTTCGAATATCATTGCAAGAGGGATTGCCCGAAACTCTCGAAGGAATCTAATCAAAGAAAGGTACAAAGAGGAAGGATGGAGCCCATGTAGTTGAAGAAGTCAAGGAGCCTGAGAAGAAGCCAAAAGAAGAAGATCCAAGGATCTCTTTTCCCAAAACAACCCCATCCTGATGATATTTGTACAGTTAGAGTAGGGCATGTAGTTGCATTAATAAAATGCATGCCATCATGATTAGCAACATTTAGTTATATGCATTCATAACAGTCATCTAGTGGATATAGTGATCATGCTGCAACTCGTTAATGATATGAAAAGATCATTCAAGGATCCTCCTTAATGAAGTCATGGAGTGATTTCTTCATTTTGAGAAGAATGACCATGATGGTATCACTGTTACTCTTTCTGATTTGGAGTAGGCTTCTTGGAAGCTTGATGATACAATCTCAACACGATGAGATCTCATCTTGCAGGTAAGGAAAAGTTTTAAGAAGACTGGATGTCCGATTAAAGTAAAAGGTGTGCATGTTTTGAGAGATTCTCCTTTGATTTAGTTAACTCATGTTTTCAGTTTGCAAGAAGAGCAGGGTGCTGTCGTATGCTTGGTTGCATTAGTATGATGTGGGCTCTTTCGGATGAAAAACATGATGATAGTGATCAATGTCCAATATGGCCTCAAAAGGTTGTTGATTTCAAAGGGAGCTACAAAATAACCGGATAACTCTTCTTACTTGATGATTGGATGCATGATGGAAGATCATGACGAAGGATGTTGATGAAGACAAAACATGACATCTTGTGAAGAAGCTTTTTGATGACTCTGATGTTTGATGGCCCGTTGTGTTTCTGCTACCTGAAGAGATGCACTATATAGATAGATACTATTTCGATGATGACTCAATTCCATGAATTGAGTGGAAGACTTTGGTACATTGTCCAAAGAAATTAAAATTATTGTACACCACGAAGGATGCTGACAGGGAAGGTAGCAGGTTGATAGCTGAATGGTCATGTCCTGGAAGATCACTTTCCCAATGTTAAAAGGGAGAAAGGTTCAAGCTCTATGATGATTGGTTCTTCAATATGCAATGAAGATTGATGAAAAGGAAAGTGATGAGAAAGATGGTCGAAGCCCTATAAAGAAGTTGTGAAAGAAGATGGCTCCATGATGAAAAAGTTGAAGTCTATTTATGACACGATGATGTAGAAAGCAGGAACCCTACAAGCAGCTGATGGTACCATGATTTCCAAGGAAGAATAGACAACTAATATTGAAAGCAAGTCACTAGTTAAGAGGGAGCTTGGATATATTCCTTTCACATGTAAAGGAATGAGTAGATCCTCCCTGGTTGAGAGGGAGAGATAGACACATCATTCTTGTCTTCATCATGAAGAAAGAATGGAGTATTAGGTAGGCATCTGAGACCAATATCGATATTCTTCGAGGATGAGGTAGGGCATACAATAGGAAAGAGTAGTCGAAGAGGAGATTACTTGAGGATGTGTAAATCCAAGACAAGAATGGTCATAAAAGGGCATAGCTTGTGAACATCTGGATGGGGTATGTGCCTTGAGAGACAATGATGAAGGTGTTTATAAGTCATCGTCTCCCCAACATTGTGCTCTTATCTAGTGGAGAGATAGAGTTGTTAGTCAAGGCCTTGCTATATGACAATGTTGGTCGATATGATGAGATGCACTAACATAAGCTGAAAAGATAGCTTATGAGATTGCTTACCAATCTGACTATTCTTATGAGAACTTTTCAATGCAAGTATTGTCCTTGTACCTGTGGTCAATTTTGAACACCTCCCTAGTTAAGAGGGAGTGTTGAAGAATGTAACTAGTTTCGGTCTTCATTTTGTATTTGTCTCATAGCGCAAGGTAATTATTATTGTACTTAAGAAAAATATTTTCATGCTTGGATTAATGGTCAATAGGTCAAAGCACCCATTGAGTGCTCTAGCAGTTTAGTCTTGAGTCAAAGTCCAAGTCGTGATATAAAAGACCCATTGGGCTCATGTAAAACGAAAAGGAAATATTATTTAGAATGGTCTAGATTGTCTCCAAGATCAGGTTGGCCAGCTTAAGACCATGTTGGCCTAGAGAGGCATTTGTAGCCCCAAAAAAGGCGATATATTAGAGGACTTTGACCTCCTCTATGATACAATGGAACAACACATCTCATATATAGATCTACAGTCAAGAAAAGAAGTGTGAGGGTCTTAGAAGAGGATTAGAAGCAAGCAAAGATGAAGAAGGAAGCCTAGATCCCTGTTTTTGTTGAAAAATGTGTAACTAAGTTTAGTCCTCACAAATATGAAATGTACTTTTGATTCTTGTAAATTGTAAAATGAAAGAAAAATATTATTATTATAATTTTTGGAAGCATAGGCTTCATGCTCAAGGTTTTTTATTTTATAGGTCAAGCACCCATTGAGTGCCTCTAGGGTTTATCCTAGGCCAAGAAGTCAAAAGAGTCATTTTCATAAGCTGAATATCCCTTCAGGCACATTTTAACTTGTAAAGAATTTTTTTTTGTCATTAAAAGTGTCAAAATACCCTCCACGATTAAGTTGGTCTGGAAGTTGGCAAGTCGACCTAATTTGAGGAGCCACGACCACTTTTGAGAAGCCTATATATAGGAGGAAACTCGACCTCCTTAGAGCACTTTTATCTCTCACTCATTCAAGGGAAGGAGGAAGAAGAAGAAGGCAGCGAAGAAGAAAGAGGACAAAGAAGACTTGGTTTTGGGTTATTTTTCTCTCACACGTGCAAAGGAAGGTTAGGGTTTCTGCAGCAGATCTACGGTTTTCCTCCACAAGTTCAATCTTGAAGAAAGGAAGGCAAGAAGGTCTAGCAAAGGCCACTAAAAGCCATTCTTAAGCTCCAGGAGTCAAAGAAATCCAAGCGAAGGTCTGAGGAAGCCTTGGGAGGCTAAACGAGGCTCACACATGTGGCAACAACAACTGTAGAAGGGCCGAAAATTTCAGGTTTGCAGTGGAGGTTGAAATTCTGTAGCTGGAGGTCGAAGTTATGTTACTGGAAGAGATTTGACTGGGTTTGACTTGGACAAGGAAAGCACATCATCCGGAAAGGTTGGACTTGGTCTTGGAGGGTCATGATCTTGGTCTAGAGGTCTTGGATTTCATCAATTGAAGAATCTATAAGGAAGAGAAAATATTTGCAGGTTTTCCTCTCAAGAGGACAGGTTCAGGCCCTGGCTTGCAACCTATATTATGTGTTCTTGTTCTTCTTGTTTTTGGTAGTTATTTGATGATTCACAAACATAATAATAATAAAAGTAGCTAATAAGTAAAATAAGTAAAAAGACATCACAAGCTTTTATCAAAGAAAGAGAAATCACTCTAATCATTGCCTTATAGATTTCTCAACAATTTCGAAGTGTCTCTCCTATTCAGTTCAACAATGCAAGTTTTTATGGAACCTAGGGTTTCCACAGGTTCGAGTGTTGCAGAAGTATCGACATAAATCAATTTTAAAGAGCAGATCCATGGGTCGCTCCAATGTCCACCATGGTGAGCAACGCACCCTGCCCAACTTTCATCTCAACATACTCCAACTTGTGTCTCTTAGGATCATGTTTTAGGACAACCTGCAACACCCAAATATGCATCACACCAACTGTTCTTTCTTCTTTCTTCTTTCCATCTGATTGCGTAATGGCTATGGCACTTGATCTCAAAGGACAATTCTTTGCCACATGATTGCCACACTTCAATGTTTCTTCCCTTTTGGCTTTCCACTTGTCTTTCCTTCATCTTCCTTCGAAGTCTTTTCCTTTGGCTTATCCGACTTCTTCTTGGTTTCCACTCTCTCTTCATGATGGTCAATCAGCCTATCAACATCAACAATTGCCTCCTCAAGTGTCTAGATATTTTTCCGCTTTACCTCATTGCAAGCCCAAGGTTTCAGCCCAATAATGAAGTTGAAAACCTTGTCTTTCTCCGCCATGTCGGGTAACTCCAAGATCACACTAGCAAATTCGCACTGACAAGCTTCTAGATGGTTTGCTTGATATACTTGATCTTTTTACGAGGGTCCCACATTTCATCTTGTGGGCTGAAGTGAGCCAACAATGCTTCTGTCATCTCTTCCGCAAGTCGTGATTTCCTTTGCACAACCATGGGCCATCTGATCCACCCTTCTTTGCTACCACAACTTGGCATTCTTCGTTAGGAACTTGGTGATACATTTCGTTGTGTGATACATGGAAAACATCTTGGATGAAGGCCATCATTCTTCATGGTGGCCATGCCTTCATCCGAACTAGTCAATTTATTGCTCATGTCTTGTTATGAGTGCTCAGATGCCCAAAGCAATTAAGTTTGATCATCTCATAATTAGTAATTGATACTTTTCCATCTCCTAATAATACAAAGTAATATGCTAATTTATTAACAAATTACTTTGGGCCACTTGAATAAATGTTATATGATCAAAGAGAATTAACAAGGCCTTACATCTTTGAGTAACTGGGAATGTTTAATGTTTTTAGGTATTGCATTGTTATTCATTAATTTGCTAATTTATTAACAAATTACTTTGGGCCACTTGAATAAATGTTATATGATCAAAGAGAATTAACAAGGCCTTACATCTTTGAGTAACTGGGAATGTTTAATGTTTTTAGGTATCACATTGTTATTCATTAATTTGCTAATTTATTAACAAATTACTTTGGGCCACTTGAATAAATGTTATATGATCAAAGAGAATTAAGAAGGCCTTACATCTTTTGAGTAACTGGGAATGTTTAATGTTTTTACGTATCACATTGTTATTCATTACTTGGCATTGTTACAGATTGCCCTCTTCCTTTCCGAATGAGGCAAGAACTCTCAATCAGGGTTCAAATGTTATGAGTATGGATTTCCATCCTTTGCAGCAAACAATTCTGCTAGGTGATTTCAAATTCCATTCAATACAGTTCTTCATTTAATTCCTTAAGTTAATTTGGAAGATGTACTTTCTGTATTTATAAATATGTTCACACGGGCTAGTGGTTCAAATTTGGATTGTTGGCTTTATCGATCAGTTGGAACAAATGTTGGTGGACATTGCAATTTGGGAAGTGGAATCTCGAAAAAAATTAGCTTTCAAGACATCTAAGGTTTGGGAAATTTTGGCCTGTTCCATTCACATGCAGGTAGATGTTTTTTTCATAAATTAGTTCTGTAATTTAAATTGGAAAAATGTACATGTATGAATTGATCTTGAAAAGATTTTAGAGGTCTTTACTGGAGTTGATCATTAGCACTGGACTTAGGTAAACTATTATACACGTTTTGTTATGTTTTCTTAGGCTGCTCTTGTGAAAAATCCAACTGTATCAGTGATTGTTGCATTTGGAACCAGATGGGGCAGTCCTTGGTAACTTAATTAATAAGATGCTTTGATATCATTTCCTTCTTTATGCAACAATGTGAGTGATTTGTAATAATGCCATCTACAAATGCATCTGGTCTCCTTTTGGTTAGTTGAGCACCAATATAATGGTGTGCTACGCCTTCCATTCAGATACTGAGATACTGACATGCCTGCATTTGTGTGTTATAGGAGTTGTGTTTTCCAAGCATATAGTTCACATATATTCTTATACTTTGGTAGGTGATTTGAGACAACATCTAGAGGTTTGCTTACATGCCTGCATTTGTGTTATAGGAGTTGTGTTTTCCAAGCATATAGTTCACATATATTCTTATACTTTGGTAGGTGATTGAAGACAACATCTAGAGGTTTGCTTACATGCTTTAAAGGCCAACCTGTACATTCTTGTAAGTCTGTAAAATTAAGTTTGTATTGAAAATACTATTATTAACATTGATATAATTTGGTGGTGTGAATGATATTGCTTTTTCACACCCTGGCTACCATCTCTTCATAATAATTACATGTGGGGATGATAAGACCATCAAGATAATCTGCTTTATCATATGTGTCAAGACTCGTTCTAAAAGTTGTTGTTTAATTATCTGGATATGAAAATTTAAAAAAAGAAAAAAAATTACTTTCTGTGCTTGTAGGTGTGAGATGCAATTACTGGTCGAAAGCAGTACACATTTGAAGGTCATGAAGCAGCTGTATGTTCTGTTTTTCCTTACCAGTAAGAAAATATTCAGGTACTTTGTTCCTTGAGACCTGAAGAATTTATGTGAATTGCAGTTGAGGATTATTAAATTCTAGTTGTTTTGAAGTTACATTGCATATTCTATTTTGTTTGACGTTTGGCTTCCTGTGAATTTTTGGCCATATGACAAATACTTTATTGCACTAAAGATGGATGGATTATATGCAGTTTATTTTTTCTACAACCATTGATGGAAAGATCAAAGCCTGGTTGTATGATCTTGCGGGATATAGGGTGGACTATAATTCTCTGTTCCGATGGAACAAGGTAAAAGGTTAACTTGGAATGGTGTTTAGTTTGTAAAGTGTCTTCCTGTGGATTTGAGGTTTACTTTCTCCAATTTTATATATTTGCTCTGTCAAGTCCATGTCCTTTCTGAAGTATATAATCATTTGTATTTTTTATTAGGCTCTTCTCCGTCGAACAAGTAAAGATGGTGATTCATACCTAGTTGAGTGAAATGAAAGTGAGGAACCAACTTTCTCCAATTTTATATATTTTCTCTGTCGATATTGATCCAAACAAGTAATGTGCTATTTCCTGTAGGCGGTGAAACTGATATACATCAATTCCAGTGTTGTTGTCTTAGCACTGACATCCAATGCTCTCCATCTGGAAGGGTGGGGTTCTTTTATGTGGTAATAATTGACGAGTAACTAAGAGTTAGGATTCGAGTTAGTATTTTGTTTACCGGAATCCATCCGGAAGGGTGGGGTTCTTTAGTAGTTGTTGTTTGCTTTCTTTTTCTTTTAGTTTGTTGTACTTTTGGATATATAATTTGCAACTGTATTTTATGCGGTAATGATTGACGAGTAGCTAAGAGTTAGTATTTTGTTCCATTGTCTACAGCGTGTATTCCAACACAGATGTGGCAGCCAGCTAGTGGGATTGTTATGAATAATGACGTTGGTGATACAAATCCAGAAGTAGCCGCTGCTTGTATAGCTTTGTCTAAGAATGATTCCGATGTAATGGCCACTTTCAGTGGCATGGTCTCCTTATTCAATATGATGACATTTAAGGTAAGAGAGCCTTTTACCTAAAGACGAGTTTCATTTTAATCTTTCCGATGATATATATAATTTCAGTTTTGGTACATTGGTCTGCCGTCTCTAATTTCTCACCTTCAACTTTCAAATTATTTGGGTAATGGCGTTCAGTTACTCTAGAAGGTAATTTCAGTTTTGGTACATTGGTCTGCCGTCTCTAATGTCTCACCTTCAACTTTAAAATTATTTAGGTAATGGGGTTCAGTTACTCTAGAAGGTTCTTGTGTAATGTTCCTTACTATAGGCTAGGAATTCAAAGGCTCCCAATTTATCTAATTCACTGGTTTCATCATTCATGTCCTACAGGCTAGGAATTCAAAGGCTCCCAATTTTTCTAATTCACTGGTTTCATGTGCTACTGGAAGGGATACCGCTACCAGCAATGGACCTTTAAGGAAAGCATACTCTCTATTACTTTATGGTGTCCTCAATGTAGCATGCTGGAAGATCGATGAGAAGTATCAATGCAAAAACGGGAAAGGTTGGAAGCAGCATCTAACTGGTTACTTCAATCACAAGATGAATGCGTTCCCCCTACTATTCCAATGAAAGAACCACCCTTATTATAATAGTAGGGGCCCTTATTAATGCAATTCCAGCGATCTGAAATAATAATAGTAGGGAGAGGTAAAAAAAATTATTTCAGGGTTAAAAGCATGAATACTGAAGATTGGTGGCTGTTATAATATAAAGTGCTTGGGCTGCAAATCCCACACATAAAGACAAAAGCTTATGTCGGAACAGCAGTGAGGGATGCCATGTATTTTATTGATTATTTCTTTCATCCCCGTCAAAAACCACAGCCAGAGGAAGTTGTCATCTAAGGGGATGGTCTCAGCAAAGGTTGTGCATCTACCCTCTTTTCTTTGCATATAAAATTTCTTTTAAATTACAAAGAAGAAAGCATTAATATGTGGCTGCTGAGTATTACCTGAAAGCTAAAACTAATTACATGGTGATTATGCTGTGCAGCGTTTATGAATTCAGAAAATGACATGGTAGCTCTCACGATAATGATGGCAAACAATCCGAGAACAATGAATAAGCTCTTGATTTACAGGCCACCAACCAACATAATCTGCCAGAGTGAGCTCGTCTCGCTGTGGGAAAAGAAGAGTGGAAGAAGTCTCAAGACAAAAGCATGAATACTGAAGATTGGTGGCTGTTATAATATAAAGTACTTGGGCTGCAAATCCCCCACATAAAGACAAAAGCTTATGTCGGAACAGCAGGGAGGGATGCTGGTTCAATTGGTGTTAAGACCACTAGAGGGACTGTAGAGGGACTGGAGAACCAACTGGTTCAACAATTGGATTTGGAACTTAAGCTAGATCAATTTCATATCTGGGAGGGATGCTTCCCCCTCTCCTGTTGCTGAAAGAGCTTGATATAAATCTCGAACGAAAATAACTGGAATAACTGGAATTTCAATTGCTACTAAAATTGGATTTGGAACTTAAGCTCGATCAATTTCATATGGCTGGGAGGGATGCTTCCCCCTCTCCTCTTGCTGAAAGAGCTTGATATAAATCTCGAACGAAAATAACTGGAATTTCAATTGCTACTGAAATTTACGCTACAACTGGATCCACTCAATCAAATGGGCTGTCTTTCTAAAAAAGGTTCCGAGCGAAAGGAATCTGAGACATGAAGGTACGCCAAGCGTAGTGGCTTTTTAACAAGCTATCAAATTTGGTTCTGTATCTCCACTGAATGGATCTGAATCTACCGCCTCTGATGCCTTTACCTGTGCTGCTGGGGCAATCTATGCTACTGGCTTTCGACTCGGAGGATCTAAAGCTGGGTATCGATCTGCTGGAAGGGATACCACTACCAGCAATGGACCTTTAAGGAAAGCATACTCTCTATTACTTTATGATGGCCTCAATGTCGCATTGCACCTTCTGCATATTTACCATATTATCGGGAATGAACAATGAACAGGTAAATGGGCTCTTTCATTCTGTCATGGTTGATACATCTATTTTTTAGATTTGGATTTTGACCAGACATATTATGATATAATTTTATTGTTTGGTCATTTATTCAGCGGTAATGCCCATCTTCTAGTCGTTGCATCACATCCATCCAAACCGAATCAATTTGCTTTGCTCTTGGAAAAACAGATGGAGTTCATGATATTCATCCGAACCGAATCAATTTGCTCTTTGGTTGCATCACATCCATCCGAACTGAATCAATTTGCTTTGCTCTTGGAAAAACAGATGGAGTTCATGATATTTATCAGAACCGAATCAATCTGCTCTTGGAAAAACAGATGGAGTTCATAATATTGAGTCTTCAGAGTAAGAAGGATATTGGGGCGTTGGACCTTCCCCAGATAATGGAACTGTCGGATCAAATCCAACATTAAGTAACCAAGGTTGGGAACCACCCTCAAGGTAGTTTAATGGAAACAATTTGAACAATTTGAAGTGCACTCTTGTCAGTGGAATGCCTCACTTGTGTTTCAGTTGTTAGTAGCAAAACTAAATAAGGCAAGTGGACCGCCTTATCTTATGGCTTTCACTCTTAAAGACACCTTAGGGCATGGGAGGGGCAAAGAGACTACCTGAAGTCCATAGGGCTAAGACTAACTTATGAACATGACCATTTCATCAAGTTTCCCTAACATCTCTGATTGCCTCACATCTCCAGATTAAAGATATACATCTCAATACTACTACACGATAGAAATATTTAAATCTCTCTCTAAAGCTAAATCTAAATCTCGAAATAGAGGCATTCTATCAAGATTGTAAATGATATATTGTTCAGCAAATGTACTACACGATAGAAATATTTAAATCTCGAAATAGAGGCATTCTATCAAGATTGTAAGTGATATATTGTTCAGCAAATGTAAATGATATATTGTTCAGCAAATTTAAATGATATGTAAATGAAAATAAGTATCGAGGTGCAATCCTGGTCACTTATTTTTCTGGGTCATGTAAAAATTGAAAGTCTGGGTCATGTAAAAATTGAAAGTCTGTCACTCACTGCAGCATAGTTCGTGTAAAAATTGAAACTGTAAATTTATGAATGTTCTTTCCGAGGGTTTCTCACTCATATGTTTTTTTTTCGCATATGAGTGTTTTGCATAGGAGTGTTTTTCCTATGTTCATGTGCATTCATGCAAATCTAGTTTATTCTCGAAACTTTGCAGACTCGGGAATATTATATTTATTAACTGAATCACAGCATTATTGAGTTGAATACTATTGAATTGGTGATTCATTTCCAACTCTATTTATGAACTGAATCACAGCATTATTGAGTTGAATACTAACATTGAAGAAAACATTCAAACATGAATTATGCATGGATTTCTGCAATTAACTCACCTATGGGTTTTTTTGGCATATGCATTTTTGTGGCTAAATCATCACTTTTTATGGTAAACATATTGTTTCTGCAATGGCTAACATATTTGATGACACTTGTTTAAACATATTCTGCTTAAACATTATTTGATGACACTTGTTTAAATATATTGATACAGATATTTAGAAAGAAAAAAAAAAAAAAAATTTAGTTGATGTGATAATGCTCATATTGTTACAACCTTTTGTGTTATGTTTTTGATGGACTGGCTGAGGGAAGGGTTTTATGCTATTTACCAGTTTATTGATACAGATATTTACATAAAGCAAAAAAACTTTTAGCTGATGTCATAATGCTCATATGGTTACAGCCTTTTGTGTTTTGTTTTTGATGGACTGGCTGTTACAGCCTTTTGTGTTTTGTTTTTGATGGATTCGCTGAGGGGAGGGGGAAGCCAAAAAAAACATTTAGCTGATGTGTTTGTGTTTTGCTTTTGATGGACTGGCTGAGGGGAGGGGAAAGCAAAAAAAACCTTTTGTTTTTTGTTTTTGTGTTTTGTTTTTGATGGATTGGCTGAGGGGAGGGGGAAGCCAAAAAAACAGGTAGCTGATGTGTTCGTGTTTTGCTTTTGATGGACTGGCTGAGGGGAGGGGAAAGCAAAAAAAAACTTTTTAGCTGATGTGATAATGCTCATATTGTTACAGCTTTTTCTGTTTTGTTTTTGATGGATTGGCTGTGTTAATGCTCATATTGGTACAGCTTTTTGTGTTTTGTTTTTGATGGATTGGCTGTGTTAATGCTCATATTGTTACAGCTTTTTGTGTTTTGTTTTTGATGGACTGGTAGCTTTTTTGTTTTGTCTTTGATGGATTGGCTGTGTTTTGTTTTTGATGGACTGGCTGAGGGAAAGCAAAAAAAAACTTTTGATGGACTGGCAGCTTTTTGTGTTTTGTTTTTGATGGATTGGCTGTGTTTGTGTTTTGTTTTTGATGGATTGGCTGTGTTTGTGTTTGTGTTTGTGTTTGTGTTTTGTTTTTGATGGACTGGCTGAGGGAAAGCAAAAAAAACTTTTAGATGTAATAATGCTCATTTTGTTATAGCCTTTTGTGTTTTGTTTTTGATGGACTGGCTGTGTTTTGTTGTGTTTTGTTTTTGATAGACGGGCTGAGGGGTGGGGATGAGGGGAGGGGATGTGTTTTGTTGTGTTTTATTTTTGATGGATGGCTGAGGGGAGGGTTTTATGCTATTTACAATTGGTAGAGGTTTTATGCAACAGCCTTTTTGGTTGTGTTTTGTTTTTGATGGACTGGCTGAGGGGAGGGTTTTATGCTATTTACAATTTGTAGAGATTTTATGCAACAGCCTTTTGTATTTTGTTCTAGAGGTTTTATGCAACAGCCTTTTGTGTTTTGTTGTGTTTTGTTTTTGATGGACTGGCTGAGTGGAGGGGAGGGTTTTATGCTATTTACAATGCATAGGGGTTTTATACAACAGCTTTTTGTGTTTTGTTTTTGATGGACTGGCTGAGGGGAGGGGATGGCTGAGGGGACGGTTTTATGCTATTTACAATTTGTAGAGATTTTATGCAACAGCCTTTTGTATTTTGTTTTAGAGGTTTTATGCAACAGCCTTTTGTGTTTTGTTTTAGAGGTTTTATGCAACAGCCTTTTGTATTGTGTTTTGTTTTTGATGGACTGGGGGAGGGGAGGGGAGGGGAGGGGAGGGGACGGGAGGGGAGGGTTTTATGCTATTTACAATGCATAGGGGTTTTATGCAACAGCTTTTTGTGTTTTGTTTTTGATGGACTGGCTGAGGGGAGGGTTCTATGCTATTTACAATTTGTAGAGATTTTATGCAACAGCCTTTTGTATTGTGTTTTGTTTTTGATGGACTGGCTGAGGGGAGGGTAGGGCAGGGAAGGGTTTTATGCATTGTGGGTAGGGCAGGGAAGGGTTTTATGCTATTTACAATGCATAGGGGTTTTATACAACAGCTTTTTGTGTTTTGTTTTTGATGGACTGGCTGAGGGGAGGGTTTTATGCTATTTGCAATTTGTAGAGATTTTATGCAACAGCCTCTTGTGTTTTGTTTTTGATGGACTGGCTGAGGGGAGGCGAGGGGATGGGAGGGTTGGGTTTTATGCTATTTACAATGCGTAGGGGTTTTATACAACAGCTTTTTGTGTTTTGCTTTTGATGGACTGGCTGAGCGGAGGGGATGGCTGGGGGGAGGGTTTTATGCTATTTACAATTTGTAGAGGTTTGCATATTTAGAGGTTTTATGCAATGTCGAAATGTTTGGAATAGTAATAATGTCAATGTCGAAATGAGCCAAACAGTGTTTGTATTTATAATAATGTCGAAATGAGCCAAACAGAATCGCTGCCACTGAGGTTTCTATGCCTTAGAAGTTTTATGCAATCTCGGAATGTCATTATAATAATGTCGAAATGAGCCAAACAGAATCGCTGCCACTGAGGTTTCTATGCCTTAGAAGTTTTATGCAATCTCGGAATGTTTGGAATAATGTTAACGGAATCGCTGCCCTTTGGGACTGGTTTCTATTAGATTTGTGACTCGTGAACATAAATATATTTTGTATTTATAATAATGTCGAAATGAGCCAAACAGAATCGCTGCCACTGAGGTTTCTATGCCTTAGAAGTTTTATGCAATCTCGGAATGTTTGGAATAGTGTTAACGGAATCGCTGCCCTTTGGGACTGGTTTCTATTAGATTTGTGACTTGTGAACATAAATATATTTTATATTTGCAGGTTGGTCTAGGATCAACAACTTCACAGAAATTAATTTTTTTCTTAAAAATAAAGTAAAATATCTGAATTTAAAATAATTTCTTTCCTTAAAAACAAATTAAAATGTCTTAATTTAAAATATTATAAATATTTATAAAATGCATAATTTCTCTCTTACATAATTTAAATCTTAATTAAAATGTCTTAATTTAAAATATTATAAAAATATCTTAATTTAAAATATTATAAATATTAATAAAATGCATAATTTCTCTCTTACATAATTTAAATCTTAAAAATATGATTTTTTATTTACATAGTTTAGGGTTTAACCTAAGTAGTTGAAAAAACTTGTTAACTTTCTTATCATATTATATTAAAGTTAAAATATGAGAGTTTTAAACTTGAGTTTCTTTCATTGTTGAGTTTAGGTTTAACCTAGTAGTTGAAAAAATTTTAGGCATAAGTCTCATAGTGATTACTTTAGTCATAAGGCTCATAGTGATTCCATAGAAAGATCATAAATCCCTCAAAAGGGAAAGAAATGATAAGGCCCGGTTATCATTACTGAAGCATAGGCTGGCTAGAGCTAGGGTACCCCAGCCGGCTCAGCCTTCCTGTCCAGTATGCCTAGTTTGCCTAGTTAACTTTCTTATTTCATTGTTAGGTTTGGGTTTAACCTAAGTAGTTTAAAAAACTTGTTAACTTTTTTATTTCATTGTTGGGTTTAGTTTTAACCTTAGTAGTTGAAAAAACTTAGTTAACTTTCTTACCATATTGTGGCACCAATTAGAGTTTTTGGGTTTAGTTTTAACTTTATTAGTTGAAAAAACTTGTTAACTTTCTTATCATATTGTGGCACCAATTAGAGTTTAACACTGAGTTTCTTATTTTGGCATTGATTATTGTCCAAAAATTTATTGAAAAAAGAAAAGAAAAGTAATTCACACAACATATAAGAATCAATTAAATTGAGAAATAATTATCATTGAGAAATAATTATCATACAACATATAGGTATCAATTATTATATTTTAAATTTTTATTTTTTTTAAATAATTACTAATTGTATCAATTATTATATTTTAAATTTGTATTTTTTAAATAATTACTAATTGCTTGCATCCCAAAATATAGCAATAAGATTGTAATTTAGACATCCTAAAATCTAGCAATAAGATTGTAATTGAGACATGATATTAGTTTTATCTTTTTTTATTACTTACAACTACCTCATACATGTATTGTGAAATTAAGCATTCAATTGCAATGTTTTTGTTGTTATATTTGGTATATAGTGAAGTATCTTCTTTTATTACTTAGAATTAACTTAGAATTACTTCATACTTGTATTGTCAAATTAAACATTCAATATGTTTATATTTGTTGTAATATTTGTTATTACATGAAAAACTTCTTAATTAAACTATGATTTAAGATGAATGATCAAATGAACATTAGTTTTTAAATTGTAGCAAGATTTTCACAATTGGTTTGGGTTAATTAAAATATAATTATTGCAATTGGTTTGGGTGGCTTGGTCCATAATAATATTGTATCTTGCAATGGATTAGAATGCTTGTTGAATTGCGCTATCAAGTCAACATTGTATATTATTAATATTATACTTAAATTAAAATAGGGTTCGATTAAAAAATAGACATTTCATTTCTTTAAAGGAAAATTTAAGTTAATATATATTGATGTTATGTAATCAAAATATTAAATTTATAAATGCATTTCAAAAATGTCATTTCAATTTTAATCATAAATTGAAAAACTAAAATTTATTGCTAATTGAAATTTTTTTGATATAATCAAATGAAAAGTATTTATTAATAACACATTAAAATGACATTATTGAAAATAATTGTATCAAATTGATAAATATTAAAATTATGATGCTTTGAATAGATGAATATCAAAATTATGATGTTTGGAGTATTATATGGTTTTATTACTTTTTATTTATCAAAATATTGAAACAATGAATTGATGAATTTCATGATGTTCTTTGTGGGTGAATTTTTATCCCTAGTATTGGCTTATCCTCTTTAGTTTTGGCTCATCTTCAAATCCATTCCATTTATCCCTAGTATTGGTTTATCCTCCCTACTTTTGGCTTCCATGTATTTCTAGTATTAGCTTATCATGGTTCCCCAAATTCATCAATTGGAATTGTTTAAACTTCCACATGACTCCATTGCCCAATGGCTTGAGTTTTGGCTCATCTTCAAATCCATTCCATTTATCCCTAGTATTGGTTTCCATGTATCTCTAGTATTGGCTTTTCATCCTTACTTTTGGCTCATCTTCAAATCCACCGCCATTTTTATTTTAAAGTTTAGTCTTTAATACAACTTTCACAATGTCCCCATTAATTTATTTTTTTTCTAAAATTGTTACTTCATTCACCATGCTTTGTCACATTATTGCACCACATATTATTATTTCTGAAATGATTGTGTTTAGCCAACCACAACCTATGTTGGTTGGGAAACAACATTATCTTAATAATGCCCATTAATAAATTACTTAATAATTTTTAATCATATTTTTTAATATTATGTGCAAGTAATTTAACATAATAAGATGAGAATTACTAACAATATATTCTATATTAAAATAATAAAATGAGAAATATTAATAATACATTTTATATTAAAAACAATTCACTACAAACATTATTATTTTTTCCATTTAGATGAAATTCCCAAATTCTATTCTTGAGAAAGAACTAGAGTTCATTACCATTTTTTCCATTTAGATGAAATTCCGAAATTCTATTCTTGAGAAAGAACTAGAGTTCATTACCGCAATAAATTGTTTTAAGTAATTACATTATGATGATTATATAAATTATATAAATGATTATTCACTTTTTTATTTTAATAAAATAAAATAAAATTGTTTTTAAATAATTACTCTTATGCACACTATGACGATTAAAAGTGAATGCGTAGGGTGGAAGGATGTGATGCAGGAGGTAAAAATTTCAAATTAAAAGTGAATGTGTTGGGTGGAAGGATGTGGTGTAGGATGTAGAAGGTAGGGAGGAGGTTTGCAGACTAAATATGTCAATATTGTTATCAAAATTTAAAATTAAAATTAAAGGTGAATGTCTAGGGTGGAAGGATGTGTTGTAAGATGTCTATTGTTATAAAAAATTAAAATAATGTTAATATTGTTATAAAAATTTAAATTTAAAATAAAATATGAATGTGTAAGGTGGAAGGATGTGTAAGAGGTCTATTGTTATTAAAAAAAAAAAAATTACAATTAAATGTGAATGTGTAGGGTGGAAGGATTTGTAAGAGGTCTATTGTTAAAAAAAATTAAAATTAAAATTAAATGTAAATGTGTAGGGTGGAAGGACGTGTTGTAAGAAGTCTAAGGCAGAGATAGGAAGATCTCAATTTTCTATTGAATAGAGGACATATCCTCTAGTAAGTTAGGTATGTCCTCTAGTCAGTTAGGGGTAACCTAATCTTCTCTCTTAGATAAACTGGACGCTTAGTTATAGTTATGTTTATATGTTTTTTATTTTTCCATTAAAAATCATTGATATTGATTTAGCCCTCTCAAGACTGTTTTTGTATTTTTGTATTTGTATTTTTGTATTTTTTTTAAGATGGATGGTTGTACTCTTCAAAATTGCCTATTTTTCAATACACTCCATCTACAATATGTTAAACTTTTCAATGAAAATTAGGATTTTTATGAGGATTGAAAATTTTCTTATAAATGCAATTTGGAACATCTACAATATGTTAAACTTTTCAATGAAAATTAGGATTTTTACGAGGATTGAAAATTTTCTTATAAATGCAATTTGTTAAGAGAAGTAAGCTATTTGAAATACCCATTAATCATAAGGTTAATTCCAAAATGCATTTATAAGAAAATTTTCATACCATTTGGAAAGAGAAGTAAGCTATTTGAAATACGCATTTAATGAAATTGCATTTATAAGAAAATTTTCATACCCATTTGGAAAGAGAAGTAAGCTATTTGAAATGCGCATTTAATGAAATTTCATTTATAAGAAAATTTTCATACCCATTTGGAAAGAGAAGTAGGCTATTTGAAATACGCATTTAACATTAAGTCAATTCCAAATTGCATTTATAAGAAAATTTTCAAAACAATGTTGAAGAGAGATTTCAATTTAATAAAACTTTCTAAAACAATGAAGGGAGATTTCAATTTAATAAAACTTTCTAAAACAATGTTGAACATGGCCCAAACCACTTGGTAATCTCCATTGTAGGGACCGTGGCATTTCCTCAGGCCATGGAAAAGCAAATGTCTTGAGCCAATATCCCCCACCAGAAAAGGAGGAACAACTCCAAGCATGGCAATGGAAATCTATTTCTCTCGGGCAACTACCATCCACATCCAAATGAAAGTCTTCAGTGTCTTGGCCACAATCTCGAGATGAGCAACAGAGTTCTTACCATCCCAAAAGGATCAAGATTCAAGATCAAGAGTTCTTGATCTCTCTCTCA
Source organism: Pinus albicaulis (assembly GCA_034641835.2). Lineage (NCBI taxonomy): Eukaryota > Viridiplantae > Streptophyta > Pinopsida > Pinales > Pinaceae > Pinus > Pinus albicaulis. The sequence continues at coordinate 287,567,447 of CM076583.1, forward strand.
AGGTCCAATTGTTGGCTTAACCATCAAGGACCCAAGGTAGAGAGCTAGGTCAAAATGTATCCCACCCACATTGACATTATGCAATATTCAGATCACCAAATATCTCATCCGAGACGTTGGCAGGGAATACATAGACAGTGATCATGCGATAGACGTGACCGTGCGACACGGTTCTACATGACTGTGCGACATTGTTCTAGTTCATGAAGACTTCTACAATCTACCAGGAGGTGTTAAGATGCACTGGTGTGCAGGCACATTCCCTTTTCTCTTTTGCAACCATCTAAAATCCTGACATATTTGACAAGGAAAAAGTGGACCGTTTACAGAAAATCGTAATCAATGACTAATATCGTCTAAAATCAATTCGTGTGAATCTATAGAGTATTCTCACATTTCCTTAATCAATCCTATTAATTAAACTAAAGTCTCACAACAAACTGATCTCATGAATTTTTTTTTAGGTTTTCAAGATCTCATGTTCTTAGCCTCTTTGACACAATTAGGGTCTAGAACACCTATCCAATTCTACAAAAACTAAGATCCCCCTCACATGGTTTTTGCAGGAAACTCAAAGAGATGCTAACAACATCTGAGATGTGTGGTCTGGTTGTGGTGAGGTAGATGACACTTCCTAAAAGTTATATGTACTTCATTGTATCCTCAAATTCATTCCCTTCTTTTAGTGTAAGATTCAATGAATTTTACCATGTCAAATTTGTTCAAGAGTTGTCCAATGTACTTTTTTTGGGAAATGAATCTATATTTTGGATTTTGAATACAAATTTGCGTTTGAAATTCAGTTTCAAAAAATAGCAAGTTAGATGTACACACCATGATTTATTCTTTTAGATCATACAGAAATTTGATGAGTTTGCATACCTTTTGTTAAATTAAAAACAGCTAATAAAATGTATGATGTATATATATATTTTTTATCTTATAAATAAAAATTTAATTTTATAAATTATAATAATAATCATATCAATATTTATTGATAAAAATAATAATAAAATCTTATTTTCTGACAACACAATTAAAATGTTTTAATCTGCATTTTCATAAAAACATAAATAACAAAAACAACTTTATTTACAAATTCAATAATTTTATTTCATCAATAATGATGAGTAAATCTTGTTTTTTAATTATGAAAAAAAAAACAGAGAGGCACATCACAATCGGAGTCGTCAAAAAATTCAGTGAACCCAAACTTGGATTATCAAGAAACTATACAATTTCAGACGATATAAAGAATGGCCATAAATGAGCCATAATATACAGGGATCGAATGTAGTTCGCAGCTCTGCCATCAACAAACAGAAAATATTGTATAAATATTTATCAGCCCTATATGAATTAACAGACAAAAAAATCAAAAGCGCTGTTCATGATTTGTATCTGCTTCACCTGATTTGTATCTGTCTTGAAACCCTAGAATTCTGCAATTGTAAAACGCGCAATGATCTCCCGAAATCTTCCACGCCATGGCTTGATTATTTCCACTCAAGTCACCTTGACCATTTGAATTCTGCATAATTCTATTCTTTAAATCAAATTACCCTCTCATGATTTAGTTAACAGCCCATTCATATACCTGATCTGGATTGTGATATCTCTGGCTGTGAAATCTGAAATATAAATGACATACCTGAAGGAAAAGAAGCCATATCTGGAAGGAAAAGGTGCTACAAACCAGTGACGGAGAGCAGCAGAGTTTCCGTAGATTTCTGTTGTCCCTTTAGAGGCTCAGAGGAAACTATGATTAAATGGCACGCTGGAATGGAGCTTTTACAGATGCTCCAAAGCCGAGAAGTTCCTTTTGGCGTATAAGCTACATTGAAGATAATTGCAGTTACTTTTCAGCAGATAAGTCCGTGTGGTTTTTGGCGTATAAGTTCTCGGGCTAACAGTTCTTTTCAGCAGAGAAGTTATCAGAGGATAAACGAGTTTCTTATCGGCAGATAAGTTATTTGTTACGGATAACTTATAAACAATAAGTTATCGTTATTATAAGCCATCAGTGATAGGTTACAAATTTTATCAGCGATAAGCTATCGTTTTGAGAGAGCTTATCAATAATACCTTATCATGATAGCTTATCATTTTCTGAAAGGTTATCAGCGATAGCTTATCATTTTGAGATAGCTTATCAGCGATAGCCTATCATTTTGAGATAGCTTATCAGCGATAGCTTATCGTTTTCTGAAAAGTTATCAACGATAACTTATCGACGATAGCTTATCATTTTGAGATAGCTTATCAACGATAACTTATCGACGATAGCTTATCATTTTGAGATAGCTTATCAACGTTAACTTATCGACGATAGCTTATCATTTTGAGATAGCTTATCATTTTCTGAAAAGTTATCAGCGATAGCTTATTGTTTTGAGATAGCTTATCATTTTCTGAAAAGTTATCAGCGATAGCTTATCATCTTCTGAAAAGTGCTATAGCTTATCATCTTGAGATAGCCTATCATTTTCCTGAGAAGTAATCAGCGATAACCTATCATTTTCTGAAAAGTTATCCACGATAAGCTATCTTTTTCTGATAGGTTTTCAGCGATAGCCTATCTTTTCTGATAGGTTTTCAGCAATAGCCTATCTTTTTTGATAGGTTTTCTGCGATAGGCTATTGTGTTGGGGGCTATCATTTTTTGATATGTTATCAGCAATAAGTTTTCATTTGATTTGGTATCGTTTTGAGCGACCGTATCAGCGATAGGTCTCCGTTCAGAATAAGTTAATGGATATAACTTCTCTGTTAAACATACGGAATGAGCGGTAGGTTTCTATCAGAGATGGGATGGGGTTACACAACAGAACAAGTTGTAGATACCCCCTGAACGATACGTTTATGAGCGATAAGTCTGTCAGAGATGGGGTTTCAGACGTAGGTTACATTCACAGAACAAGTTAAGTTTCTATTACAGATGGGGTTACACAACAGAACAAGTTGCAGATACCCCATGAACGATACGTTATGGGCGATAAGTTTCTGTCAGAGATGGGGTTTCAGCAATAGGTTACATTCAACAGAACAAGTTAAGTTTCTGTCAGAGATGGGGCTACAGGCAATGCTCTGGCCGCTAGAACTTGGCCCTTGGATCTCTGTTAACAGAACAAGTTAAGTTTCTCAGAGATGGGGTTTCAGGCAATGCTCTGGCCGCTAGAACTTGGCCCTTGGATCTCTGTCAACAGAACAAGTTAAGTTTCTCAGGGATGGGGTTTCAGGCAATGCTCTGGCCGCTAGAACTTGGCCCTTGGATCTCTGTCACTTGGCAATGCCCTGGCCGCTAGATCTTAGCCCCTGGATGGTTCGCTACTTGGCCTGTTACTGATGGTCGTTTACCCACCTGTCCATCGTTGGGCCGAGACCCCACTACAGAGGGCCCCTCCATCGGCATAAAGGGGTAGTTCTGTCAAGGTCATTTTTTGGGTCGAAATGACTACGATATCATCAATTCACAGTTAATGATGTGCTGCCTGTGAATATATCCTTCAATCCTTGTGATTTTTCTTCATTGTGCCCTTTTACCACTGGTAGTGCAGTTGAGTGTTTGATGCAGAATATCTGCTCCTATTTCAAGTGCCATATGGATATATATAGATATGGCTCCCATTATGAAAAAAACAAACAAACAACTGATCCGGTTCCATCCCATTGAGTGGATCCTTTTCTCCCAACTGATGGGGCTGAAGCCGGTTTGAGGCAGGCAGGGTGGCTTTTCAATTTATTGATGTTCTGAACATATCACGTCTGTATATAAGATCTGAAGCGAAAAAGTGGGAAACATCCTTTTTCATAAGCAAGTCGAGGTCATCCTAGCTCCGATCGAGAACCAGTTTGTGCAGCGATGAGCAGAACCCGAACGAATAGCCAAGAATTCATGACTAAAAGGGAAACGAGTGCCTTCGTAAGAAAAGGTTTCGAAGCAGGATCAAGACAGAGTTCAGAAAGGTCGAGTTCAGAAAGCAGTCTATTTCGAGTTGAGAATGAATACTTAACCCAAAGTATTTCATGATATTGAGTCTTCAGAGTATATTTACTTAACCCACCACTTTTTCCCCATTTAGCACCCAGATCCGACGAACTTGGGCAAGCCACTTGTCATCCATTGAACACCCAGAACCGACAGACCTGGGTAAAGTATTCATCATCTATCAAGTGCCCAAATTAGAGGGACCTGGCCACTTTTCATCCATCAACACCAATATTGGAGGGGCTTGGGCAGACCACTTGTCACACATCTAGTAGCCTAATTGAAGGGACCTAAGCCTACCACTTTTCCTCCATGGGAGCCAGATAGGAGGGCCCTCAACTCGCCACTTTTCATCTCTCTAAATAACATATCCAAGGGCCCTCAACCTGCCACTTGTCATCTAAAGAGAGCCCAGATCAGAAGGCCCTGGAGAAACCACTTGTCATTCTTCGAGCACCCAGATGAAAGGGGCCTAGGCAGGCCACTTGTCATCCATCAAGTGCACAAATCGAAGGGCCCTAAGCAAGCCACTTGTCATCAATCGAGCTCCCAAATCAAAGGGGACTAGGCAAGCCATTTGTCACACATCTAGTGGCCTGACCGAAGGGACCTAAGCTTGCCACTTGTCACACATCTAGTGCCCTGGTCGAAGGGACCTAAGCCTGCCACTTGTCACACGTCTAGTGCCCTAATCGAAGGGACCTAAGCCTACCACTTGTCACATATCTAGTGACCTGATCGAAGGGACCTAAGTTTGCCACTTGTCCTCCATTGAGAACCCATAATGAAGGGACCTCAACCTGTAATCCAAAAGACCCTAGATCTGAGGGCCTTGAGCCCACCACTTGTCATCCATCAAGCACAAGAACTTAGGAGGCCACTTGTCACACATCCAACGACCTAAACAAAGGGGTGTGGCCCCACGACTTGTTTCCCATCCAATGCATAGATCCAAGAGACCTAAGCCTGCCTTGTCTCGCCCATCTAACACATAGATCTAACGAGCCTGAACCCACCAGGTGTCACCCATCGAGAGCCAGATCCAAGAGCCCACCACTTATGAGCGATAGAGGACCAAAATCACAGGGCCCTGGGCATGCCACTTGTCATCGATTTAGCGCCCATATCTAAGGGACTTGGGCAAGCCACTTGTCATCAATTCAACATCCAGATCCGAAGGACTTGGGCAGGTCACTTGTCGTTGATTCAACACCCGGATCCGAGGGACATCGACATGCCACTTGTCAACTATCGAGCATCTAAATCGAAGGGCCTTGGGCCCACGACTTGTCATCCATACAATGGCCAAATTGGAGGGTGTTGGGCCTGCCACTTGTCATCCATCCAAAAACCAAATTTGAGGACCCTAAGCTCGCCACTTATTGCCCATCCAACACCTAGATCCAAGGGCCTTGGTCTCGCCACTTGTCACCCATCGATTGGTCAAGATTCGACGGCCCTGAGCAAGCTAATTGTCGCCTAGAAGTGACTATATCAATTGCAACGATTGGCAATAGATCAATGTTTCCACTTGGCGACAAATCAATGGTACATTTCACAACAAATCATGGAGCCACTTCGAAACATATCATGGAGCCACTTGATATCATATCATGGCGCCATTTGGAAGCATATCATGGCGCTATGTGTCAGTGGATATTGTGCCACTTGGAAACAGATCAATCATGCCACTTGGAACCAAGAACGACACCAGTTGGCATTTGGTACTGGCATCACTTGGAATCAGAAGCTTACATCACTTGGCACCATCTCCTTTACGCCACTTGGAATCCAAAAAAAGGACCACTTAGCATCAGATACGACACCACTCGACATCAAATATGACCCCATTTTCAAACGAGCTACCGTGCCACTTGGAACTAGATAATCAAACCATTTGGCATCAAATTATGGGGCCAGATCAAACCACACCACACCACCGATGAGCCATTACCATAGCACTTGCATCACAAAGGTGCCACTTAGCACATTCCCAGGTTTGGTCTTGCCTATATTATGTTTCTTAGGTCGCCTCGCAAAATCGCTTGAACAAAACCTAAGAACAATACCAATCTGCCCATATTTATTAGCACAACGCAGGGTTGGGCAAGTAACGCCCATCTATCTAGACAACTTACCCATACATATACACAAAGTATGGGAGCTCTCCATTTGCCCTGCATACCAACTCCTAAGAATTTCCACTTCTTTCATAATAAGAATAGGGGCCTTGCCCTTCCTTGCCTAGGCGAGGTATACTATGAGGTACTTATTTAGACCTCAATACATTCGAAGTTTTTCCAAAGCCATTAGTTCCTTACCACACATAGATATCCATTCCACAATATATAGGTATCTTCTCCCTTCTCTGACATGTGCAAAGATGATTCATGGTCATTAAAAAGTGTTGAATCAACTAAATCAATCCAATAACTGCCTCAGGCCTCTCTACTAATTGTCGTATGAGAGCATCCTCAATTTGTGTTCTACAACGACATATAGTAGCCAATATCGTGTCAGAATGCACTGCCACAACTAGAGGACAATATAGCTTTAAAAAATTCATCCTCGTTATTTAAAATGGGAATCACTAGGCACAATGATAGATCGTAGTGCAAGATTGTTCTATAGCATGCATGGCATTTTCTATCCTCCTCATTTCTTTCATTTACTCTACCCATACGGGTACAAACAAATCAAATATGTTACAAACCCTCGCATTGATCATATACCCAAAAGAAGTCCAAAATTTGAAGGCTCACACAACCTTAGAGGACTTTGACCATCTTAATATACACTTGAAATAACAAGAGTATTATGACTTTTTTTTTAACTTACAACAAATTATTTATTTAACGTGTGTGTGAGAGTAATAATTATAAAATAGTTATTTTATGTTTTAATATTGCGTATTACGGTGTTAAGAACTAATTTAGTTATTATTAATGAAATGTTTTTATCTAAAAATAATTCAACAAATCCATATGATTAACTAATATTATTGGATAACTAAGAAAACAAATACAATTTGCATGTCACACGTACAATTTACATTTGAAGCTATAAGGCAGAGTTGAGATTGTTGCCCCGTGTCTAACTCAACCTTTAATCAGAGAAGCAATACCCTAACAGTGAAATTTTGCCTTAGATGGATTGTTGTTCTTAGGAATTTATTCTATTCACTTAAAGCTTTGATTTTGAAGCAAAAAGAACTTGTTAATGTGCACTTCACAGAAACTTTACCAACGTTCAATCTTATAAGAACTTTTTTTTGGCTTTAAGAGTTATTTTACCATACCAAATCAACAAAATTGATGTTGTGCAAAAGCCACTTCACACCAAACACAAACAAAAAAAAAAAAAATCCAAGAAAAGCCACTTCACAACTTGTCATAATCAAGTAATAAATTATTTAAGTCCATATTACCCACCAAAATGGGTAACCTCAAAGGAGAAAATTGTTTCTCCTATTTTGGACAAACATCTAGCCAACAACCCTACACACTGCTTGATGATGATTATATGATAGCTCCACCATCTGCCCCAATCATAAAACCTCTCACCATCTAGTGTTTCTATTGAATGAAGGTCAGATACCAATCAACAAATACTTTGATTATTGTGCAATCATGTGCATTTACTTAATGTTTTGGGCATTTAGTATGGATAAAAGCATAATCTAAATGATTGATTAATCTTGATTGTTAGATTATTCTCTCACCTTACGAGAGGGGTTAAAGATAGACTACCACTCAACAAGTACTTTCATCATTGTGTAATTGGGTGCATTTACTTAATGCTTTGGGCATTTAGTATGGATAAAAGGGTAATCTAGATTATTGATTGATATTGAGTGTAAGTTTCTTCTCTCACCTTGTGGGACCTCCCAGAAGGCCTTGGGTTTAGAGGAAGGGCACTATGTGGAAGACTTGGATTGAAATAGTGTGTTCATTCTCCCTTTTGCCATACTTAACACTAACACTTTCCAAGTCGCCTTATTAGCCCTTGATATCATTTCCATCATTTAAGTTCAAATGTTACTAGTTCATTAGGATTTGGCAGTGTCTTATCCGCATCCTTGGTAGGGCTAGAAAACATTTCCCTAGCAGTTAATGCAACTAAAAGAATATAAAAGCGTAATATGGCCACAATGATATGGCCGAGACACAAGTTAGCATGTGAGCAAAATCCTAAAATGAGCTCTATCCTTCTCATTTATAGTCACCGAGTTCATGAGCACTTGATGGTTCATCTCATCAAAAGGAACATTTGCATGTCCCAAGGGCCTAATGATTAATAAATTGCTTCATCTTAAGGGATAATTAAATGTTATATCATAAAGCGTGAGATTTGATCCTAGAGTTATGCACCAAAATACAAAGCATTATCAAAAAGAAAAAAAAGACTCACTAGAGCCTTTATTTCTTTTTAGTGGAAAAAGCGGGTCAAGTAGGGTAACTCATGCATCCACAATTATTGCCTCCATTACATTTGTCATTGGTCCCACTTCACCATGCTACTTGCCCATGAAATTTAACCCCTCCATTGCCACTTACTTATGCCAACACCTATTGATTTAAGGATTAACCTTCAAAATGTCACCTCCCCTTGGGGGCCAGAAGCACCTTAACCCCTATAGTGGGGAACACCTTTACAAGACTTCATTTTAGTTAGATATTTGAAGGTGATCTCAATTTTGAAGTATGAATATGCCCTTAACACTTGAGCATAGTCCACTTAGATGCATTTATGATCTTAGTTTCTAATGAATGGTTTCTTTCAATAGAGTGAGTTAGTTTTGCTAGGTGGTCCAGGGAGAGGCCTTGAGGGAACCCTACTCCACATGATGATGAAGCCATACATTACATTCCATAGAGCATGACGATTTTGCAGATGTAGTGTTTCCCCCTTTTGGCAAAGCCTTTGACTTGCTGATGAATTTAGTTGATATACATCCAAGAGCACCTCGAGGAGCCAGAACATTGGGTTTCTCTTGCCTAACATAGAAGATTCTTAATGATGTACCAATGGACCCAACATGCCCCACGTCGGCATTAACACCACTTGATGGGCATGCCATGATCCAGGTCCCATATGAGGATGATCATCCTTGGGATGATTAAGGGCTTGTTGCACCTAATGGATCACTAACAATGGATAGAGGAGACACCACGTTGCTCACCTGACACCCATGGAGATTATATGTGGCACCTATAGCTGGATTTTGGAACCTTGGAGCTACCTTGATGCATGATTTGGGGATTTTACTCAAATGCAGGATGATCGTGATGCTTGAAGACATTTTGAGCCTTGACTTTGCCTTAATAGAGAATTTAGATCCCTCAAATGGCATGACATCATCACTTTTTTAGGTCTATGACTCACATGTGGGCTTGTCTTGGCATATTTATGTTGTACAGCTAGTGCATTTTCTTGTAACCGAAATTCACTTTTTGTCCACTCAAAAATCAAACTTGTATAGGGGATTTTAGTTAGAAATTAGAAGATGCGGACCTCATATAAATAGATGATCACCTCTCTCATTTTGTTCAACATCACTTGTGGAAAACTCAACCTCTCTTAGAGAACTGGGCCTAATTATTTGTACTTCACTACTTTGTGAAGATGTGATATTTTGTGGATTTTTGGTTATTGGAGACTAGTTTTGTTGGCTATTGGAGACGTCATTTTGGGATAAAGAAGGTCTGTTCTTGGATATTTTATGAGTATTTGGTGAATACCTTTAATTATTTTTACATGTAATGAATATTGCTAAGGTTAATGTATCCCCTCAAAGTGATAGTTAGGGGTAACAAGTGAAAACCTAGTTCTCGTCCCCCCTACTCCCTTCAAGGATTTAATATTTGCATGGTCAAAATCCCTAAGAATCCATCACCCAAGTATCTAAAAGGAAATGGCATCCATATTGGTGATCAAAACTCGAAAAAGTATATATTTTTCTCTCTCCTAAAATTTTGGTCTTTCCAGAAAAGTTGTTAGGGTTAAGGTTTCACGCTGAATTCAACTATGGCTACGACATTGAGCTGGTTTAACGTCATTTCACCTTGTTGAGCCTTAAAACATCAAAATCTAGCAATTTTCATGGTTGAAAGTGCTTCCCTATGGCTCACATCATCTACCCCCGGAAATTCTAGGGCTTGAAAACTCCTAATTTTGCATTAAGGCTTCAACTTAAGACCATTTGAAGGATTTTTGCTCTTATTGTTGATCATACCTTTCAAGAAAATATCTTCCTTCTTCATGTTTACTTAATTGTGGCATTGTTGAATCATACATTGAAAAACCTAGGCTACAAGTTTCTCTTTATAGGCCTTTTCATAGGTTAGTTATTCCATATCACAAAGAATTGAGCAATGTTCCTACCCTGAGTACCATGATTAAGCCTATTGAATTTTCACCTTTGATCGTTTGGCCTAGAATACTATTTAGGTGACCTATATTGGGAAGCCTCCCATGTGGTGCAATTCCACTAAAGAGCATGAGGTGGAGAGCTAAGGTGACAGTGGCATCCACCTCATTGTGTGTCTTAGTCTAAGCTTTTGCCTTGTGAAGCATCTTACAAGACCTACTAGATTTTGAGGCAACATTTATAGTGTTGTTACCAAGGAGGATTTGAGTCAACCTCCTCATTATCTGAAGATGGAGCTTCACTTGTGACTTTGAAGAGAATATTCCAACATAGATTCTCTTCTAGCGACTCTATTAGAAGAGTGAAGCCCTAGTTCTTCATTGAGCTTCAAAATTTCAATGCTTATAGGGTGAAGCAACATCCCTTAAGGCATTTTGGTTCTTATGCAAGACTTAAGGCAATGGCTCCTTGGGATTTGCACGATATGTACCCTGCTTTGGATGTCAAGGATATTCCTAGATATCCAAATCATTGGGATACAAATTCTATAATAAATATTCCAAAATTTGATGGTCGCCCTTCTTCAGCAATTGGTCACATCACAAAATTCATCAAATATGCCTCAAAGGTCAATATGATTCATGAAGATGGTCTCATGAGGTTATTCATTAACTCTTTTGGAATTGAGCAACATGAATAGGTTAAATATTCCTATGGACCTCGAAGCATTCCCTCTATCAAGATATTTTATTGAAAGGTTTCTTAAGTATTGGGGACCAATGTTTCAAAGTGGTAAAAATGTCCTTCAAGATTTTGCCATATCCATCCAAAAGGAGTGTCGCCTTCATCCCTTTAAAGATGTAGAAGTTGAGGAAGGTGATCATTGTCATCCAGAACATAACATCACCCATGATTATCAAGAAAATCTTGATCATCTTGTTGATGAAGGGAATCAAGGTTGTGATGAAGAGAATACCTTGAGCAAGAGTAAGAATCCCTTTCGGATCATCAAGATGAATATATTGAAAATGATCGTAAAGATGATCCAAGAGAGGACTCTGATATTAATGAGGAAAGTCTCATTGAGAATGATATATTATTATGTGAAATCAAGGCAAGCTCCATATGTTTCATGGATATTGGGTATGGTGATACATCTTATGAAGCCCTTGAAAAGGATGATCCCATAAAATCCTTAGAAATTAACATTGGTGACTTTTTGCATATAGAAGAGGGGAAGTGGGATATGAGTAGCCATCATCTTGACAAGGATCCAATAAATGATATCGATGATGATGCTAACAATAATTTTGTCTTGCTTTTCTTTCCATATAATGATCAAGAGGATATGAATATTAATTTGTTTGAACCATCTTCACTTCCTCCCAGTATCACCTCTCAATAATATTCAGATTTTATAAATGATATACATGATGAGCCAACTTCGGTTGCCCCTTTTCAATATGATTTTCGTATGTCGAGACCTTGCCCCTCAATCACCTCCCTCCTCATGCCCTTGATACCATCTCCATTCTCTGGGGTTCAATTATCATTGGTTCAATTGGACTTGGCACTTTCTTATCCACATATCATTGAGTAGGGTTGGAAAATATTGCCTTAGAGGTTGATGCAACAGAAAGAATGTAAACGCATAATATGGCCACAATGAAAGAAAAAGAAGATCAAAATGCAAAAGATGGCCAAGACTTAAGTCTGGCGTGGGAAAAATCCTAGCATGAGGTCTACCCTACTCATTAGCCATCAACCAGTTCCTGAGCAATGCTCCATCTCATCGAAAGGAACCTTTGCATGTCCCAACCCTGATGAGTGATAAACTCTTTCATCTTTATGGGTAAATTAAATGTTATAACATAAAGAAAAATCTTTAATCCTTGAGCTATCCACCAAAATACAGAGTACTATCAAAAAGAAGTAAAATATGCACCAAAGGGGTGAGAAAAGCAAGTCGAGCAAAGTAACTCATGCATCCACAATTTCTCCCTCCATTACATCTATACACTCATGACGTGGATTCCCACTAGTTGGTCCCCTGGCCATTCCATTTGGCCATGAAAAATATCCCCTCCACTGCCACTTGCTTATACCAACACCTATTGATTGAAAGATTGACCTTGGAAATGCCAACTCCTCTTCGGGGCTCGAAGCACCTAATAGAGTTGACTACTTAACCACCCCTACAAAGGTGGGGAACACCTTTGTTAGACTTGGTCTAGTTAGATATTTCAATGTGATCTTAGTTTGAAGTATGAATATGCCCTTAACACTTAAGTATGGTCCACTTTGATGCATTTATGATCTGAGCTTCTAATGAACAATTGATTTCAAGTGAGTTTGAGTTGGTTTTGCCAAGTGGTCTAGAGAAAAATAGGCCTTGAGGGCACCCTACTACATAGGATGCCCAAGCCATACATTACATTCCAAAGAGCATGATAACTTTGCAATGCAATATTTCCCACTTTTGGAAGAACCTTTTCCCTTTTGATGACTCGAGCAATTAAAATACATCATTGAGCACCCTGAAGAGCCAAAACATTGGGTTTCTATTACCTAGCATCGAGGATTCTTCATGACATACCACTTGACCCAGCATGCCCCTAGGTTGGCCTTGACACTAGTTGATGGACATGCCATGATCAAGGGCCTAGATTAGTATGGTCATCCATAGGATGATTGAGGAGGGTTTGTTGCACCTGATGAAAACCTAACACTTGTCACCCATGGAGATGACGTAGCACCCACATATGGGTTTTGGACCCTTGCCTTGATGCATGATTTGGGGATTTTCCTCAAATGGGAATGATCATGATGACTGAAGACATTTTCAGCATTCATTTTGACTTCATGGAGCATTTGGAGCCCTAAAATGGCATGACATAATCACCTTTTTAGGTCTACATGCCACACATGTGGACTTTTCCTTTGCATATTTTGTTTTAAAGCTAGTGCATTGCTTTGTAACCCAATTTTACTTTTTGTCAACTCAAAAATCATACTTGTGTAGGGGCTTTTAGTTATAAATTAGAATAGATAGACCTCATAAAAAGAGGATCACATCTCTCATTTTTTTCATCATCACTTGTGGAAAACTCAACCTTCCTTAAAGAACTTGGCCTAGCTATTTGTACCTCGCTACGTTGTATAGATGTGATCTTTTGTGGATTTTAGGCTATTGGAGACTAGTGCTTGTTATGGAGACATCATTTTGGGATAAAAAAGGCTTGTTCGTTTTTGTTAAATATCATTCATGATTATTAAATGTAATGAATATTGTTAGGGTTTATATCTTCCATGTCTAAATTTTTATATTTATATGAAATGTTTGGTAAAATTTGCATGCATTAATTTTGTATCCTTGAATTTCCTTAGAGAACCTCCTAGAGAGCTTTTCTTTAGTAAATATTATCCCCTCGTAAAGTCATAGTTAGGGTTACCAAGTGAAAACCTAGGGTTTTCTTTGTTACTCCCTTCAAGGGTTTGATATTTCCATAGTCAAAATCCCTAAGACTCCTTCACCCAAGTAGATAGAAGGCAGTGATATCCATCTTGGTGATCAAAATTCATAAAATTTTCTTTTTCTCTCTCCTAGAATTTCACCCCTTGAAGGCAAGTTGTTAGGGTTAGCTTTTCAGGCCCAATTCAACTGAGGCTTGGACATTCAACTAATTTAAAGTCATTTCACCTTGTTGAGCCTTAAAACATCAAAATATAGCAATTTTCATAGTTGAAAGTGCTTCCCTAAGGTTGACTTGATCAACCCTAGGAAATTATAAGCTTACAAAACCCTAATTTTGCATTAAGGCTTCTACTTAGGGTCATTTGAAGGTTTGTCGGTCTTATTGTTGATCATGCCTTCCAAGCAAACCTTTTCCTTCTTGTATGCCTAATTATGTCATTATTAAGACTCGGGTACAAGTTTCTCCTTATAGGTGTCTTCATAGGTACGTCATTCCCTGACAAAGAATTGAGCCTTGTTCCTAGCCGTACCCTGATTAAGCCAATTGAAGTTGTTGAATGGTGTTGTCATCGATAACAACGTCAGCTCTTGAACACTCTTAATATATATCATGGATTACATCAGTTGGTAAGTCCAATATACAAGAATCCCTGAAGGAATCCCTAGAAGCCCTAAACTTTTTGAATTTTTAGGATGAAGATGAGTGGTTTTACTCTGGAGACCTTCATCATTGGATAGTCCTCTTCGTGTCGTTTCTAAAGGTATATGTTGTTAGAAAATTCAAGGAGGTGGCAGTAAAATGATTTTCATTACAATGACATTATCTTGTGATGTGTTCGTTATTATTACGTGCTCTTTCAATTTATCTTTTCTTATCATCAAGAATAATGCCAAGCAATAAATAAAAGAGGACACAAGATGTACGGACACCGTCAGGGCGAAACCCCACTATTTGGGGAAAACTTGGTCAAAATTATTCCTTCAGTAGATTCAAGATGACACGACCAAGACCCTTATATAACTCAGACTCGAGACTCCCTCTAGCCATCAAGTCAACTTTGTCATGCTTGCTCCTTTAGCAGTCAGTCTTCTTCATACTTGTCCTTGAAGAGATCATCTCTGCAATGACAATTTGAGCCGATTTATCACTGTGATAGCATCACTATAAAAGCACCAAGTTGCAGTGAAAGCACCACTACAATAGCACCGAATTGAAGTCAATGTTTTGGCGCCGAGATGAGGCACCGAAACCTGGTTACTGTGGTCATATGAGAATACCGAACTGGAGTCATTGTTCTAGCATCGAGATGAGATCACTGTCCTTCTGTAATAGCACCGGAACCTTTCTCCTGAAGTTACCCGAACAGTGTATACTTATTTCAGAGTGTGATCCGAATTCTTCCACTATAATCCGCATCTTATTTCAGAAAGGAATGCCGAGAATGTCAGTGTGTCTTGTCCGAACTATTCTCTATAATTAGCCCTGCAATTTTGTCCGAAATTCTCCACAGATATCCCGAAACCTTTTCTCTGAAATCCGATCTATTGTTCCTCTTCAATCCACATAGAACAATTTGCATTCTAATTCAAAGATCACCGAATTTTATGTTCCTTCAGACATCCGCATTTGATCAAACCAATCTGTAATTCCTGTCTCAAGTCCGCACTAAATCTCCTTCTCAGAATCCGCAAATTGTCTCCTAAATCACCGAAAAACACACCTCCTCAAATGGGCCGCAGAAAAGGTATTTATAGAGATAGTCTAACTGTCTTTAGGCCGACTAGCCAGCAAGATAGAGGGTCGACTTCATAGTTTATTATAGGCCGACATGAAGGATAGTTAATCCAGCGTTTTTAAGGGTATCTTCTTGCATCTTTCGGGAGTCATCTCTTCACAGTATTTTGCCAAGATGTTGGAACATATTTGTTGACTAGATCCTTCATGAACATGACTCTTAAATACATTTATACCTAGAAGACAAAATCCTAATAGACATCAAGAAGTAGTCTATAGACCTATAATAAAATCTTGTTCATGAAACCCATGAAGCAAGTAAAACAAAAATACATTTTATTATTTTTGACTTCTTTACATAAGTACATAATTACATAGTCAACATGAAGACCGACCTAGTTACACTTTTCAACACTCCCTTTTAACTAGGGAGGTATTCATACATGTACATGGTCACTTTCAAATTGAAGAATCCCATAAGAAGAATCGGATTGGTAATCACATCTGTATAGCATCATATCAACCAGCATTGTCCTAGTGCAAGGCCTTGACTAACAACCCCATCTCTCAACGAGACAATGGGCTACAATGCTGGCGAGACACATGACTTATAGACACCCTCGTCATTGTCTCTCCAAGGTACATACTCCACCTGGGTGTTCCCAAAGTATGACCTTCTTGGACTATTCTTCTCTTGGGTAGCTAGCCCTCAAAGAATATCGGTCCTCGACTACTCTTATCTTGAATGCCCTAACACATTCTCAAAGAGTATTGAATGCCAGATGATTACCCAATCCTCCATTATGTCTTCCCAAGACCAAAATGATGTGTCTATCTCTCCCTCTCAACCAGGGAGGACCTATTCCACAAGGGAATGTACTCATTCCTATACAAGGAATGTACCTAAGCTCATTCTTAGGAATTACCAAGTTTCTTCCAAGTAAGAAACTTACCATCATGCTCCCTCTTAACCAAGGACATCCAACAGTAATGGTGAGACACCCAGCTGCTCATGAAGAATTTCTGTCCTCGATGTCACGGATTTAGATATTGAGGAATCTTCAACTTTTAGCTTCATAGGGCACATATCATCCATCACTTTCATCCTAAGTCATGTCAGCTGTCAGAAAGTGATTCATCAGACTTCCTTATCTGGTCCATTGTTATGCCATGTTGTTTTCCTTTGAATCATCTCACAGGATCATACATCCTTTCTCATGATTAGCAACCCTGCACAAATTCATCCAGATAAACATATACATACGAAATTTTAAAACAAAAGTTACCTCATTGATGATCATTCATCATGACATCTTCCTGTAGGCATCGACATCCTTCATACAGATTGACACATCTCCTAATGATATGTTTTTCCAAGGGTCTTCTTCTTTACCAGAATTTCATTAGAGTCTACATATCTTTCCAGGAGATCTCCTAGTCACATCTTCTTGACCTCCGGATGATAACTGCCTCTTGACATGGTTGCATTTAATGATCTCTTCCTATCTGCACATTCTTGATTCCCAGGAACATACAAATTTTCTAGTTTCTTGTTCATATACAACCACCTCATATTCCATGAGGACATATGATGTTGATTTCATCTGTCTGTGCATTGAGAGATACTTCTCCATAGATCATACTTCTAAGTACAGAAATCCATTACCTGCAACCATATAACATGACATCACAACATCCAATGTCAGCATATAAATATATACATACCTCATACCTTTTTCCCTTGAGTCATCATGTAGCAATTTCTCAAGAATGAAGAGCTTCATTCCCTTGGCTTGTTTCATCAATATGTCATCACATCCCAGAAGTATGTTTCCATGATGACCCTTGCTCTTAATGACTACTTTCTATTAGTAATGTTTGTCAAAGAGGTTTTCCCAGTGCTGATTCACCAGGAGCTCCTACCATGCTTTGATCAGGATGCTACATTGCTTCCTATCATATAACCAACAGAAATCAATTCCTTATTCATAAGTTTACTAGATCTTCCTTGAACTAGTGCCTTGTGCTTAGACTATTAATTCAAGTCTTCAAGGCTTGAGACTTCAAGTTCCCTCCAAACTGAAAACTTATATCAGTTGTAGATACCTCAGATCTTTGGTAGATCAGTTATTCCAAGATCCTTTAATGTACTGCTTCACTGTATATACATATCACTGAGAATCCTTCTTTTGAAATCAGAAGTCATGACTATGACTGTGATTTACATCGAAACTCCTTCTCTAAAGTTGATCAAACTTATCTTACTCACATACACCGAAAATCATTACTAAACTGCGCGCTAAGATTAATATAGAGTTTACACTGCACTTGTTTCTAGGATAGTACCGAGACCTTCTCCTTGAGATGGCATCGAAATCCTTTACTGAGATTTCATCAAGACTGTGGTACTGTGGTGAGACTTCATCTTTGTGTCTGCACTAAAACCTTTGCTGCAGTAGCACCGAAATATTCCCATCGAAAGAGCACCGAAACATACATGTGATAGCACTAAAATGTAACATCAAAACTGTGGTCACTTTGGTCACGAGGGTAACACCGAGCCTCTGTAATTGTCATCCGAATCTCTTCTATGATTAATGTGAGGTTCACCGTAATTAGTCTGAGCTTCTGTGATGTCCGAGAGAACTAGGAACCTAATCACTGAAATAGATCTGAACTTGTCATCTGGAGGTATACCAAGATCCTCCTTATGGTGAGCAAACACTGAACTGGCTCACTGATCTTGATTTGACTAATATGTTTGAATGCAAACAGAGAATATTTCAAACTAAGAATATTGTCCTTCACTTAAAACTACCTTTGATCATGACCTTAGCTCTGATACCACGTTAGAAAATTCAAGGAGGTGGCATAAAATTCTTTTCCTTACAATGACATTATCTTGTGATGTGTTCACTATTATTATGTGCTCTTTCAATTTATCTTTTCTTATCATCAAGAATAATGCCAAGCAATAAATAAAAGAGGACACAAGATGTAGGGACACTGCTAAGGTGAAACCCCACTCTTTGGGAAAAACTTGGTCAAAATTCTTCCTTCAGTAGATTCAAGATGACACGATCAAGACCCTTATATAACTCAGACTCGAGACTACCTCCATCCATCAAGTCAACTTTGTCATGCTTGCTCCTGTAGCAGTTAGTGTTCTTCATACTTGCCCTTGAAGAGATCATCTCTGCAATGACAATCTGAGCCCATTCATCCATTGCGATAGCATCACTATAAAAGCACCAAGTTACAGTGAAAGCACCACTACAATAGCACCGAACTGAAGTCACTGTTTTGGCACCGAGATGAGGCACCGAAACCTGGTTACTGTGGTCATGTGAGTACACCGAACTAGAGTCATTGTTCTAGCATCGAGATGAGATCATTGTCCTTCTGTAATAGCACCAAAACCTTTCTCCTAAAGTTACCCGAACAATGTATATTTATTTCAGGGTGTGATATGAATTCTTCCACTGTAATCCACATCTTATTTCAGAAAGGAATGCCGAGAATGTCAGTGTGTCTTGTCCGAACTATTCTCTATAATTAGCCCTGCAATTTTGTCCGAAATTCTCCACAGATATACCCGAAACCTTTTCTCTGAAATCCGATCTATTGTTCCTCTTCAATCCACATAGAACAATTTGCATTCTAATTCAAAGATCACCGAATTTTATGTTCCTTCAGACATCCGCATTTGATCAAACCAATCTGTAATTCATGTCTCAAGTCCGCACTAAATCTCCTTCTCAGAATCCGCAAATTGTCTCCTAAATCACCGAAAAACACACCTCCTCAAATGGGCCGCAGAAAAGGTATTTATAGAGATAGTCTAACTGTCTTTAGGCCGACTAGCCAGCAAGATAGAGGGTCGACTTCATAGTTTATTATAGGCCGACATGAAGGATAGTTAATCCAGCGTTTTTAAGGGTATCTTCTTGCATCTTTCGGGAGTCATCTCTTCACGTTATTTTGCCAAGATCTTGGAGCATATTTGTTGACTAGATCCTTCATGAACATGACTCTTAAATACATTTATACCTAGAAGACAAAATCCTAATAGACATCAAGAAGACGTCTATAGACCTATAATAAAATCTTGCTCATGAAACCCATGAAGCAAGTAAAACAAAAATACATTTTATTATTTTTTTACTTCTTTACATAAGTACATAAGTACATAGTCAACATGAAGACCGACCTAGTTGCACTTTTCAACATATGTATCGTCACAAGATTCTTCATGGTTTGAGAGATATGCCTCATCAAAGTTAAAAGTGGCCTTCTTGGGATCAAAATCACCAAAAGGAGATGAAGTGGCAACTTACCATTGGCTAGAACATTATTCAAGTCATGAGGATCAAAAAGTATTTTATTTATGTTAAAACTGGACAACTAGGTCCAAACTCCAGGTTGTGCTGCTCAGATGACGATCCCAATATTTTTATTGGATTCCTCTTTCGGAGAGGTGTAAGATTGATCTAAAGATCATCTTGATCGGATGAGTAGAACATGTACTTTGAATTTATTCCACTTATGTGCTAGGTTGGCCTCGAATAAAATATAGACTTAAATGTCTTAAAGGACGTGTCACACACCCCCAAAGATTCCTATATATTGGAGAGACTTAGAGTTCATTTGACACACATTGTGTGGAGGAATTCTCTCTCTCTCTGGATAGCATTAGCTCTGCGTAATATATGGACTGTTCTTTGTTTGGGTTGTTCTGGGGTGATGTGTGACACGCTTCGCTGAATGACCTATTGGAGACTTTGCTGGTAGAAGCATCCTGCTGATCGCCTTAATGCCACCATTCATCATCTCTGTTTTGGCTTGTCTTCCATCGATCTATTAGTATGTTCTATCTCCTTCAGTATTGTGTGCCCTAATCTGAAATGGCATAGGACATGTTCAGAAATTAACAATTTAGAATTAAAATCAAATATTATTATGGAAAAACCCTTTATGGAAGGATTCTAAATTTAAACCAAGTTGACCTATATTTATGAAAGGGATTTTGGCTCCAAATAAAATTTGAATATTTTCCCTCCTAAATGGCAAGTCGGCCTCACTAAAACACTTCACAAGCTAGTCTATATACTAGGCCGATTAGACCTCCAGTTGCAACTTGCATGCAACTATAGATTCGAGGAAGCCCACAACCTTGTGGAGCATTGAATATCTGAAGATAGGTCAAATATCTTGGGAATTTTTTTGTTTATGGTTCTATATTGGGCTATGGCTTTTGGGAAAACAACTTCTGAAGTTCTCTGAGGTTATTCACTCTTATTGCAGAGGGATCTCCCCCCATTTCCTGTGATGCAATTTGTTGATGATTTGGGCTACTCGTTGGACTGACAAGAGCTAGTTAATTGAAGTTTTACCTTGTCTTGGAGCAGTTTTGAAGGAGATGTTAACTCTACTTTTGTGGAGGCCTAGTCTTTTTTCTATTTCTCATTCATAGGGAAAGCACTCCTAAAATTTTCAACCCCCTAAGGGCACAAATCTGTGCTACATAATCGGATCAAAGTCATTGTTGCAAACTCTAAAAGTTTTGATCCTTCTATGATCACTTCGTTTGAAGTAGCATGGGCTTATCTTATCTAAGGTTTATGTTGGGGTTATTTAATATGTTTTGAAGGTGGTTCTAATTTGTGCATCATTGTAACTTTTCGGCTTCCTCGGGACTAAATGTTGGTGCACTCGCATAACAAATACTCTTGGTTGTTCGTTTGAGAAGATGAAGTATAATATCTAAAGTAGTTGTGAAAAGCACCTCAGAAACCCCTGGCAAGTCTTTTCTAGTACCATTATCTATTGTGGAAAGATTATATTCAGTTTTCATTCGAAGTGTTGTGAAATTCAATGTGCCCTAATTGTTGGAAATCAAGCATGCATTAGAGATCCTTTTTTTATCAAACTTGGTTTATGGAAAATGTTTGATTTGCAACAAACACATTGGTAGCTAAATCACCTGGCCTCCTAGTAGCCCCTATCATTGTGACGGACGCTAGATCCAAAATTTTGAGCATATTCCAGTTGTGCAAACAAGTGTACGTGCTCCTTGAAGCATAATTCAAGCCAAGATTCGTGATTGCTTCTGCATTAAATAAGTCTACTCAAATTTGAAGCATTCTTGTATTCAACCTACCTTGAATATATCATATTTGACACTTGAGCAAGCCTATTCATGGAAGACAAATCTAAGGGCTAAGGGTTACATACCTAATCTAAATTGTTATATTGTGTTCAATCCTTGGGTGTGATAAAGGCAAACTTTGAAGGAAACAATATGTGTTGCAAAAGTTTTCTCTGATGCATTAGTGTCTTCATTATTTAAAGACAATAGCACACATCTTCAAGACTATTCAGGGAAAGGATTGTGCATCCACAATATACATCAGCATCTTGTTACAACATTTTCTGAATACATCAATTAAGGCATTAAACAATTTGTACAGATCGGTGAGGAATATGCTTACAAGGGTTTGTACAATAGTCACTGATCAACCTCATTGTCCATACATAACAAGGATTCAATTGACAGCATAATTCACATGAGCATAACATATCATTGTTGTTGTGTACATCCTTGTAACTAATACTACGATATTGATGGGAAAAGTTACCAATGACGATAGTAGTTTCGCATAAAACTAGACAAAGCTATTGTTTCCATTAAGGCCTTGATGACATGAGCAAGAATGCCTTGTACTGATGTTGATAAAGGTTTCATGTTGTATTGTTCAAGTTGCAAAGAACATAATTGATATTGCTAGCTTGTGTGGTTGACTATTGAGATACTAAGTTGTTAAGATTTTGAGCTTAAGAGAGGTTTCTTCGATAAGTATAACAAAGGTGTGTGAAGACTAGATATACGGTGGTCTGCTACAATGACATTGTTGAGGTTTAATGTGTGTTGACTGAAAGAAAGTTGGATTATGGTGGTATTGTTGCCTTTGTATTTTCGCATTGTTTTGGCAAGTATGATGTTGAATTGATAAGATAGGGTTTACAATATGGTTAGATGATTGATGACAAGTATGTTTGGATTTAATGCATATACTTGAGCAGAAAATTTGTTACAGAAGCATGCATATGTTGATCTACAGTTTGATCCTTTGGGAAAAGAAGAATTGGCATTGTTGTTGATAATCTTGTATTGCATACATGTGGATCCAGTCTAAAAACTGTGAAACATGGTCCGCCATGGTGAGTTGAGGGTTGGAGCCTTCAGGGAAAGTGGCAGCGTGTTGAATAGGGTAGCAGGGTGGTACAAGGCAAGAGAGTGGAGTCCCTTTTAGGTTAGAGCCTGAGAACATTTCAGGGCGGCAAGGTGGTGCTAGGGCAAGTTGGAGCTTGCGTAGGGCATTGGAACATCCTTCCAATGAAATCTTGTAGACAATGTTGGAGCATCCAGGGGGGTTGGAGTCTATAAACGAGGGGGGTTGGAGCCTCCTTCAATTGCAGCTGAAAATCTTGAAATTTGGGGCTTCTTAATTGATGTAAAATATTGAATACAAATATTAATAAGCATTCGGTGGTTTTTCTCCCAAAAAGGGTTTCCACCAAAAAATCTCTGATGTACTATCTTTATTGTTGTGCATTGTTGAATGGTGTTGATGATTGCTTTATGTTTATTTGATACTAATAACAATTAATGCTCTATATAGTTATTAAAATTAACTAATTGAAGAGAAATATTCATTCACCCCCCTCTCATTATTTCCAATAGAAGTGTCATCTTGGATCCTTTTACATAGAATACCATTTAGGTGACCTATACTGGGAAGCCTCCCATGTGAAATTTCACTAAAGAGCAGGAGCTGGAGTGCTAAGGTGACAATGGCATCCACCTCGTTGTGTTTTCGCCCTACTCTTGTCTTGTAAGGCATCTCACAAGAACTATATTTTGAGGGAACATGCCCCACAAGAACAAATCACAATAGCCAAAATGTCCTTAAGATCCAATACTCTACTACTATAAGATCTATTTCATAAAATTTAGATGCCTAGAGCTCGGCTAATTTTACCTCAATTATGATTTGAGGTTTGCATTCGCTTTAAAAGAAAACAACACCCTTCCTCTTGTCCACCTTTCAAATCTCATTTGTCGGTTCACTTCACTTCCATAAATCAATTATTCAATTTCTTGTTATTATAAGTTTGATCATCTTTCGTTGTAATATACTTATTTGATGTATGTTTTCTAGCAACATCCTCGAGCAACATATTTTGTTCAAATCATGTTAGTGTACATAGCATGCATTGAAAAATATGGTAGCCATGGTCGATATTTTCATTATGACAAAATTGGAAATTTAAAATTATTTTTATACCTCCTAAAAATTGACAAGTCAGCTCCACTAAAAGTCAACTTGGTTGGGCCCCTTAGAAGCACCCATTCAACCCCCCTCTAACAACTGTGTGTGTGTGTGTGTGTGTGTGTGTGTGTCAATTGCTCCTCATTTGGGAAAATTCATTTTTGGATCAATATATTTGTTTTCTGCAAGCTGGAAAAGAAAACAGGAGGATGAAATTTGTGGAAAATTTGGAGGCTTGTTTCTTGATCGTCATTATGTTGTCGGATATTTTGATGGACATTGAATTCTCTCCCATAAGGAAATCATTTTTGGGTTTTCCACTGGGCTCAAGCCTAATTTTTGTGTCTCTTATTTATGGTCTCACTCTGGATTTTATTGCTCATTTCATGTTTGATAGTTGTAATTTTTTTCTGTGTAACTACTTGATGATGCTATGAATAATAGATAAATATTGTCAAAACTGATCATTAGTAGTAGTTACATGTTGAATAAAATATTGCTCTAGTTGTTCCCTAGAAAAACAACATGGTATCAGAGCACAAGCTTGTTGAGCAATGAAGAGAATTCAATAATCTTCTATGATGATTTCTGAGGTATGATGCGAGTTATTACAGTGGTTCAAATTTCTTTGTGATGGCCCACAAAAAATGGCTCGCTTTTCTTGTTGTGGTTCAATCTTTATTGCCTTTGGTGGCTCGCATTCATCCTTGGGTTAGCTCACATATGTGACAGCTAGCACTTCACTCAAGGACTTGCTTTTCTGAGGCTCGCATTTATGTTTGAGGACTTGTGGCTCAACAAATTCATATGTCTTTGCGCCTCTGTAATTCAGATATATTTGTGGCTTGTTGATTTGCACTACAGTGTAGCTCACATTATGGCATACATATTAGAATAGGGTTTGCTTTCTATAACATGCATACAATACATAGGCTCAAATCTCCTACCATGTGACGCGTACTAACTTGTGTGGCTCGCTTTGAGGTTCACATTGTGGCCCACCTTACTTACATAGTGGCATATTACATTGTTTGTGTGGCTTCATAATTCTATCTCTAGGGTTCACAATGGCTCATAATCTATCGAATTGTGTGGTTCGCCTCTATAGTGAGCATTATATATCAGTGGAATACACTTGCTCGGTCTCATGTCCTATAGACTCTGTGGTATAGCTTGCATTTTGTGATTTCTTTGTGGCTCATGTAACTCACCTTTGGTATTTCATTGTGGCTCATATGTGACCTCAAGTAACCATAACCTTTGGATAAGACAGTGAATTAGGGTGGAAAATACCTCTATATGACAGTAACCATGATAACAGTGCTAGTGATCTTGCTCTTTGGATAGTGTTGTTATCTAGTACACCTCTTACAGATGCCAAGTTTGAAAAGGTATTGTGTGTTGTATAAGCCTAAAATCGTGACAATAATAGAGTCTTTAACACTCCTAGATTGATCTATTTACCTGATAGAGATCTTTGTTTAAAAGACATGACAAAAGAGATGAACTCTCTTTGTAATTCTGGGAAGTTGTGCCTTATATACAAGTATGCAAGACAAAAGGAAGCCGACATTATGATTATGATGGTGATTTGAATTTTGTTCATAGCTCTATCTAGGATAATGAGGAACGAGCCCCTTATAGTTGTGTCTCATTATTGCAATCCTAATAAAAGGTGTTGATTACAGATCTCCCACCATAATTGATTGAATGGAATGATCTCTTGCCATAAATGTTGCAATTGTAGAAGAAGCTCTTGAAAGAGAATTCATGTAAAGATATGAATATTGGATTATAAGCCCAAATTTTGAATGGAGAAATGAATTGCTAAAGCAAGGTCAAAAGATATGCTCTAACACTGCCAGATAGAATTGACCACTGTCATTAATCATGTGAAAATACGATGACATATAATGATGGATCTACAATATGAAAGGAGACATGTATACATCTAGTTGTACAAAGTTCCCTAGACCTTAATAGTAAGACATATTGGTGCGAATGTCTTGTCGAAATGTTTTATACTTGAAAAAATGATATTGTGATCTCTAATGATTAATTTCTTGAAATAACTTGGATCTGCAAAACCCTAGTAAGGATTTGATTATGAAAATCCCTAGGTTTTTTTAATACCTAGAATGCAAGGATGTTGATATCAAAATGAAATAACCATTGTCTAATCCTAAAAGTTCATTAGGGTCTGGAACCCTTTCAAGTCAATAAGGGTTAGAAATGAAAGCCATGTGCTTATGGACTGATTAAATAAAAGAACCCTAAAAAGTTCTAACATCTTGATGTTGAGGCTGATTTGCAAGTTGGATTCCAAAAGAACTGAAGACTAAGAGGGAGTTGTCTTGATCTTAAAAGATAAGTGTCTTGTATTACTTTTGTTTTTTTAATTAATATTAACATTGGACTGTCTATGATTTACAAAACCCTAGGATAGGTTTGGAATGGAAAAATCTAAGACTAATGGACCTAACCCTAATTCCTTGTTGATGATGACATGGATAATATGAGCCTCTTGATGATTTGTCCTTAATGAAGTTGAGACTTTAATGATAACGTGGGCAAGTTTATTGCCTTTATAGTATAGACCATTATGTCTGATTAATAGAAGAAGCCCTAACACTTTAACGTTCAGATACAATTATTCATGTATATTTCTTGTTGTTGATGATGTAAACTCCTTGTTATTAATTTGGACTCATTCATGTCATGGATGATGTGGATTCTTCTAATAATATCGATATATGACTCCTTGTTGAATGATGCACACTCTATGATGTTGACTATGTGTACTCCTTGCTGACAATGAACTATGACTCATTGATGAAGTGAATGATGTGATTGAAATCCTTGATGGTGATGTGGACTTCTTGATGCTTACTATTTGATGCTGATGATGCTTGATGTTGATGACATAAACTTCTTGATGATATGGAGTCTTTTGATAATGACTTCGACAAGTTCAACTCCTTGACGATATGTACAAGATTGACTCTCTGATAATGTTGATAAAGTTGTCTTCCTGATGGTGATATAGAACAAGATTGGATTCCTTGATTATGTGCTTTCTCCTAATGATGATTGCAGGTACATATTGAAAATTTTCAAGGTGTGGCAACCATTGAAAATGGATGGAAGAACAAAGTGACAAGATGACTCGTGATTGGATGAGATTTGGATTCAAAGGGAGTAAACAAGATCTGCCTAATTGAAGCATGTTTTGACCAGCAAAGTTCAATATGAAGATGGCTTGAAGCCTTAAAGGAAGATGTTGATCTACTAAAGATGAGTTCATGATCTCCTCTGCCATGTGTTCATGATATGTTTCTGACAAACGTTGAGAACCTCTTCAGTGTAAGAGGGAGTCGATCGAAATTATTGCCTGAGCCTGATAAAATACTTGTTGAAAATGTGGCATGATGAACTATGAGTCCATGGATACTTGTTTAAGAAGTTACAAGACTCCGCTGCTAATGTGTTGATTTGGATCGTTACGCTAAGAAATATCACTAATAAGTTGTTGATGTTTGCTTCTATACAAAGCTCTAGTTAAAGTTGGATGTTGTTACTGAAATAAGTGTTAAAATCCACCATGGCTGCTTTTATGCTTTTGAGCGGGTTGACGATTATGTAAGAAGCTAGGAATGGCCAAAGATCCTTTGAGAAGGAGCATTAATTTGATAGAATCATTGGGTTACTATAAGACATGTGGTCGGGAAATTTGGTTCTGAGGCTTGCAGTCATGAGGTACAAATTTCATCTCTCCCTAAGAGGAGATTGAAGGTGTACTATTTTCATCTCTCTTAAGAGGAGATTGATGGTATATTATTTTCATCTCTCCTAAAAGCATATTGATGGTGTATTGTATTCATCTCTCCCTAAAAGGATTTCGATGGTGTATTATTTTCATCTCATCAGAGGAGATTGATGGTATATTGTTTTTATCTATCACTGAAAGGAGATTGATGATGTACTATTTTCATCTCTCTTGAGAGGAGATTGATGGTGTACTATTTTCATCTCTCTTGAGAGGAGATTGATGGTGTATTATTTTCATCTCTCCCTTTGTGAGGAGATTGATGGTATTTTCATCTCTCTTGTTATGAGACTTGCGGTATGGTCAGAGAGATTGATGGTATGATCCCTTCCTTGGATGTTTCGTGAGATCTATGATTTGGTGAGGAAGCATGACTCATCTCTGTGAGAGATTGGACTGTGTTATGGCCTCATGAACAATGTTATTTGGTTTGAAGCTATCAGCTTTCCTGACATTAACATTGATGATCTCTCCCAGGCTTGTGGATCGAGAGACCTATGGATTGGTCCGAGAGATTGATCTTGAGAGAGAGAATGAAAAGTGCCTCCCTGACTTAAGAGGGAGTGTTGGTAGCCATGGTTGATATTTGCATTATGATGATATTGCAAATTCAAAATTATATTTATGCCTCCTAAAAGATGGCAAGTCGGCTCCACTAAAAGTTAGGTCGGTTAGGCCCCTTGGAGGCACCCATTCAACCCCCTATGATGACTCTGTGTGTGTGTGTGTGTGTCAATTGCTCCACATTTGGGCAATTCATTTTTAGATCAATATATATGTTTTCTGCAAACTAAAAGAGAAAAGAGGACAAAATATGTGGAAAATGTTGAGGCTTGTTTCTTGATATTGTTTAGGTCAGTTATCATGATTATCATTTTTTTCTGGATATTTTGATGGAAATTGGATTCTCCCATAAGGAAAACAGTTTAGGGTTTTCCCCTTTGTTGGTTTTGCCCTAGCCTCAAGCCTAATTTTTGTGTCTCTTGTTTATTGTCTCATTGTGGGTTTTACTGCTCATTTCATGTTTGATAGTTGTAATTTTCTTGTGTAATTGCTTGATGATGCTATAAATAATGGATAAATATTGTCAAAACTAATCATTAGAAGTTGTTACCTATTGAAAAAAAAAATTGTTCTAGTTGTGCCCTAGAAAAGCAATAGTAAGACTATACTCAAACATATATAGTCATACAAACCTATGGAAAATAATACTCAAACACACATATATAGTCATATAAACCCATGGAAAATAATTGTCACAATATACTACTCAATTTATATCTTGAGAATGGTGTAAGCTTCATTTTCAACCAACGCATACATAATTTTGTAATCATTATTGTCTATGTTTCTAGGATTGGCTAATGACAACATAGTCAACATTCATTTATCACATTTCTAGGTTTGGTTAATGCTGACATAGTCAATGTCAACCCATAAACCTTCTTCGAAAAAATGACCTACTCTTGAGTTGTGCATACACAACTCCCATTTGCAATTTCATGTATCTTGTTATCATTCATTCATTATTTATAAAAGTGATTTAGCTTATAGTTATCATAAAGTGGTGTGCTCTTGTGATTGGATTATTTCTCTCTCTAATGCACTACAAATTTGATTATTTTTCTCTCTGGGTTTGTGCCTCTCTTAGTGGCCTAGTGTTGTTTTTCATTCTCTTTATTGAACAACTAGGTTTTTCTAGTTGGTTCCATTCAATCCTCTATCTCATGAATCTCCACTATTATCAACGCAGATGTGAACCTCCCTTAATTCTACAATTGATCCGAGGTTATTTGTTTGCTGGCATCATTGATTTTGTCACTGTGGAACCAAGGTTTCAAAGCATCTTTTTACCAAAGAATTTCGGTAGTTCTATTTCACTAGTGGCATCATTGTTTTGTGACTATGGAATCAAGGTTTCAAATAACCTTTTATTGCAAATTTTGAATAGTTGATCAAACAATGTTTTGTCTAGTGGCATCACTATTTTTTTGTGACCATAGAATCATGGTTTCATATTATCGCATTTACTAAATTCAATACGAGGTTCAAAAATTTTTGGATAGAATTATCACCTAGGGATTGAAATACCATCGTTTTCAACAAATCCTTTTTAATGATTTCCTAGGGTTTTAACCTCATATTTCAAGTGCTCATTTCCGAAATGAATAAGAGGATTTTTCACCAATGGCATCACTTAACTATGAATATGGAACTAGGGTTTTGGATCATCTCTTTTTCAAAGGTTTCCTATAGTTGAAACCAATCTTCAGTTGATTTTCTATAAGAGAAATTGATCTTCTAATCTTATAATTACTTTTCAATGATTGTTTGATCAAGTGACATAAATCACATGTATCATTAAGCAATTAGACATAGACAATCTCAACAATAATGCAATGATAACAATAGGGTCATGTTGGCATAATGACAAGTTGGCATTGATGTCAACTCTTGATGATGATAATGATTATTGCTTGTGGCTAAGGGCACATTATTGTTGTGGCAAGGCTGCAGGGTTGTCTCTTGTTATGATGTGGCTGGCAAAATATTGTTGATGTTGCCATTTTAAATCGTTCTATGGTATAAGTTTAATATGTGTTAGTTCATGGTTAACCTCACCATTGATCCTCTCCATTGATCGATGGCTTGACTCAATCCTTCATGGTATAAACAAAATTATTATTAAAGCCATGGCTTCTTGTTGAAAATGTAAACACAGTTGTTACTTGAACCAATCCAAGAAAGTATAAATACATTGATAATAAATGGAAATGGTCCAAGGGGTTGCACATTCTGCAATGATAATATATGAAAATGGTCCAAGAACTTGCTTGGTCCATTTATTAAAGTATGTACCACAATGGATAGATATTTTTCCATGAAACAATATGGTCCAAGGTCGGCTTGAAATACCATCAAATATTACCATTGTCTCTTTCCCATGATAACCCTGAACCAACGTGATCTAATCAATCCTCCGACAACTTAGTGTGTGATTGAGTAGCAGAGGTGTGCATTTTTGGAGGCTGAACATTCTGACTACACTGCAACAACACTCATTTTCTTCAAGTTTCTTTGAATTTTTCCAACACAAATACTCTGCAAATTGGGGGCAATCTGATTATATAGCAAGTTTGTCTCATCTAGTGTGCATTGTCTTGTAGGTGTGATTGAGTCAATCGTTGTGGTGTTGGGCACCACAATTGAATATGCCTACGTGTTAATCGAGTATTGTGCCGAGGGTATTTCATTTTACTTGTGCAAATGACAGAGGAACAAAAAGATTGTATCTTCTGCATATGTAGTAAATTTTATTGAGTCAGAGATTTCATATGCCAAGTTTTGGTTTGATCAATGTGTATGGAGCAATATGTCCCGTAGTAGGGGGTTATGGCAAAGATCAATTTCCAAGCATGATGATACAATGGTGTCATGTGTGCATTGTGGGATACAATGCAATGATGAGTTGAGTAATGTTGATGCACATAGCCTGAGAGACGGACAGTGGGAGATTTTCTAAATATTAATAAGAAGACAAAGGCAACAGTAGTGGTGGTTTTTCCCAGTTGGGGTTTCCACCTAATATTTGATGTCACTAAGTGATGATGTGTATGTTGACTTGTTGATGTGTTGTGCTATTATGGTTCACATGCATTTATGATTATATATTGCTCATGATTTACATGTGTTATCCGCTTATGATTAGATCTATGGTCATAATGTGTTTCTAGTTAAACAATACTTCAGTTAACAGTGTAAAGAAGAGTGAAAATTAGGTAAAAGTTGATTTATCACGAAATATTGAATGCCCCAAACCAAACAAAAAATTCTTCTGAAGAGATTGATTCTTCAACAATATATACAACTCAAAATATTCCATGAATCTCTACCAAAATCCAAGTAATAGTAATCAAACCTGGTCAAATACCAGCTAGTCCAGTTGGTTAAACCTCTAAAAATACCAAGAGTAAATGCTAGTCAACTATCTGAAATTCAGCTTGAGGTCAAGCTCAGACCTGCGATCAAAAGGTCTGTGATCAACTTGGTCTGAATTTCCTACAATCAAAATCTGAATTTCCTGCAATCAAAACAATCTCCTTTCAATGATCAATCATGTGTCATGCTAACTCAGCACAGGGACCCACACTGGAAGCCAACAGGACCAATTCTTCAAATTATTTATCACTGTGTCTACTATTAAGACTCCAAAGGTCAAAGCTAAAACGAAGGTTATCAGTCATTACTACACAGTTATGAGCCTGAGCCTGGGAAATGCCAAAGTTGGCAAGCTTACTGACAACGAGCAGCAGCAATGAATAAAGACTCGACTAAATTTCTATTTTCCAAGTAATTCTCTTTCTTCTTCTTAACGTTTTAATTGGTAAAATGTATTGAATGAAATGAAAGGCGGTTAAAGCTCAACCTGAGCCAAGACCCTTGCTTGAAGCCTCAGTGAATTTAGACGAATTGTCATTAATTGTTAAAAATGCAGACGTAATTGATACCAAATGTGAGTTTGACTTATTTGAATTAAGAAATTGGGTGTTTCAGCAACATCAAGATCAAAGAGATGAATTCGCAGTGTGGGAGTGCTTATTAGTTCAGTTTGTCGTCCCTCAAACTTATCATTTTCCCAAACTAGTTGATGCTCTGAATGTTATTTGCATAGTCAACAAGCTATTATATCCAAAGATGGGAATCAGTTGTTTCAAATTACTCTGGAGTCCATTTCCAAAATGCTTAACGTTGCTATGCCTAGTCAAGCTCAACCTCTGTCCGCCCAAGTTCTATAAGATCTCTTTCAGCTATTAACCCCTAAACAAAGAAATTCTTTGTTACAGTCATTTTTACCAAGTGAAGTTGATATTCCTCAAAATAATCCAACTTACTCTTCTAGTATACTCACTGAAATCTCAAGGCAGATCATATCAATGATCTGTTGTCTGTTGAGGTATGATGATGATTAAACAATAGACAAGGTTATTTTAGGGCTTATACACTCAATTCTTTTGACAAAAGAAAATCTATGGCATTTTCAATCATTGCCAATATCTGTCTGATGTCATCAATGGCTAATTATCAAGATTTAACCTTCATAGGTCATTTAGGTATCAATCTTTATTGGTATACTTACTGTTGTGTTTTCAGAAAGAAGGATTTCCTCGGCTTTTCCTACATAAGCAAGATTCAGAAGGACATGAATTGCCTATTATTTATTGGACCTCTATAGTGAGAAGACATTCTGAAGAATTTGCTTTTATTTTATTTTTTTTGGCAGTTTTCACCTTTTAAGTGGTACAACATCTCCAAGAGTTTTCCTAGAGATTAAAACATTCTTGCAATCCATCAAAGACATTAAAGCGAGAGATTGGTATTTATATGAAAATTTTACAGAGATCAAGTTATATGGGTGTGAAATGACTCCATATAGATTGCATGTGTTCTTCCTAAAAGGATTTTGCATTAGAGTTCCTCAGGAAAAGTTTGAACGATGATCAAATACATTATTTAACTAGAAAACACCCTACATTGTTCATGCTAAAACTTGAAGTTGGGCCTTTTGTGGTGGATACTAGAACAACAAGTGTTGATGTAGAACTTATGCTACAGGAAATGAAATTGCTCAAAGGAGAAAAATGGCATATGACCCTCTATGAAATATTTCAGCTTTAAGAGTGGAGCAAGGGTCATCAACTTATATTCATTTCCCAAAGCCTTTAGTAGAAAAGTATGCAAATAAAGAAAACTGGGAATACATAAAAGAAGGAAGAGATAGAACATTGTATCAAAGCTAATGTATTGGCCACTCAATAACAAAAGGAGAAGGCGCTAAAAATACCAATCATAAATGTTCAACAATCATGTTCAGAGTCATAAGAAACAGAGTTCCAAATAGCTAAAAGATCGAGAGTAGAGGAAGTTGAAGTATCAGTTTCAGATTCACTTCCAGAAGAAGTTGTTTCAACCAAAGAAATGGTCACATCAGGCGAACTTGTCTTCACTTTGGAACATCTATCATCATAGCAAGAACAGTCAGCGTCATCTACAAGTCCTAGTTGAGATATCTTTGCTCAATTTATGAAAATAAAAAAGAAGATTGTTAGTTTTAAAGCCATTACTTATAGTGACTTCTGGAAACAAGGATAGTTTACAAAGAATAGACTGTTATCAACCTTGGATCCTGAAAAAAGGAAAGTTCCAATTGGCATTCTTAGAGCCAAAGGTCCATAACACTAAAGTTGCACAAGATTACAAAACTCCCACATTTTATTTTGATTTAAAGCAAGTTCATCCTATTAATGAAATTGATCTTCATAGACAAACAGGGGAAATGCTATACAGTACCCTAATTAATTCAGCTATCAATGTGACAAATCTGCAAAAAACAGTATAGAAACTAACCATTGAGTTCAAGAGAGAAAGAATCTTCTCTAATGCTAAAGATAACAAAGCTAAATTTCTAGAAGGATTAGTTATCAAGTTGGGAACTAATCCAAATGATGTAAATGCAGTGCAAGAAATAATGAAGACTACAGATTCAGATATTCAATCACTCGGAAAGAAGCTTAAATTGTCAACTACGAAACATCCTCAAACTGAAGATTTGGAGGATATACAAAAGGAATTGCTTCTATCAATAATGATTGAGCAAAATAAGCAAATGGAGAAATTAGAGCTACAAGTTGAACAATTATTAAAGCAGAGGACAGAGCAGACAGGTCTTGTTATCCCTATATCTCAAGCTAGCAATCTGGAAGAGGATTCTTCAAAAAAGTTAGCAAAAAAATTATCATCGTTGATGTTGAAGGATCAAGAAAATGACGATTTAAATAAAATGTTAATCAAAGTTGGGAAGAATCCAAAAAGGATAATTTCATAGTTAATGAACTTCAGAAGAGAACTACTTTACAAAAGCGAGTTGGCTAGTACAATAAACAGATAATCAACACTCGACCTTTGATTCAATGCAGAAGAAGCTTATGGATAGAAATCATGTTCAACTCTCAAATTTGGGAATCAATTGAGATCATTGCAGAAAAAATGGAAATATTAAGCCTTGCCAATACAAAAGTAGATCAGATTGAAAATCACTTAGGGAACAAACCAGCATTAACTAACAGAATCCTTAAATTTTGTAATTCAAGAAGAAGTTATAGCTCAGAGAGATGGGAAACAATGACAGAACAGTTGTAATCATGGAGGCTTAGAATGTTTTAACCAAGAAAAACTTTTGCAAGGCAAGTGAGAGACAAGTGCGGGATAGTGCAAATTGAAATTGGTAAATTCAATAAAAGATTCAATATTCTACAACTAAAAGGTTTACCGTCATTCTGGAATTCTGAAAGAAGGCTTGTGCCCAAAAAAGAATACTAGAAGCTGCTAAACAATTATGGAAATGATGAGTCAAAATTGGCTAGTTTGAAAGAACCTCCAAGTAGTGAAAGAATTCTTAATAAGTTATCTTATGACTTTTTCTTAAATTGTGAAATTAAATCTCTTTTGCAGTAATGCCTACTTTTCATAAGTGTACCGAGTTAGATGAGGCTTATAGAAAGCTTATCTCTTTTACAAATCCAACTGGTACAAATTGAGATAAACTTGTTGGAGTTCTTCCATGAGTATCTTAACTACAAGACAACATTCCAAAGGGCAGACTATGTAAAAGCAGAAAATCAAGTTAGACCTAGATTTCGAGGCACAAAGTGAGTAGTCAACAAAATCAACTCCAAATTACAAGGCAGAGAATCTTCAAGCATTTCCAGATTTCTTGCAAACAATTCATAAGTTGTTTATTTTGATAAATTTTCTTTCCCAAGAGCTCGTAGAGCTTGAGTATTGTAATATTCTATAAATATTGTAACTTTTGATGCAAGAAGGATTAGCTTTTGGGCCAAAATACACCAGTATTTTTGTAAAAACCTCAAGACTTCAACTTTTAATCAGAGTATTAGTTTCAGCTTATGGCAATATTGTTTCATGTGTGAGTACTTTCCAGTTTTACATTATATTTTTTTCGTGCATTTTGAAGTTATGTGGATCTATAGGAGAGGATAGGTTGAAAATCATCCTCCCTTAAATCAACTAACAAAGTTATATTCATCACTCAGTTGACTAAATATACAATTTGTTTATATTAATCCCTCTACATATTGAGATTGTTGCCTTCTGTATAATCACAATTTGTACTGCAGTTGAATTGTTGAAGGATCTTCTTCACACTTTCTTTTCTTATTAGATAATATCAATAGTCAATATGGGTAAATATATGTCATTGTTATATGATATCCTCCATATCTTCTATCCAAATCTTTCAAACTATTATGTTGATATGGTTGGATGTTAGCACTTTGATTAGACTTTACAAAGAAAGGGGTTTAATTACTTAAATCAAGGATTTGAAACCCTAAGCAACAAACCTTAAAACAAACCCCTCATTCAGATGCTTTGGCACAATTCCTTAGCCAGGAGGTCTTCAAAGGACAACAGTCACAATATTATTCTTTCCTCCATTGCCCAAATTCCAACATTCTTTCGGTGCCTGATCTTAGTTGTGATCACATCTTAATCCATTGATAGTTTGATTTTTAGCTTTGAAAATGGATCTTATGCCATATCCCCCATTCTTGTCACTTCCTCTTTTGCATTGATGTCCATACTTTGCAATGTCAGTTAACTAGAGGCTTTATTGAAAGAAATTTTGGTAAGGTAACCATGTTAAAAGAACGGGGTAACAGTTAGCTCAAACTCTTGCTTTAAAAGAAGGTCGAAGGAGCCTTTCTCCTCAGCTCCATCTGGCTCAAGACTAACTTCCTTGAATCAAAATAACATCTTCCTTTTGATCCAAATTTCAAATAATCAAATCTACCATATCACATGACATGCTTGAAAAAGGTGCCATCATCTAAAGCATGATCTCAAAACTCATATCATAAAAAACAGGTTATTCCACAAACTTGAATTAAACCATTTCAGGTGGCAAGTTGTAATTAAAAAGCACTCATACCTCAAATACTTGTCATGCTTTCTGCCATCTTAGAATGCCTTCTTGGCTCTTGAGTTCTGCTCTTGTAGGTGCCTTAATCAGCCCTTCAAATGTCCTTTAGAATACATCACAAACTGATCTCTATAATTAGGCTTAGACAATCATTAAAGTTCAACCTTTCTTCTACGATTTCTCCTCCATTATTGGGCTTGAGAACATTTGGCTAACAACAGACTTTCCCAAACTTGGCTTCTTCAAGTTACTTTGATGGTTGCTCTTTCACCAAGGCTCTAATACCATGTTGAATTTCTGTAAGAGGAACTAATCTTCTAATATGATAATGGCATTGTCTACCGACGCCACAAATTCGCCCGGACAGCAGATTCTTGCCAGAATCCGGCAAAAAAAAATTCATAAATTCAGAATGCTCGAGTGTTTGAATCGTTTTTTCTGATGGTGGAAATGGATTCAGCACCATCAAGAACCCCTGGGGCACCCAAATTCCTGAAGTTTGACAGTTGTCACCCATATTTTCAAAAATTTCTACCAGATTTTATCATAATCTTGCCAAAATTTCCATTATTTTCCGGGCTAATTTGTGAGTTTTTTAGACTACGCTTATGGCTTATGATAATTACTTTTCAATGATTGTTTGATTAGGTTAACTTATGTCACATGTATAATTAAGCAATTGTATATAAATAATCTCAACAATAATACAATGATAACAATAGGATCATAAAGATATAGCCAAGCAACAAAGAGACAACAAATTTATCCTCGGAAAACCAAACCTTGGGAAAAACCCAACAAACTTTTCTTCTTAAGAGAAATGTATTCTTCAGCAATATTTACAATTCAAAATATTCTAGGAATTTGTGCCAAAATCCAGGTCAAAGATACCAATCAAACCTGGTCAAATACTAGTTAGTCCAAGATGGTCAAACCTCCAAAAATAACAAGATTCAATGTTGGTCAACAATCTGAAATTCGACCAAGGTCAAGTTCGAACATCAAAGGGCTTGCAATCAACTGTAGTCAAAGTCCAAATTTCTTAAAGTCAAAACAACCTCCTTTTGGCAGTAAATCTTAGCCAATCTCAGTCAAACAGTAGCCTGATTCTTGGTGAGATGAAGCAGATCAGATTCGGTCAAACTGAGGTCAAACAACAACTTCTATACTTGGTCAAAATATCAAATTATCCCTCCTTAACTCCGCACATGAGCAGAAGAATAAAAGAAATGTTGTGTCTGAATTGGTCAAAGCGGAGGATATAAGTTAGATGGGGTGACTTTTGACCAAGAGTCACACCCCTTTACTTGTGGCGTTGACTTCTTTTGGGGCCTACATGAAGCCCAAAAAATAATTTTCATTTTCATTTTGTATAATTTTCTTTGGCCAACTTGGAAGACCTTTCCGCATACGAGAATACCTCAAGATGCTACAAAAAATCAACATATTCAAGGCTAATGCATTTTTTCTAGAATTTCCTACGGTATAAACCCTTCCTCAAGGCACATTATTTTTTAAAGCAAGTTGATACCTCTTTCTCTTGGGTTTATAAAGGCAAAACATTTGAAGACTTTATGAAGGCTTCTTTGTTGAACCTATTGTCAGGCAGGGATATTCAACTCATCCTAAGGAGATAATTATGATAGTTGAGCAGATCAAATACCTTTCTTTGGAGCAAGATTTTGTAGATGCACATGGAGGGCAGCTTCTTTATTGAACATATTGTGTAGGAATTTAGAGAGTAAGTTCCTTAGATCAAACACCAAAGGAGACCGCTCACAAACAGATCACAGATCAATACACCAGTATTTGATGTGGTTAAAACCCTCGAAGAGGGAAACAGTCCACGGCCTGAGCCAACGCGGCCACTTCAGGCAATTTATTAATATAAAGAAAGAAAATTTACATAAGCTTCTCTCGTAAATGGTTACCGGACAAAAGACCCTCCATGCTCTTTAAATAGAGATCATGGACCAATCGGGTGTTAAGCCACGGATCAAGTGTCAATAATACCGAGGAGAGAATGAACCGTCGGATCACTACATATCGTGACCGTCAGATTATAAGTTACAAACTAAGTCACAGGACACGTCCTCCAGGGTCCCGTGTCCCGTATTTTACGTGTTGGACACGAAATACGACCTAAAACGTGTCCAACACATTTTTTTTCGTGTCCTCCGAAATCGAATACGTGTCCTCCGTTTTAGCATTCGTGTCCTTAAATCGAATACTCGTGTCCTCCGTTTTAGCATTCGTCTCCTTAAATAGCATACTGTGTCCTCCGTTTTAACATTCGTGTCCTTCGTTTTGCATTCGTGTCTTAGGTTTAGAATACTTGCCCTAAAGTATTCTTGCCGTTTGGACACGTTTTCCACGAAAAATAATGATAAAACACTAAAAAATCGTGAGTTTTTTTCATTCGCGTTGTGCTGAACGAAGTGGTTGCTGCTGTGCTGAACGAAGCGGTTGCTGATTCCTGAACCTTTGTTCCTGTCGTGGGTGCCCACTGCCGCCGCATTCGAAGTTCTGGTCGCTGTTCCATTGCCCGCCGGCCGCCGCATTACAAACTTACCCAATACACACTGCACAGGTATGTTACAACTTTGGGGGCAGCTTAATTGGCATGTCTCAGAGGAAATGTCTTTATCAATTTTTCTGGCTGTTTGTGAGTGAGTAAGTATGTGTGTGTTGCAACTCTTTTTTCGACAGCAATAAATTTGTGTAGTTTTCTTTCTAATGAGTTTATTTTTATTGTGTAAATTTCGATGACTATAACGTTCTAATGTGTTCCTTCTGGAATAGTGTGTGTGGTGGTTAAGTGTTTCAGTTTTTTTTTTTTTTGTTTTCAACCGTTCTTATGTATACACAGTTCTGTCCGCTTTGGACCATAAGATTTGTTGGGATCAAGCCTCCTCATTTAAAGGTCTGACAACATCTACCTGACGGTTTCTTGGACAATCTTGTTTCTTAGATAATTCTCGATGTAATAATATTTGAATTCATTGTTATTTTTTTTATAAAATTTTATTTTTATTTTATAAATTTAATGATTGAATTTTTTCATGATTAACTGCTTCATGTTGCCCTCCGTAACCCTGTAGAAATGCCACATGCTATACGTGACAGAACGTGGCTTTTTCGACTTATTATTCTTTCGAAGGATGTAGTGAGTCTTATCGACTCTTCTAGAAGGTAAAAGCCCCTTTGCAAGGTCAAAGTACCGCAAATTGAAATGCTAATGGCAGATTAATGACTGGTCCAATTTGGGGTTGGTGATTTATTGAAAGATGGAATCAATATTAAAGACATTGTTGACAATTTTTATGGGTCTTAAACGGCCCTAATCGGCCCTCATTTAAACAATGAAAACCCTCCTTAAGTCAGCTTCATGTATGATTTAAAAATTGGCTCCAAAAATTTGAATTTGAAAATTAAAATTAAAATTATCTTGTAGGTCGGCTACAGGGCAATTAGGCAATGTCAGCCCCTCTTAGAAGCCTTCACGGCTAGTATAAAAAGGGACTCATCTGCCCTCCAAAAAAGATCAAGTCTACGCACATCTTTGGCAAGGATTATCTGTGGCCTGGAGCAGTCATGCCTATCTGAAGTAGGTCAAAGTTCTGTAGAAATTTTGGGCTTGATTTTGTTTCTATGGTTAATGGATTCACGTTGGGTTACATCACATTCTCTGAGGCCATTCAGCCCTCCAAGGGTTTCATCTATAGCAGACATTTTTTGAGGTAGATCTGCCTTATTCTCTGAGGCACTTTGTGAGGATATTCACACATCCATGAGGGCTTAATTTGGCTTTGAACAGGTGGGAAATTCTGAGGCTACTGCGGAGGATCTCTGTGGAATCTTCAGCCTGCTCAGAGATCTAATCTGAATTTTTCCTGAGGCTCTTCGTGTGTATATTAGCAGTGTTATGTGACATGTCACATGGGATTCAAGCAAAATTCTTAAGTTTCTGCGGGTGATTAGAAGTTAAAATGTTATTAATCCCCTCACATGAACAAAAATGGTCAATGCGACTGTTAGACAGATCAACAATATGGTACATCCAGTGAGGTAAATAAATTCTGAGCCAGCATTGATCATCAAACAAGCTAGGAAAATATATGATTCAATTAAAGTAATATTGTGTCAAAGTGGGTGCGGTGAAGAAATTCCATCGTGTTGGTCAACTGTAGTTGTGAAGTCAGCCTTCTACAGAACACACCTTTTTGGGCAGACAATCAAAACATTATATTATAATTTATGACTGTTGCATACATGAGCTGAAATTTTACTGAATGTACATTGATAATTATCAATAACTTAATAAGCGATGCCATCAATTTTGCCAATGTCCCACTCATTGTGCCACTTATTTGAGTGATACATTTATAAAATGAATACCCAATGCCCA
Organism: Pinus albicaulis; assembly: GCA_034641835.2. Lineage (NCBI taxonomy): Eukaryota > Viridiplantae > Streptophyta > Pinopsida > Pinales > Pinaceae > Pinus > Pinus albicaulis. Next base: position 287,608,580 of record CM076583.1, read on the forward strand.
TGCTTCTGTGTTTGGATATTTCTAATGTCAACAGAATGATAGTATGTGTCATGAGCTCTCAGAGACAGAATGAAAGAATTTAAATTGCAGCTACTGTCATGCTTTTGCATGCTCATTGCTGAGTAAACGTTTTTAGGGTAAAACAATAATATTTCAAAAGAATTTAGAAATGAATTTGAGATGCAAGACACAAATGTAATGGGTGTTAAATTTGGACTCTATTCCACAGTCCCGACTCCCAATCCATTACAAGTCCTGACTCCTAACTGTTGTTCAAGGGAGGATAAGTAAAACTTGTCAGTCAGAAGTCAAGAGGTAAAAGTTCATGAAATGAAAATCACATAACTTTCATAGAAAACACCTACTCTGTCATTGTTATGCCACAGGTGACAGAATCCTTACACAATTATCCTTACACAGAATCCAGGGGGTCCATGTGGACACTATCAGTCTTAAATTTTAATGTACAGCACATGCCACACTGATATCAATTCCCTCAGTACAGTGATATTAAATTTTAATGTACAGTGATATGAATTTTCAGACCTGTGGAGTGCTCCTGAATAGACAACAGTTTAAACTTTAAACTTTAAAATTTAAATGTGGATTTGGTGAATGCCTTTGGACCTAAAAGTTAAAACAGTAACTTAAAAATTTTAAATACCTGAAATAATGAACATTGAAAATTGAAATTTAGTATTAAATTTACTATTTGTTTAATTAATTTTAAATTTTTACCTGGAATAATGAAATTTAGTATGAAATTTACTAATTGACAAATTGTTTGATTGATTTTTTTTTGTAGGTGATAGATTGGCAAGTTGGCCACTGTTGCAACAGCAAGAAGATTAATGGCTCAATCATCCAAGGCAGGTGGCAGAGGTCAAAGGAAAAACAAGGGTGGTGTTTTTCGTGGTCCCCCCCCTCCAAGTTTTTCAGCATCTGTTGGTCATAATGCCCCAACTGATTCAAGTGAAGCTTTAGGTGCTTCTCAGCCCACATATGATGTTGTCGACAACAAGCACAACTAAAAAAATACCCTCTATGGAAGTATGTAACCAAGAAACAAGGGCCAAAGGCTGGTGCGGGAGGGAATGTGCCTTGGTCTTGTAATTTCTACAAGGGTGAATTTAAGAGCACTTACTTTCGAGTTAAGGGCCATTTGTTGGGTCTTTCTTGTGGAATTGGAGCATGCAGAAAGATCAATGCTAGAGAAAGAATGGATTTGGAAAGGGAGGATGCAAGTGGCTTGGGGAATGTGGAGGCATCAAGCCAGAAAATCAAAAAAAATGAAGATCCTCTTCCATTCTTGAGGAATACCAGTAGCAATAGATTTGGGAGTGGGGCTGAGATTCAGCCAATAAAAAAGAGGGCAGCCCAAGCTTGTGGTCCAATGGACAAGATCTTTCAACGCGAAAAGCGAGATGAGGTTGATCTTACAGTTGCATTCTTTTTCTATCTCAACTTCATTTCTTTTAATGTTGCACGGTCTCCTTTGTTTGTTGAGATGTGTCGAGCTCTAGTTGATATGGCTCCAATTGGGTATGTGCCTCCAGGATTCGGAGAAGCTTAGAATTACATTGGTGAAGGCAAGGAAAGGAGGTGGATAAAATTCTAAAACCTATCAAATCATCATGGATCTCATCGAATTGTCTTTATTGTTTTACGTGGATGGGCCCAGAATCTGACACGCCATCCTCTCATCAATTTCAGTATATTTACAAAATGGACCAGTGTTCTTGAAAGCAGTTGATGCTCTTGGTCAATACAAAGATGCACAGTATATGGGAGAATTGTTTATTAAAGTTATTGAAGAAGTAGACGTTGAATGTTGTGTGCAAATCATCACAGATAATGCACCTGTTTGCAAAGCTGCTGGCTTGATTGTGGAAACTAAATATCCACAAGTATTTTGGACACCATGCATTGTTCATTCCTTGAATTTGGCACTAAAATCTATTGCTTCAGATGTGATATGGATTGGCAATCTTATTGAGGATGCACGCCATATCCGAAATTTTGTACAGAATCATACCAATGCTCTCACAATATATAAAGAGTACACACATCTATCATTGTTGAAGATTGCAGATACTCGGTTTGCTTCCTCATTCATGATGCTTAAGAGGTTGAAGGAGGTGAAGGCCGCTCTTGGGGCCATGGTTATTTCAGATCTTTGGTCTTTCTGGAGAAAGACAGATCAAGCTGCTTCAAAAAAGGTAAAGGACACGGTGTTAGATGATGGTTGGTGGGAGAGGGTGGATCTTACCATAAAGATCATGAACCCTATCATTTCTTTCTTGCGGTTTGCAAACACGGACCAGCCAATCTTAGGAGAGGTTTATGAGGGTTGGGATTCCATGATTGAGTCTATGAAGACTATTGTTATGGAGAATGAATGCCCTGAATATGAGACATCAGCAGAGAGCTTATGGTCCACCATACAGGATATTCTTATCTCTAGGTGGGATAAGAATTGCACTCCTTTGCATTGTTTAGCTCACTCTTTGAATCCCAAGTACTACAGTCAAGAGTGGCTCCGTGGTGGGACCTCACACAGATACCCTCCTCACATGGATGGAGAGATTTCACAGGGGAGGAAGATAACATTCAGAAGGATATTTCAAGATAGAGCCTCTTTTCTTGAGGTGGAGGAAGGCTTTGTAGAGTTCTCCACTGGCACTAGGAGATTTGGTGGGTATGATGTACTTGAAGATAGGGGGGTCAAAGATGCCTATGCTTGGTGGGCAACTCATGGGGCAGCATGCCCTGTTCTACAACACTTAGCCTTGAAGGTCCTCTCTCAAGTTAGTTCATCTTCTTGTTGTGAGAGGAATTGGAGCACTTATGGGAATCTATATAGTTTGAAAAAGAGTAGGCTTGAGCAATCCAGGGCGGAGACAATGGTGTATGTGCACACCAACCTTCGTCTTATTTATAGGCAGAGGCAGGAATGGTTGAAGGGCAAGACAAAGATGTGGGATGTGTTTCATGATGATATGGGCTTAGACGATAGTGTTGAGTTGGCGTTAGCCAACATGGATCTTAATGACCCAGTGCTAGAGCCAGTGACTTTTGATGATGAGTCTCTTGAGGGGTCATCCTCCACAGCAGCAAATGCAGCAGACGCAGGATGTCTTGGATTGGGCATAGAGGAGCAGGTTGGAGTAAGGTCAGATGGGTCAGATCAAGATGGCAATGGCAGTGATCGTGATTATGACATGGAGGAGGACATGGACTATTGATAGAGTGATGAGTCGTGGACTTGTGGCTAGTGACGTGGTTCCTACTTATTTTGTATTTTCCAGTGGCATTCCCTCAGTATCTATGTAATACTGAACAGTGAATACATTTTGATTTTGATGACTTTATAGAAAATATGCATTTTATCATTTATGGTTTTAATATCTAAGTTCTTATAAATTTCAAGTTATTGTTATGGTTTTAATTTTAAATTTTAATGACTCATGAGTCACGAGTCATTGACTTATTGACTTAGTAATTTACTAATTAGTAATGACCACTGGCACAATGACTGTTGTGTTTACATTATTTCTTATGTGCTTGTAGCCTTGAAGTTGTAAGTTGTAAGTTGTATAATTGTAATTTACTAATGAGGAGGGAATTTTGAATTTCCAAAATTAAAATTTCAAGAAAGTATAATTGTGTGTGTATATATATATATATATATATATATATATATATATATATATATTTTAAATATAAATAAAACGTGTCCTTCGTGTCCTGTTTTCGAGGTCACGGTGTCTCGTGTCGAATACTCGTATTTACGTGTCCTCCGTGTCTCGTGTCCTCGTGTCATGTGACTTAGGTTACAAATGTACATAGTACAGAAACACACTTTACCTAACTCTACGCTAGACCAAGTTATACTTATAACTATTTCCTATGTGTCGAAATATCCTAACATCCCCCCTTAAGAACAACTTGGGATAGGATTGAAGGATTTACAAAGGTGACACAATAGGAGACTATTTCCTATGTGTCGAAATATCCTAACATTCCCCCTTAAGAACAACTTCAGATAGGATTGAAGGATTTACAAAGGTGACACAATAGGAGAAGGAAGGAGGCATTATAGCCTATCCCCCCTTAATGATAACTTTCTTGAACTCCAAGCATAGATCGAAGTTTGGTAAAGCCTTTGTAAAGATATCAGCAACTTGATCATTGGTTGAACAATATTGCACTTCAAGAACACGATTATGAATGAGCTTTCTGATGAAGTGTATGAGTAGCTCAATGTGTTTCATACATTGATGCTAAACTAGATCTTTGCATAACTAAATGGCACTCTAATTATCACACCAAAGCATAGTTGGATGCTGCTGATGAAGACCAAATTTGGACAAGATCTGACAAAGCCACAGAGCTTCCTTGCTGGCTTCAACAGCACCACGATACTGCTTCTGCCAAAGAAAGAGAGATGGCACTTTGTTTCTTACAAGACCATGTAATAGGTCCTGAAACAAGAGTGAATACATAACCTGCAGTAGACTTTCGATGCTCAGATGAAGATACCAATATTCTTATTGGGTTCCTCTTTCGGAGAGGTGTAAGATAGATCTAAAATTAATCTTAATCTGATGAGCAAAACATTTATTTTGAATTTATTTTAATAATTTCAAATATATGCAGGTCGGCATTAAGGTTTTACACCCCCAGCAGATGAGTCACACACCCTCAGTGATTGGTATAAATAGAATCAACGTTGGAGGACTTTCTCACTCATCTCATCCTCACACATCATCTCCTCTTCTGATTTAGTACGAGCTCCTTGGAAGCAGTTTCGATTCACACGTGGGAAAGAAGGACGAATTTACTGCAGCTAGGGTTTGGACGAATTTACTGCAGCTAGGGTTTCCACGCAAGTTTGTCAACACATGGTCCAAAGAGGCTGAAAATTGGTGGAGACTTCGATTCTGGAAGGCCATACACATTGGCACAAGAACCGAGGTCAAAAGGTTGACCGAAGACCGAGCTGCGTTGACTTTCTTGCTGTTGTCTTGCGTTGACTTTTCTATACAACGTTGACTTTTCTGGGGTTGACTTTGAGTTGACCATGTGGTTGTTTTGAGGGTTGTTGTGACACATGCTGGGTTGGCTGACCAAAGAGACTTTGCTGGTTGAAGCATCCTGTTGACCGCCGTAATGCACTACCACATTTTTCTATTTCTGGTTTGTCTTCTGTAGATCCACTGGTATGTTCTATCAGCGTTTTACTTGATTGTTTATGTGATTGTTGTAGTGAAAAGTAAAGTTGCATCAAGCATAGAACATCTACATAAATTTACATGGTATCAGAGCTGAGGTGAAGACAAGCCCTATTTGTAGCAATCACCGAAGAAGATAATGGGTTCCACAAACTATGGCTTCAAGGAGAATGACAAATTGACTGGGAAGGATGACTTCCATGCTTGGAAGATGATATTGGATCTCAAACTGGAAGACCAAGATGTCATGGACTATGTGCAGGGAAAAATCCAAGAACCTCCATCCACTGCTACTGCTACTGCTGCTGCCAAATCAAAGTACAAGAAGGGGGAGATCAAAGCAAAGCTGATGATCAAGGAATCCATTCATAAAACTCTGGTGGTCTACATCTCTGAATTGGGCACATCCAAAGAGATATATGATAAATTGATTCTCATGTGCAAGGCCAACAATGCGAATCAAGTACTATTCTTCAAGAATCAATTGAAGAATCTGAAGAAAGGCAGCGATGAGTCTGTCAAATCATACTTTCTGACGCTGATCGAAATCAGAAACAATCTGCTAGCTATTGGGGAGACAATAGTTGATCGAGAGATGGTGCTCACCGCACTTGGAGGGCTCTCATCTGAATGGCATGTGTTCAACACTACCATTCTAAATAATAATGTGATACCTGACTTTGACGAAGTACTGTCAAGATGCGTTCAAGAAGAATCAAGAATGAAGGAGTATGGAAATGAAGGAAATGCTACATACGCTGCTCATTCTAGAAAGAAGAACTCTGGTGGCCCAAAGAACAAAGGAAAAGCAGGGGCCCAAGGGAAGAAGGGTGAGTGCTTCACTTGTCATAGGCCTGGTCACTATGCTAGAGAATGTCCTTTCAAGAAGGATTCTCCCGATGTTGATGACAACAACAACAACCGGAGGAACGTCAATCAAAGGAACACCAGGTCCAAGGGAAAGAGGAAGGCTCCCTCCGGCGGAAATGATCAACCTTTCAAAAGGTCAAGAAACTCCAGGTATGAGGAATCACATGTTGTTGATAAAAGAAATGAATACATTCTTGTATCTGCCCTCTCTGTTACATCCCCACCCGACACTATGGATGTCTGGTTAATAGATAGTGGTGCCTCAAGGCATATCACTAGGTTCAAGGAAGCACTTTCTGATATGATTGAGAAGGATACTAATCTGGAAATTATCCTTGGAGATAATGCCACATATCCCGTGAAAGGGAAAGGGACTGTGACCCTCCACTTGTCTCAAGGTCAAGTCCTTCACTTGCAAGATGTACTCTATGTACCAAATTTGAAGAAGAACCTTGTGTCTATATCGACCATGGAAGACAAAGGTTTCAATGTGGCATTCACTGATGGAAAGGTGTTCATGTGGAAGAAGAGCTTCAAGGAAGCTATCTCGATTGGGTTTAGAGTTGATACACTCTACCAGGTTGGAGGAAGTCCACTGGGAGCTATGACATGTGATACTATCCGACAGACTGAACTATGGCACCGAAGGTTTGGACACCTTCACTACAAAGCCCTTCCTGAAGCAAGGAAAGTGGTGACAGGGATGCCCAAGTTTCCAAATAATCTTGAAGGTGTATGTAAGGGTTATGTCGAAGGAACGCATACAAGGGTACCTTTCCCTCAAGTGTCACAAAGACATTTGATGTTTTGCAATTGATCCATTCTGATCTATCTGGTACGCTGCCTGTGACATCCTTGGGAGGATGTTCATATTATATGACGTTCATAGATGACTTCTCTCGCAAAACCTGGATATACTTCTTAAAGAAGAAGGATGAGGCTTTCATGTGGTTCCATACCTTCAAAGCCTTGGTGGAAAATATGATAGGGAAGAAGATCAAGATTTTGAGAACTGATAATGGCACTGAATATGAGACAAACGAGCTCAAGGACTTTTGCAGAGAAGCGGGCATTAAGAGGGAGACCATAACTGTCTATACTCCTGAGCAAAATGGTGTTGCTGAACGAAACAACAGGACCATTGTGGAAGCTGCTCTTGCCATGCTATGCAACCAAGGTCTATCGAAGTTTCTATGGGGAGAAGCTACGAACACTGTTGTGTACATACAAAACCGATGCCCGTATTCCGCTCTAGAATCCAAAACTCCCGAAGATGTTTTCTCTGGTAAGAAACCTGATGTCTCACATTTTAGAGTTTTTGGATGTATTTTTACTTTCATGTGGGAAAGAAAAGAGAAGCAAGTTGGATGCTTCTGGGAAGAAAGAAATGTTTGTGGGCTATAGTGAAACTTTGAAGGCCTATAGAGTCTATGTGCATGGTCAAATGGAAGTGGAGATATGCCACGATGTCACCTTTGACGAAGATACTTCCTTGAGGAAAGCAGTCAATCTTCCGAGATCTGAGGAAGATCATGAAGCAAGGCTTGGAAATCAAGAGGAAGCAAAGGATGAAACAATGCCTGATGTTGAAGGACCGATGGACCTAATTGATCCACCTCCTTCACTGGGAAAGAGACCATCATGGCTCAGGGATACTCTCGAGGATGCTGAGGGACATGCGGCCCCAAGGGGGACATTCCATGAAAGCAAGAAGCCGAGTAGATACCAAGGGTATCTAGCAGCCATGAGTACTATTGTACAATCTGAGCTTGGATCCTTTGAGGAAGCCGTAAAGCATCAAGTCTGGAAGGATGTTATGCACGAAGAGTATGAGTCCATAATGAAGAATGATGTCTGGGATGTGGTTCCAAGACTGAAGGACAAAGCAGTTGTCACCTCGAAATGGCTCTACAAGATCAAGCATGGATCTGATGGATCTGATGGAAGTGCTGAAAAGTTCAAGGCAAGGTTCATTGCCCGTGGCTTCTCTCAAAAGGAAGGCATAGATTATGATGACATATTTACACCTGTGGCCCGATATACCACCATTCGATCTATTATAGCCCTTGCTGCTACACAAGGATGGAGTCTTCGTCAGATGGATGTGAAGACCGCATTTTTGCATGGTGCGATAAAGGAAGAGGTATATGTGGAGCAACCTCTAGGGTTCAAAGTCCAGGATCGGGACACCCATGTCTGCAGGTTGAAGAAAGCCCTCTATGGGCTGAAGCAAGCACCCAGAGCTTGGTACGAGAGGATAGATAGCTACTTGATGACGCTGGGCTTCACTCTAAGTAATGTTGATCCGAACCTTTACTTCAAGGTTGTCAAAGGGAAGCCTCTCATTCTGGTGTTGTATGTGGATGACCTCTTCCTGACAAGTGTTGACCCTCTCATTCATCAATGCAAGAGGCAGCTCGCTGCTGAGTTCGAGATGAAGGACCTAGGACTGATGCACTATTTCCTAGGCCTGGAGGTCTGGCAGAGACCTGGCGAGATTTTCCTTTCTCAAGGAAAATACATTGTGAAGCTTCTGGAAAGATTTGGTATGGTGGACTGCAAGTCCATGTCGACACCAATGGAGCTCAACTTCAAGAAGTTGAGTGGCAGCGTTGCTGGGCTCGTATTGTCAAATCCTACTGAGTATCGTCAACTCGTAGGGGCCCTGATGTTCTTAGTGAACACTCGTCCAGATATATGTTTTGCAGTGAACACTTTGAGTCAACAGATGGTTGAGCTTCATCACTTTCACTAGGCTGGTGCCAGGAATCTTTTGAGATATCTTCGGGGCACGATAAACCATGGGCTGAGACACACTGTCGGGAGCGTGACACTCCTTGGATATACTGATGCCAATTGGGCTGGCAGTGTGGTGGATCGTAAGAGCACATCGAGATGCTGCTTCAATCTTGGTTCTGCTTCGATCTCATGGATGAGCAGGAAGCAGAAGTCGGTGGCTTTGAGCACCGCAGAGGCCGAATACATTGCAGCAAGTATGGCCTTTTGTGAAGCAGTTTGGTTGCGAAAGCTCTTTAGTGAGTTGTTCAGACATGTGCTAGATACCACCGTGATACTCTGTGATAACCAGAGTGGGATTCGCTTGTCCGAGAATCCAGTGTTCCACGATCGATCCAAACATATTGATATCAGCAGGGGAGTCAATTTCTTGGATATGAAATCTAAGATCTTGAGCAATGAACATTCCTATCAACCCTCGTGCTTGATCTTGTTTATTTTTCCATTTAGCCGATTTATCTCCATTGGTAGGTTTAGATTCTTGTCCTGTGGCTATTCTACAAAGCCCTTTACTTCTAAGTAAGTCTACCATGTAGGATAGCCATTGGAAATAATTGGTGTTGTTAAGAATAATCGAGCATGTACTTTCCATTTTTTTTTAAATTGAAGCTTAAAAAGTTGAAACTACCTGCTCCAATGGAAAGATCTCGAACAATTAGGCTGGTTCAAAAAAAACAGCTCTGAAAAACGGCTTTCGGATGAGCCTTTTTGAAAAAAGTTGTAGTAGATGCCAAGTAGTTACGTGATAGGTTGAAAGTTGATGATGAAGTTGTACTTTAAAAAAAATTCTCCCCATTTTCCAAACTTAATATAATAAGCTCACTTTTTTAAAAAATATACTATTTTATGTGACCCACTTTTATAAATAACTGAGAGTCACTTTTACAATGTTACTTTTACATGTGCTTTTTAAATAAAACCCTTTTTTTTAAAGGCAACTTGCTAAAAAGCTTTTTAAGAAAAAGTAACTTAACAAAAAGCTTTTTAGAAAAAGAAGCTTGACAAAGAGACTTGAGCTCAAGACCTCTGTTCTCATAAAGTAACTTTACACCAAGTGAGCTAGTAAAAGGATTCTATAATTGTTTGAAAGGAGGAAGGGGTTTATTTTTTTTTTTGCTCTTCGGTTTGCGTGTTTTTTCCTACATAAAAAACAGCAATCCATATAAACAAAAATAAATAAAAACCTTACGACAGAACGTTAAATTTCCGATTAGTCCTACCAGCAACTATCTATTTTTCTCGCTATTTCTAATTTCCCGAGATCGCAAAAAGTCACGAGGAAAGAGCATACGCAACAGAAAAATCTTATCTTCCTGTTTCTGATCTGCCAGATCACACACAACGTAGAGCAAAGAGCATACGCAGAGAAGAGGTTATAGATCCATTAATAATAAAAATAAACTATAAACCTAAATAAACAGAGGGATTAATAAATATAACTGCAAAAAAAAAAACTTTACACCTCTAGATCCAGATCTAAAATGACATAACTTGAATACTTTCTCCAATTCTGAAAAATCTGATTCCTTGCGCGGGAGAGACGGAGATGAGCTCTAGGGTTAGTGCCAGTGTTTCTCTTCCCTCCGCTGCCGCCCTCATGCTCCAGTGCAACCAGGAAGAATAGGGCGGCCAGAGACCAGACGAACCATCAAAGACTCACCATGAGCGCAGATGTGGTGGAGACAGAGTTTCATGTTTTCAGAAGGCTGGCTTTCAGCCCAAAGCATGCTTAGCACTTCAGGTCGCTGACCAAGCAGCGGATCTCCTTACTTCGCAGGTCAACCCAGCCCCTGAAGGCCGGATCGAGACGAAGCGCACCCCCACTGTAATCATAAAGACCTTTCAATCGTTGTTTACTAGCGAGAACAGCCTAAACTGCTCCAACCTGCCCCTAAACCTCTACGGGTCTTTGCTCCACCGCACGTCTCCAGGGTCCTCGAGCCAGGGCGGCCATTTCACAAGGGGATATGATAACTGCAAAAAGGTAGCCTTGTGCAACAGCGAGCCACCAGGGCTCGTCACTCTGGCCTCACGAATGCATCCTGGCAGCCGGGGAACCCTTGATCCTCTTTCCCCCTCTTTTCAGATCCAAATCGCTCTCCTATCCGGCAAAACCTTGCTCCTCTGGGTTCATTCTACAGATCTGGTGAAATACCTCTCGCATGCCCTTGAACTCAAACTAGGGATTCCTTCGGCCTCTTAGCAACTTCTTTATGGAGGTAAAGAACTTGAGGCCTCTCTTTCGCTCTCCTTTTATAATATTGAAAAAGATTCCTTTGTGTTTTTAAACCTTAGGCTGCAAGGAGGAGCATTCGGGCAGCCATCTTCTCCTCAAGCTTTCACTTACAAGGATGTTGTCCATGCACAACCTCCCAAGAAAGCGACACAACCCTCTGAGGCTCCCAAGCCTTTTTTGGTTAACAAAATGGAGGAGATACCCGCTATAGAAATTTCTCATCCAACACTAGATCACCAGTTTCAAATGTATGCAAAATTGGCCATAATATGCCGATTTAATGGACTATGGCCTCGCTCAACAGATCTCTACCAATGGATTCATTCCACTTAGACCAATAACAGCAAGGTCATCTTCTGCTTGAAGGGTTTCTTTATAGTTCTGTTTGCGTTCAGTGAAGACTATCGGATGGCCTTAACAGGAGGTCCTTGGTTTTGGGGAAAAGCAAGGCTATTCCTCACACCCTAGTTTCCTGACTTTGACCCTTCTACAACAGTCATTACCAAGCTTCCTATTTGGGTCAGGCTTCCAAATTTACCTGCCCCTCTATGGCACTTCTCTGTCTTTCAAGGAATTGAAGAATCGGGCATATACACCTATGGCAGAATATTCGTTGAAATAGACATAAGTAAAGGTTTGCCCGATCAAATCAAATCAATCTTAAAGTTAGTGACTTCCATTGGACACAGACATTGGACTATGAGAACACTGCCTTCCAATGTCGTCACTGCCATCAAACAAGGAATCTTCAAAACTCCTGTACCACATTCCTTGCCCAAAAGAAGAAGGGCAACCGCAAATCAAACTCTAAAAGCTGGAAACCCTGTGCACCGCCTCCCATGGATGACATTGACTCCTTCAACTCGGATGAGGAAGAGATTGAAGCAGATGAGGAGGTTGCAAAGCAGGAGAAAGATATGACCTCGGCGAACCCTGGAGGGCCCATCGTCTCTTCGAGTGCTCAGAAACGATCTCATGAGACCTCCTCCTCAGATTCAAATAAAAAGACTACACATGTAGTCAACAACAGTCTTCAAGTGGTTCTAGCCCATCCGCCCCATGATGGCTGGGTCAAAGTCGCAAAAGAGAAAGGAAAGAAATGTCATACTGAGGATTCAACCCACTTTGGGTAGACTCCTGTGTCTGTTTCTCTAGAATCCCTTGTTTATCTTCTTGGCTCTTTGTTTCTCTCTTGACTACTTATCGGGACCGAGGTTGATGGTTCATCATTTCCGGCTTCTCAGCTATCTAGCCTTAAATGATTGTAACTCCATCTTGTACCATATGCTTTTTTAATAGAATTAGACTTATTTACAAAAAAAAATGACATAACTTGGGCAACCAAAAACCTTTTCGCACGAAACGAAAGGGATTTCACATTGTAACAGACGCTCCAGACACAACAGAGCAGTTCTCCCAACCCGAAAGTGGTCAAAAACAGTAGATCTAGAAAACGACAATCGCATGCAGTCAAACCAGCTTCGGATTTGGATCAACAACGGATGCGACCCTCAAAACAGCTCTGAACCATGTAGGAATGTGATGATGAAGTACAAACTACTCAAAGAATGTGGAACCAAAGCCCCAGGAGCCTGTACCTATGAATGAAGACTCCCATGCAGAAGACATTGATCGTGAACCTGTTGAATCTACAAAAGCTCCTATTGTTGCGGCAAGAAAGAGACTTACTTGATTAAAGAAAACTTTGAAGGAAGTTGAAGGTCATGTTGTTGCTCATGGGCTTTCAAGGACAACAAGAAGCCAAAGAAGTACTCTGGTTATACAGCCTTGATGTGCAAGATCATTGAATCTGAGCCATCCTCCTATAAAGATGTTGTTGAAGAGCAAGTATGGAAAGATGCGATCACTGAAGAATATCAATCTATATTGAAGAAGGATGTTTGGGAGAACATGCCTAGTCCTAAATGGAAATCCATTGTATCTTCAACATGGATCTACAAGATAAAACATGTTGTTGACGTAAGTGTGGAGAAATACAAGGCTAGATTCGTTGCTCTTAGATTCTCCTAGAAAGAGGGAGAGGATTATGAAGACGCATTTGCTTCCCTTGCCAGGTATGCATCTATTAGATCTATTATTGCTCTTTCATCTATTGCAAGCTCGAAGTTGCATCAAATGGATATCAAAACAAATTTTCTAAATGGGGTCATTGAAGAAGAGGTCTACATTGAACAACCTCAAGCTTTTGAGGACCACAATAGAGAGACTCATATTTGCAAATTGAAGAAGGCCTTGTATGGGTTGAAGCAGGCCCTCGTGCATGGTACTCCCATATTGATGGTTATCTATTGAGTTTGGACTTCAAGAAGTGTGATGCTGATTTGAATCTATATTTCAAAGTTGTTGATGGTGAACCCTAAAATTATTATTATATGTAAACGATTTGTTTCTAACAGGTGTCGAAGTATTGATTGTTCAATGCAAGAGGGAGTTGGTTTCTGAATTTGAAATGAGAGATGTTGGCCTCGTGCATTACTATTTGGCATTGGAAATTTGGTAAAACACTGAGGGGATCTTTGTGGGCCAAGGCAAGTATATTATTTTGATTCTACAAAAATTTGGCATGATGGACTGCAAGTCGATGGATACTCATATGGTGACAAACCTGAAGAAGATTTGGGACAGTGACTCAGAGTTGTTTGATCCTACTATATATCAGAGATTGATTGGCTCGTTGAACTATCTTGTGAATACCAAGTCAAATATTTGTAATGCACTTGAAAGTTGATACATTGAGTCAATTTCGGGTGGATAATCGTCGTATACATTGGGTTGTAGAAAAACACATATTGAGGTACTTGTGTGGTACCATTGAGTATGGTTTGATGTATGCTTCTAATGGTGAATGGCAACTATATGGTTTCACAGATGCAAATTGGGTAGGTAGCTCTAATGATAGAAAGATCACCTCTGGTTATTGCTTTAGCCTAGGCTCCGCCATGGTTTCATGGTCTAGCAGGAAACAGACCTTTATTGCATTAAGTACAGTCAAAGTTGAATACATTGCTACTAATGCTACGTACTGCGAGGCTATATGGTTTCGAAAATTGTTCTCTAACTTGTTTGACCAAATGTTAGAGTCAACTATTATCTATTATGATAAGCAAATTTGTGTGAAGTTTCTTGAGACCTCGATGTTCCATGACAAATCAAAGCATTTTGAAATTAAGTATCACTACATCCGAAATATTGTCCAAAGAGGAGTTGTGAGGCTCGAATATGTTCCTATTGATGAGCAGGTTGCTGATGCATTGACGAACCTGTTGTCCCGGATGAAGTTTGGTTATTTAAAATCACAACTTGGAGTTGTTAAGAACCCCTCTGAGTGAGAGGAAGCACCAATTACATAGCATCATGGATAGACCATCTCCCATAGGCTATGTGCCGAGAGACATTGAGGTCCGGTAAATGGATTCCTCCCATAGGTTGTCTGGCGAGAGACATTGTTGTCCAGGATATGTATTGATGATTCCTCTTGTAGGCTGTGTGCCAACAGACATTGTTGTCTAGGAGATGTATTAATGACTCCTCCGGTAGGCGATGTATCGATGATTCCTCTGATAGGCTATGTGCCAAGAGACATTGTTGTTCCGGAGATGTATTGATGATTCCTCTTGTAGGTTGTGTGTCGAGAGACCTTGTCGTCTAGCAAATGCTTTGAGATGGATGCTATGTATCTTTCCTTATGATGAGATCGAGAAAGGGAAACTTGACTTGTGCTCTATTCCTTAGGCTGTGGGCCGAGAGACCTATGGATTGGTCAGGAAGATGGATCATGAGAGAGAATGAAAAACTACCTCCCTAGCTAAGAGGGAGTGTTGAAATATAAAGTAGCTATGGTCGGCATTTTTCATCAAAAACATGGAGAAGAAATCAACTACAAGTCGGCTCCATAAGAGGTCATCGTGTCGACCCTACTAGGTCTAATTAGCCCTCATTTGATGCCTATTAATAAGTGATCGTTGGCATCATTTCCTCCATCATCAAGATCAACGATTTTGTCTCCAATTACAAGAGAATTCAAACTTCTATTACAGGCATACTCACATGTGCAAAGAAGTTTTTCAGGGGATTTCTTTTACTACAGTTTGACCTCCTTCAAGGGTTTGTTGACACATTGACTTGGGATCAATTATTATCTTTGTTTTGTTGATGCTCTTGTGGCCGAAAAGTTGTAGGGAGACTCGCTCTATGTTCCGACTTATTTCTAAAGTTGACCAAGCTTTGTTTGGGTATATACTCTAGGCTATTCGTTAGTAATTAGAGTGGTGTCTTCGGCCTTCTTTAACATTAGCTTCAGGGCTATAAATCAGCCTTCTTGTTGAAAAAAGGTGACATCTCTCTCATTATATGAACAAACTTGGATAGGTACCTTATTGTTAATCATTTTGGAATTGATGAAACATTTTTGATGTATTATTAATGGGCATAATCTCTCTCTCATAAGGAAAGAATTTTGGGTTTTCTCTTGAGTGGGTTTTTCCCTTATTGTGAACCTAATCCCGGTGTCTCTTGTCTACTGTTCATTATCTACTATGATTTCTATTTACTGCTCTTGTTGAAGAGTCATTGGTTGAATTTTTTCATGTATATCTACTTGTTGATGAAAGTATCAAGAAGTAACTGTATATATCAATAGAAGTAGTTAACAAATTGTGAAAAACTATTCTAGTATTTGCATCACTATAATTTCAACACCTTCCACATGTCCAGGAACAAAGAATATTTCAGCCAATTGAAAGAGGATGACATATAGTTTCACATTATGATGGCAAGTACATGACTAGGGGAGTAGGCACTGTCAATTTTGAGAGGGAGTTTGGTAGCTATCTCTATCTCAAGGATGTCCTCTATGTTCCAGGCCTTAAAAAGAACCTTGTTTTTATTGCTACCCTAGAGCAAAAGGGTTGTGATGTCAATTTTAGCAGAGGTAAGGCTTACCTCAACCATTTAGCTTTTGGATCTACGAAGTAAATTGGTGTGAGAATGAAGAATCTTTACAGGTTGCAGGTTGAGTCAGGCGCAGCCTTCAGCAACAAGGCAAGAAGTGCACAGAGAAGAGACATGGGGGAGCTTTGGCACAGACGTAAGGACATTTGCATCATGGGGCATTGATGATCCTTTGACATATAGTGTTAAAATTGGCAACTAGGTCCAAACTCGACCTTGGACAGCTCAAATGATGGAGATGATATTTTTATTAAATTCCTCTTTTCGAGAGGTGCAAGATAGATCTAAAAATCATCTTGTTTGGATGAGCAAACAAGATGTGTCTCCACACACTCATTAAATTATATAAATAATAGTGACCTTTTCCTCATTTTGGACATCACTCACTCATCACATCTTTCTCTCTCCTCTCCTCATTGGTTCGTACAACACTTGGAGCAGCTCTTCTTCTCTTCGCACGTGTGGCAAGAGGCAGAGGTTTTCAGGGTCAGTGCAGGACGGATTTCAAAATTCTAGACAGCATTGACCGAGAGTCAACCCTTCATCTTTGATTGCGGTTTTCAGGCAAAAAATCCGATTTCTAGAGGCTGCATTCATTGGCACAGAAATCGAGGCATTTGGAGCAGTTGGATCAAGTTTGACAATAGATTGTATAGCAGCGTTGACTGAGTTTGAATTAAGTGTTTTGGGTTGACTTTCTCTCTCTTGGAAGGTCAAATTTGTTTTTTGTTGACCAAGCTACTTGGAGGACATTTTGGAGCCCCTTTGACCAGCGTTGACTTTCTGGTTAGGGCTGTTGTTGACTACTGATTTTGACAGGACTGTTTTGGGCAATTTATTTTGATATTTTTACTCTCTCTACTAAACTATTGAAGAATAATAAGAAGAATTTGATCAAAGGGTTTTCCCCACATTGGGGTTTTCCCCTGGCATCCGCCAAATATTGTGTCCTCTTGTCTTGGCTTGTCTTATGCTTATTGTTTATGTTCTATCTGCATTTACTATCAATGTTAATGTGATTGCTAATCTTGAAAATGATATTGGGCTAATAAGGAAAATTGAAGTAAATTGCTCTTAAGCATAGAACATAACATTATTATCGAAAATTAACACGGTATTAGAGCCCATGTGAAAACAAAGCCCAAGCAAGAGTGAGAAAAGCAATCACTGAGAACTGTTGGACAAGGACAAGAGTCAATGACTTCCTCACCTTACTTCAAATCTGAGGACAATCTCAATGATAAATCTGATTATCATGTATGGAAGATGTCTCTCGACTTAACTTTAGAAGAGAATGATGGCATGGATTATGTGCAGGGAAAGATTGTTGAGCCTCCTTGTAATGCATCAATTGCCACTAAAACAAAGTACAAGAAAGGTGAGGTCAAAGCGAAGAAGATCATCAAGGATTCCATTCAAAAGCATTTGATTGCTTACATTTCCGAGCTAAGCACATCTAAGGAGATGTATGACAAGTTGGTTAGCATGTTCAAAGCTAGCAATGCAAACCAAATCCTCTTTCTCAAGAACAAGTTGAAGGACATCAAGATGGATAGATTGGAATCCATCTAATCTTACTTCATGAGGATTACCAAAATAAAAAATGATATTCTATCTATTGGAGAGGTTATTGTTGACCAGGAGCTCAATCTTATTTCCCTTAGAGATCTTCCCCAAGCATGGGATGTATTTAATACCACTATCCTCAACAATGACAGGATTCTAGGCTTTGATGAATTGTTGACTAGATGCACTCAAGAAGAGACAAGGGATTCAAAGAAGGAAGAAAGGGAAGATGCTTCAATTGTAACAGATTTGGCCACTATGCTAGAGAGTGTCCTAATAAAAGGGACACACCACGAGATGATGATCACAACCACAACAATTTAAAGGGAAATGGAAATGAAAGAAATAACAGGTTCAACAACAAAGGAAAGAGAAATGCCCCAGTTGCACGATATGGAAATGGGTGACCTACTAAGAAGTTAAGAAACTCCAGGTATGAGGAATCTAATGTTGTAGATAAGCAAAATGTATTTTATCTCGTCTCTACCCTTACTACTGCCTCCCCTCTGGACAGATTGGATAATTGGTTGATTGATAGTGTTGCCTCAAGGCACTTCACTGGATACAAAGAAGCCCTCTCAAATTTGATTGAAAAGGAAACCAATTTGGAGATCATACTTGGAGACAATGCCACCTATCTAGTGAAAGGGACAGGGACTGTTACTCTTCATTTAAATTGAGGTCAAAGCCTTCATCTACAAGATGTATTATATGTACCTAACTTGAAGAAGAACTTGGTATCTATTTCGGCAATGGAAGAGAAAGGATTCAAGGTAGCATTTACTGATGGGAAGGTACGCATTTGGAAAAGGATCTTCAAAGATGTTTTTAATCTTTGATTTAAGGTTGATAGCCTTTATCAGGTTGGAGGAGTCCTTTGGGAGCCATGACATGCAACACTTCTCTTCAATCTGAATTATGGCATCGGAGGTTCGCTCACCTTCATTATAAAGCTCTACTCGATGCTAGGAAGATATGCCTGAATTCAAAGTTGATCATGAATGTGTCTGTTAGGGTTGTGCCGAAGGGAAACATACAAGGGGACCATTCCCCTCCAGTGATAGTAAGACTACCGACATTCTACAAATGATCCATTCTGATTTGTCTGGTATGTTTCCCGTAACATCTTTGGGAGGATACTTGTACTATGTTATTTTTGTAGATGACTTCTCTTGCAAAAGTTGGACCTATTTCTTGAAGAAGAAGGACGTAGTGTTCAAGCGGTTCCGCTCTTTCAAATCCTTGATTGAAAATCAAACAGGGGAGAAGATCAAAGTATTGAGGATCGATAATGGAACCAAATATGAGTCAAATGAGTTCAATGACTATTGTAGAGAAGTTGGCATTAAGAGGGAGACCACTACTGCTTGTACTCCTGAACAAAATGGAGTAGCCGAAAGGAAGAATCGAACCATCATTGAAGCTACTTGTGCCATGCTTCATGACCAAGCCTACCAAATTTTTTATGGGGAGAAGCTTCCAACACTTTTGTGCATGTTCAAAATAGATGCCCACATCAAACATTGGACTCCAAAACTCCCGAAGAAGTTTTCACCGGTAAGAAACCAAATGTTTCTCACTTCAGAATTTTTGGTAGTCCCATGTATTTTCATGTGCCGAAAGAAAAGAGAAGCAAGTTGGATGCATCTGGGAAGAAAGGACCATTTGTGGGCTACAGTGAAACTTCGAAGGCATATAGAATCTATGTCCCTGGTCAAAGGGAAGTGGAAATAAGTCATGATGTCACCTTCGATGAAGATGGTGCCAGGGGAAGGTTAAAGATCTTCCTATTTCAAAGAAAGACAAAGATGAAAATGCAGGAAAGAAGAAAGAATCGAAGGATGAATCGATGCCTGATGTTGAAGGGCTGATGGATCCCATTGATCCACCTCCTAGGGGCCCTCTTCCTCGAAAAGGAGACCCTCATGGCTCAAAGACACTCTCGAAGACGCTGAGAGACACATTGCACAGAGGGAGACATTTTGCAAAAGTAAGAAGTCGAACAGGTACCAAGGGTACTTAGTTACCATGAGCACCATTGTTCAATCTGAGCCTGGCACGTTCGAAGAAGCCGTGAAGCACCAAGTTTGGAAGGATGCAATGAACAAAGAGTATGAGTCAATCATGAAGAATGATGTATAGGATGTGATCCCTAGACCCAAGGACAAGTCTGTTGTCACCTCAAAATGGCTTTAGAAAATCAAACATGGAGCTGATGGGAGTGTTGAAAAGCTCAAGCCTAGGTTCGTTGCTCGAAGCTTCTCTCAAAAGGAAGGTGTGGACTATAATGAGATATTTGCACCGATTCCCCAATATACCACCATCTATTGGATTATTTCCCTTCCTGCCTCTCAAGGATGGAATCTACATCAAATGGATGTCAAAACTGCGTTCTTACATGGCTCGCTTAAGGAGGAAGTTTATGTAGAACAACTCGAAGGGTTTGAACATCTGGACCCAGAGTCACATGTATGCAGGCAAAAGAAAGCCCTCTATGGGTTGAAGCAAGCCCCCAAGGCTTGGTATGAGAGGATCAACATACTATCATATGAAGTTAGAGTTTACAAGAAGTGAAGTTGATTCGAACCTTTACTTCAAAGTTGAAAATGACAGACCTCTCATTTTGGTGTTCTATGTAGACGATCTATTTCTAACAGGTGCAGAGCCTCTCATTCATCAATGCAATAGGGAATTGGCTTCTGGATTCAAGATGAAGGACCTACGGTTGATGCACTACTTCCTAGACTTGGAGGTCTGGCAAAAGCCAGCTGAGATTTTCCTTTCTCAAGGAAAATACATTGTGAAGTTGCTTGAAAGATTTGGGATGGTGGACTGCAAGTCTGTGACTACTCCGATGGAACTTAACTTCAAGAAGCTATGTGGAAGTGTTGTTGGGCCCAATTTGGGAAATCCTTCCAAGTATCGTCAACTCGTGGGGGACCTAATGTTCTTGGTGAACTCCCGTCCAGATATATGCTTCGCAATGAATACGTTGAGTCAATTTATGGTCGAGCCTCATCACATTCACTGGATTGCTACCAAGAATCTTTTGAGATATCTCTGAGGCACAATCAACTATGGATTGAGATACACTGTCGGGAATTTGAGGCTCCATGGATATATCGTAAGAGCACATCTGGATGTTGCTTCTCTCTAGGTTCTGCTTTGATACCTTGGATGAGCAGGAAGCAGAAATTGGTTGCTTTAAGCACCGCCAAGGCTAAATAAATTGCAGTCAGTATGGCCTGTTGTGAAGTTGTTTAGTTGAGGAAGCTCTTTAGTGAGTTGTTTGAGCATGTGTTGGATACCACCATGATCTATTGCAACAACCAAAGTGGGATTCACCTTCCAGAGAATCTCGTGTTCCACAACCACTCCAAGCATATTGATATCAGGTACCACTTTATCCGAGAGATGGTACAACATAAGCAATAAGGCTCTATCACATTGGGACTAATGAGCAAGTCACAAATATTCTCACGAAGCCCCTGGGGAAGGTCAAATTCTTAACCTTCTGTGACTAGTGGAAAGACCCTCCTATGATGGTCCCACATGAGTTGGACATTGAGCTGTGAGAGCTTCAGAAAGCTTGGGGGTACTTCTTGGAGCTATGAGCGACCATAGGGTGAGTGGTTCACCTTCCCCTAGTGGTGCGCTATGTACAGGGTGAGTGGTTCACCTTCCCCTATGATACCCCATGTTGGTTGACATACGCATAGGATGAGTTGTTCACCTTCTCTTATGGCATATGAGCAGGATGAGTGGTTCACCATCTCCTGTTGCTGCCCCAACATACATCCTACCCATGTAGTCCGAGACTGATGGGAAATACATCTCATCTGGCCAATGAGTTGGGAAATGAGGATAGAGACCATCGCACTACCAATGGATGCATCGGGTACTGTTGTACTCTCTATGCTAGGATGCATGGTGGTCAACAACTTGATCTGGGATCAAGTCTAATTGAGGTTTTAACTCTGGACTGAATTTGGGTCGGTGGAGAGTGGCAAGGTCTTGTGACTCACTCTCGATCAATTCTTCTTCATTATTTATTCATGGTTTAGCAAAGTAGAGCAAGGGTGACAGAGGTGGTACAAGTTGACAGATGGACTGGCAGGTGGATTTCTCCCTAGTTGAGAGGGAGTGTTAAAATTGGCAACTAGGGCCAAACTCCACCTTGGACAACTCATATGATGGAGATGATATTTTTATTGGATTCCTCTTTTCGAGAGGTGCAAGGGTGACAAAGGTGGTACAGGTTGACAAATGGATTGGCAGGTGGATTTCTCCCTAGTTGAGAGGGAGTGTTAAATTTGGCAACCAGGGCCAAACTCCACCTTGGACAACTCATATGATGGATATGATATTTTTATTGGATTCCTCTTTTCGAGAGGTGCAAGACAGATCTAAAGATCATCTTGCTTGGATGAGCAGAAGTGTGATTTTGAATTTATTTCTCACACGTGCAAATTGTCAAGGTCGACCAGAATCAAATGCAGGCTCATGAAACCCAACAGATGTGTCTCCACACCCTCAACGAATTGTATTAAATAATAGTGACCTTTTCCTCATTTTGGACATCACTCACTCATCACATTTTTCTCTCTCCTCTCCTCATTGGTTCATACAACAATTGGAGCAACTCTTCTTCTCTTTCACGTGTGGCAGGAGGCCGAAGTTTTCAAGGTCAAAGTGTAAGAAAGATTTCAAAATTCTGGACAGCATTGACCAAGATTGACCGAGGGTGGAACCCTTCATCTTTGTCTACAGTTTTCTGGCAGAAAATCCGATTTCTAGAGGCCGCATTCATTGGCACATATATCAAGGCATTTGAAGCAATTTGACCAAGGTTGACTTCAGCGTTTACTTCAGGTTTGACTGCAGATTTTACAGTAGCGTTGACTGGGTTTGACTTGACTGTTTTGGGTTGACTTTCTCTCTTCGAAGGCCGAATTTATTTGTTTTTGACCAAGCTGCTTGGAGGACATTTTGGAGCCCCTTTGACTATCGTTGACTTTTTGTTTAGCGCTGCAATTGACTGTTGTTGACTGTTGATTTGACAAGACTGTTTTGGGCAATTTATTTTGATATTTGTACTCTTCTCACTGCTCAACTATTAAAGAAAAATAAGAAGAATTTGATCAAAAGGGTTTTCCCCACATTGGAGTTTTTTCCTGGCATCCGCCAAATATTGTGTCCTCTTGTCTTGGCTTGTCTTCTGCTTATTGTTTATGTTCTATCTGCATTTACTATCAATGTTAATGTGATTGCTAATCTGGAAAATGATATTGGGTTAATAAGGAAAATTGAAGTAAATTGCTTTTAAGCATAGAACATCAACATACCATTGTTATCTAAAATTAAAAGATAACCATAGGACTACCATAGTGCACATTCAACTAGCGTGATGTGTGCAATGGGTGCACACTTGGCAAGTATGCCAAGTTATATTTTCAGGGCCGAGACAATTGAGCCAAAGGGATTTTGGAGTTGGTACATTTACATGTATATGAGCCCTTATCTTCTCTACCGATCATTAGCAATAAGTATTGTCACTTTCATAGATGACTATTCTCCAAAAACACAAATCGTCATTGAGAAGGAGGAGGAGGAGGCCTTCTCCAAGTTCATGGAATTTAAGGCCTTGGTAGAAAACCAAACCGAGAAGAAGATCAAAGCATTGAGTAACAATGGTGGGGAATATGTCTCCAATGCCTCTAGGGATGTTTGTGTCAAAGAGGGCATTAGGAGAGAACTTACAGAACCCCATAACCATCGGAATAATGTGGTAGCTAAAAGGAAGAACCGCAGCGAAGTTGGAGCAGCCAAGGCCATGTTGCATGACCAGGTGAAACCCATGATCTAGTGGGCAGAGGCATGCAATACTGCAGTATTTCTACAAAAGAGGGGTCCACACAAAGTGCTTGAACGAGTTACACTAGAGGAGGCTTTTATGGGAAAGAAGCATGATGTTTCTCACTTCTACATCTTTAAGACACAAGTTTACTTCCATGTGTCCAAAGAGAGCAAGAAGAAGCTAGAACCCACAACTTTAAAGAGATTTTTCGTGGGTTGCAGTGAGACATCTCAAGCATGCAAGGTATATTTACCATCACTCAAGGAGATAGTTATCAGGAGAGATGTGAGGATTGAGGAGGACATAGCTATGAGGGAATCCTTGGAGCGAGGGCAAGTTGGAGAAACTGAGGAGGAGCTCCTCGCTCCCAAGTAGGAGCCTCAGCCAGTATCACACATTGAGTCGTAGCCAAGTGGCAAGTAAGTCACCTAGCAAAACCAACAGGAGTCATAAAAAGATGAGGAGATACCAAGACGAGTGGAGGCAGCCACTCAGTCAATGATTCCCACCACAGGGAGGAAAAGAGCCAAGTCGGTCGAGAGGTTAATTCAGGAGGCCCAGGAGCGAGTTGAGACTCCTAGCTCTATGTTCAGGCAAAGCAAGCAACCACATAAGTTCAATGGATATATGGCAATAATAATGAATGAGTTGTTAGACACAAAGCCTTCTCAACAAGTTTGGCGAGATCACATGGTGGAGGAATATTCTTCCATCATGAAGAATGATGTCTAGGAGATTGTGCCACTGCCAAAAGGCAAATAAGTAGTAGGCTCACACTAGGTGTATAAGGTGAAGCATGGAATTGATGGGAGTGTGGAGAAGTACAAGGGCAAGTTTGTGGTTGTGGGCTTCTCGCAGGTTGAGGGCATCGACTATGAGGAGACATTCGCTCCAATGGCACGTTATTCATCCATCAGGATGACTCTGGCACTTGCAACTCAGATGGGGTGGAAGATCCACAAGATGGATGTGAAGATAGCATTCCTTGACAGGGTGGTTGAGGAAGAGATTTATATGGAGCAACCAGAGGGGTTTAAGACCTTCAGCAAAGACACTCATGCATGTTCGTAGGAGAGAGCTCTTTACGAGCATAAGTAGGCTTGAGAACATGGTACACTCGTAGTGACAGCTACCTTCAGGGACTGAACTTCACTAAGAGTGAGGTGGATGCCAACTTGTGATGCATCGCAGTTGGAGGGCTTCCGCTAATTTTAGTGCTCTATGTTTATGATCTTATTTTCACTAAAGCAGAAGCCTTGATTCAGGATTGCAAGGCAGGCCTTGCAAGGGACTTTGGGGTGAAGAACATAAGGCTTATGCACTATTTCCTTAGGTTGGTGATATGGCAGGGTGATTGAGAAATCTTCTTGGGGCACGGGAAGTACACTATAGAGATCTTGAAGAGGTTTCATATGCACGATTACATGCCCGTGACCACACCTCTAGCCACAAAAGGGGGAAAGGTGGACGCTAGCAAAGCAGACCAAGTAAATGCTACATTTTACAAGCAGCTCATCGGGTCGTTGATGTAATTAGTCAACACATGGCCTGACATATGTTTTGCAATGAACCAATTGAACCAGTTCATGATGGATCCTACGAGTTCACTGGCTTTCTATGAAGCATGTTTTGAGGTATCTCAGAGGCATGTCAAATTGTGTAGTATGGTACAGACAGGTTGATGTAGTGAGGCTTTAGGGCTTCACTAATGCTAATCGGGCAGAGAGTTGAACGGATCGGAAGAGTACTTCAGGTTGTGTCTTCAGCATTAGGTTAGCAATTATTTCTTGGTTCAACAAGTAGAGATCAGTTGCACACAGTTCAACAAAGGCAAAGTATGTGGCTACCAGTTTGGAAGCATGTGAAGCTATATGGATGAGGAAGTTGCTTGTGGGACTTTTCAAGCAGGGGATGGAGCCCACTATGATACACTGTGACAATCAAAGTTGCATTGAGCTTTCTGAGAATCCAGTGTTTCATGATTGCTCCAATATATCGAGATTAGGTATCTTCATCTCAGGGACTGTGCAGAAAGGGATACTGAAGCTACTATACATTCCAACAGAAGAGCAAACAGTAAATATCTTGACCAAGGCATTGGTATGAGGTAGTTTCATATATTTCAAAGGTAAGTTGTGAGGTCTATAGAATCCCTTCCTCGCTAAGAGGGAGTGTCGAAAATGTAGCGATGGGAGGTATTTTGGCTTGTGCCTTAGCGAGTTCATGAGATAGACTTCAATTATAATGAGTTGATTTTCAGTTAAGTAGAATGGTCATGTTTTCATGCATAGTGTTGGAGCTTTAGTTAAGTGGAGTCTTCTTCGGTTAGACTACAAGACAAGGTGGCAGTGACAAGTTCAGCCAGAGTTCAGTTAGAACGATTTAAGACTTCAGTGATGATTGGAAAGAGAATGAGTTAAGACTTCAGTGTTGATTGGAGAGAGAATGAGTTAAGTTCTCAGTTAACTTGTAACCACAATTGAAGGAAACTCAAGTGAACTGCTAATCAAACTATGCATCCTTGCATGGTTCGAATTCTATCTATAAGGAGAAGGACGAAGGCACAAATTCATAGATCATTCTTTGAGTGTGGAGTGCACATAATTGACGAGCAATTGTGTGCTAGGAAATAGGAGATTGTGCACAAGGAAATAGGGCTCAAGTGCACAACGAAATAGGAGCCCAAGTGCACTAGGAAATAAGAGCTTGTGTGCAAGGATTGTGGAGCCTAGTGCGCAAGGATTGTGGAGCCTAGTGCGTAAGGATTGTGGAGTTAAGGACATCAGGATTAGTAGAGCAGATCAAGGCTATTCAACAAGGCAACAATTGTGTGCAAGGTTGAGATCAAGCAATGATCAAGGCAGGCCGAGATCAATTGTAGAAGTTGAGATTAGCAAGGAGAAGCCTAACACTTTCTCAGAGATAGAATGTTGGTTGTAGTTGCACCGTGAATTGTAATAGATCCATTTTCCCAAGAACAATCAATAAAATACCGCAACAAAGAAAGCAAGTTTTCCTTTTTTGGTTTCCTAGGTAAAACAAGCATGTCAATTTTGTGTACATGTATTTTTATCTCTAGTGTTTTTCCGTTGCTTATAGATTGTTAAGAGACTTTGTATCTTTGAGAAAGTAAATTTGGTTTCATTTTTCAATAATTCAAATAAGTAGTTGCAGAGTTTCAAGAAAATTAAAATGGTATCATAGCAAAGTTCTGCATAAAGACCAGCACCAGAATTGTTCAGTAAGTGAAGGGTGCAAATTAGTCAACAGGGTTGCGCTAGAATTTTGAAGAGCGGTTTTTGGATAAGTAGTATGTCCTTCCAATGACTACGGACAAATCATTGTTTAGAGGGAGCCTTTAACTTTTGCTAATGGAGGGAGTGGATTTCAGTGGTGTTGGAAGATAACGAGGTGCTAGAATTTGTGGTGAATCAAACAGTTCCACCTGGAAATCCCAAAGAGTTGATCTAGCATAACAAGAATGACACCAAGGCTGGGAAAATCATTCTTGAGGGGGTCAAAGACCATATTATACCTCATCTCCATGGGAAGAAGACATCATACAAGTGTTGAAAAGTGTAACTAGGTCAGTCTTCATGTTGACTATGTAATTATGTATTCATGTATAGAAGATGATAACAATAATAAAATGTATTTTTGGGGTACTTGCTTCATGGGTTTCATGAGCAAGATTTTATTATGTAGATAGACTTCTTCTTGATGTCTATTAGGTTTTTGTCGTCTAGGATTAATTAGAATTAAGTGTCTCAAACATGAAGGATCTAGGCTAGGAAGATGTGCTCCATGACCTTGTGAAAGAAGCTCACAACAACTCTCAAATAATGGTGAAAGTCAAGCATTAAAAGCAGTGAAAAAATACCTCATAAATGCTGGAATAAACTCTGTGAAAGTCGGCCTAAATATTAGTTGAATGGTCGGTCTAAAAGATAGTTTTGACACTATATAAATAGCATATGTCTGCGGCCATTTGGATAAGAAAACAGCGGATCTATTCAAGTCAACATAAATGCGGATCAATCTGAAACAAGTTTGCCGATATGTTTGAAAGGGCATGCAGATTGATATATATATATATATATATATATATATATATATATATATATATATATATATATGTGTGTGTGTGTGTGTGTGTGTGTGTGTGTGTGCACCGACAGCATATACTTACCAGAAATCATTGCAAACATCTAAAATTATAATGTGGATAAGGAACAGAAGGGTATGCGGATATATTCAAAGAAGAAATTGTGGAGAGACAAGGACAACGTTTATATATTAATGTGGATCTGCCTGTATGGTTTGCAGACTATCTGAAGATGGCTAGAAAATAAATATGCGGGAATATCACAGCAAGATGTGTGAAATATTCTGAGCAATAAAAGGGTGTAGATTCCTCTGAGATAAAACAGTGTTAAGTTCAGAAATAAATGCGAATTCAATTATGGTATAACAGTGAATGTATGCAGATCACTATAATGATCACTAAGAAGATATGTATGCAGATGCAAAGTTATGTAAAGGACTGAAATGGATTCGAAGGTTAAGGGTCACTGCTGGATAAAAAAAGAGAGGAAGATTTACCTTCTCTCTCACAGTTTATAAAAGAAAGGTCAGTACAGGTTCATAAAGTAAAGAAGGATCAGCAGCAGTATCAAGGTCTTGGAAGCACATTTAGGTTAAGGGTCTAAGTCTGGGTCATGGTACTTGTCATTTGAAGATCTATAAGAATAATTCTTTGTGGGTTTTCCTCTCCAAGAGGGAGAGGTTTTGCCCTAGCTCTAGGAGCCTAATTTTGGTGTCGTGTACATTTTGATAATTGACTTGATGAAAGATTAATTAAGCTAAGAGAATAAAAGACATAAGTAACACAAGCTAGCTCACAAGTAATTATCAAGAAGAGAATTTGTATTAACCTCCAGCCCTCCAAATTCTCAACATGGTATCGGAGCAAAGGTGCCAAACTCAAGGGCTGCTAGACAAAGGAGACACTCCAGAAAGCAAAGATCAAAAGTTTGGGTTGGAAAATCAAATCAGTTTGAAAAGAAAGACTCTCTAACTACTTCAAGATCTCCTATCTCATTTAAATGATCAACTCAATCAAGAAAGTAATCTTCTGTTATCAAAGATTCACATTCAAGACATTGCTAGAAGGAGGACTTCAATTTCTGAAGATACACTCCATCATCAAGGAAGCTGTTGAACGAAAAAGCATCTACTCAAGTAAGCATATCTATGACTTTATATGAATCTATTAAAATGTCTCCTTTGAAAAGAAAGAAACAAACTGTTTGGGGTTCAAACTTTCCATAGAAGACAAGGGCAATCAAGTCATGCCAAATTCATGAGGGGAGATATAAGAGCCCAAAGGATTCTTATAGAATCCACAAACAACTCTATCATCTCCTATGTACCAAATCTAAAATCATCAAAAGGAGTATATAAGAAATTAATAGAGCTATTCTCTGTGAGTATTACAAGAGAAGCAACCTCTCTGATCAACTGCAGGAACTAGGAGAAGACTACAATGGTGCTAAAAGCTCTATGAGAAGAATGGGAAAGTTTCACTTCACAATCATACGGGAAGATAGAAGTCACACCATTCCACGATTTAGGGTCTCTATATAAATAGAGGAAACAAGATTGAAAGCCAAAGCTGTTACAGGCTCAATTAAAGGAATCAAGCCTTTGCAGCCATGTCCAGAAAGAAAGGAAGATTCGGTAAGTTTTGGTCCTAAGAGTAAAAGAAGAAATGTGGACAAAGCACGATGCCTTGGATATGATGAACTTGGGCATTAAAATTGGAAATTTTCATTAATCTGAAAAGGACAAGAGAAATAGGGAAGAAGCCCATATGAGGAAAAATCCTGATAAGAAAGAAGCAAGGGATCTCCACTATGATTGAGATCATCTTCTTCTTTAAGTGATTTCTGTTGGTTATATGATAGGAAGCAGTGTAGCATCCTGATGAAAGCATGGTAGGAGCTCTTGGTGAATCGGCGCTGGGAAAACCTCTCTGATAACATTACTAATGGAAAGCAGTCATCAAGAGCAAGGGTCATCATGGAAACAGATTTTTGGGATGTGATGACATATTGATGGAGCAAGCCAAGAGAATGAAGCTCTTCATTCTTGAGAAAATTGCTACAGGATGACTCAAGGGAAAAAGGGATGAGGTATGTATATATTTATATGCTAACATTGCATGTTGTGAAGTCATGTCATATGGTTGCAGGTAATGAACTTCTGTATTTAGAAGTATGATCTATGGAGGAGTATCTCTTAGTGCACGAACATATGAAATCAACATAATATGTCCTCATGGAATATGACGTAGTTGTATATGAACGAGAAACTAGAGAGGTTGTAAGTTCCTGGGAATGAAGAATGTGCATAAAGGAAGAGATCATGAAATGCAACCATGTCAAGAGGCAGTTATCATCTGGAGGCCAAGTAGATGTGACTAGGAGATCTCCTGGGAAGATATGTAGACTCTGACAGAAGTCTGGTAAAGAAGAAGACCCTTAGCAAAAACATATCATTAGGAGATGTGTCAATCTGTATGAAGGATGTCGATGCCTACAGGAAGATGTCATGGTGAAAGATCATCACTAAGGTAACTTTTGTTCTGAAAGTTTATATGTATAATTTTATCTGGATGAATTTGTGCAAGGCTACTAATCATAAGAAAGGATGTATGATCCTTGGGGATGATTCGAAGGAAAGCAACACGGCATAATGGTGGACTAGATGAGGAAGATTGATGAATCACTTTCTGATAGTGGACATGACTCGTGACTGAAAGTGATGGATGATTTGTGCCCTATGAAGCCAAAAGTTGAAGATTCCTCAATATTGAAAACCATGACATCAAGGGGAGGAACTCTTCATGAGTAGCTGGATTGTTGCTGCAGGACCTTGGTTAATGAGGAACCTAGTGGTAAGTTTCTTGCTTGGAAGAAACTTGAAGTATGTCCTTCCTGTGTTAAGAGGGAGTGACATATGTTATTCTCTATTACATGTGTCATGCACTAGACCAAGACTAACAGCCCTAAGTCTTAGTGAAGGCCATGTGAAGAGAATGGATAGACACATCATTCTGGTCTTCACCTGGAAGACAGAATGGAGGATTGGGTGATCATCTAGCATTTGATACTCTTTGAGAATGAAATAGGGCATTCAAGATAAGGGTAGTCGTGGACCGATATTCTTTGAGGGTTGGCTACCCAAGAGAAGAATAGTCCAAGAAGGTCATACTCTGGGAACACCTAGGTGGAGTATGTACCTTGGAGAGACAATGACTATGGTGTCTATCAGTCATGTGTCTCGCCAGCATTGTAGCCCACTGTCTCGTTGAGAGATGGGGTTGTTAGTCAAGGCCTTGCATTAGGACAATGTTGGTTGATATGATGCTATACAGATGTGATTACCAAATCGATTCTTCTTATGAGATTCTTCAGTTTGAAAGAGACCATATACCTGTATGAATACCTCCCTAGCTAAGAGGGAGTATTGAAAAGTGTAACTAGGTCGGTCTTCATGTTGACTATGTAATTATGTATTCATGTATAGAAGATGACAACAATAATAAAATGTATTTTTGGTGTACTTGCTTCATGGGTTTCATGAGCAAGATTTTATTATGTAGATAGACTTCTTCTTGATGTCTATTAGGTTTTTGTCGTCTAGGATTAATTAGAATTAAGTGTCTCAAACATGAAGGATCTAGGCTAGCAAGATGTGCTCCATGACCTTGTGAAAGAAGCTCACAACAGCTCTCAAATAATGGTGAAATTCAAGCATTAAAAGCAGTGAAGAAATACCTCATAAATGCTGGAATAAACTCTGTGAAAGTCGGCCTAAATATTAGTTGAATGGTCGGCCTAAAAGATAAATTTGACACTATATAAATAGCATATGTCTGCGGCCATTTGGATAAGAAAACAGCGGATCTATTCAAGTCAACATAAATGCAGATCAATCTGAAATGAATTTGCGGATATGTTTGAAAGGGCATGCGGATATATATATATATATATATATATATATATATATATATATATATATGCACCTACAGCATATACTTACCAGAAATCATTGCGGACATCTAAAATTATAATGTGGATAAGGAACAGAAGGGTATGCGGATATATTCAAGGAAGAAATTGCGGATAGACAAGAACAACGTTTATATATTAATGCGGATCTGCCTATATGGTTTGCGGACTGTCTAAAGCTGGCTAGAAAATAAATATGCGAGAATATCACAGCAAGATGTGTGAAATATTCTGAGCAATAAAAGGGTGCAGATTCCTCTGAGATAAAACAGTGTTAAGTTCAAAAATAAATGCGAATTCAGTTATGGTATAGCAGTGAATGTATGCGGATCACTATGATGATCACTAAGAAGATATGTATGCAGATGCAATGTTATGTAAAGGACTAAAATAGATTCGAAGGTTTTTGGGTCACTACTGGATAAGAAAAGAGAGGAAGGTAAATCTATGATTTACCTTTCTCTCTCACAGTTTATAAAAGAAAGGTCAGTACAAGTTGATAAAGTAAAGAAGGATCAGCAGCAGTATCAAGGTCTTGGAAGCACATTTAGGTTAAGGGTCTAAGTCTGGGTCACAGTATTTGTCATTTGAAGATCTATAAGAATAATTCTTTGTGGGTTTTCCTCTCCAAGAGAGAGAGGTTTTGCCCCGGCTCTAGGAGCCTAATTTTGGTGTTGTGTACATTTTGATAATTGACTTGATGAAAGATTAACTAAGCTAAGAGAAGAAAAGACATAAGTAACACAAGCTAGCTCACAAGTAATTATCAAGAAGAGGATTTGTATTAACCTCCAGCCCTCCAAATTCTCAACAACAAGATGTGGAAACTCATATTGGATTTGTATCAAGTTTCTAGTGATGTTAAGAAGCTTGCACTGAAAGACAAGCCAAGACATGTTGAGCAAAGTAAAGCCCATCCTTACGTACCTTTCCAGGTTCATTCAAGTTCGGGATAAGTTAGCTCTTGTTGATAATGTAGCAAGTAAAGGTCTTTTGACTTGTGACTTAGCCAATAAATACCTTGATTTATCTTTCTCTCAGTATGAGTGTGAGCTCATGAGTTAGACTTCAGTTACAATGAGTTGATTTCCAGTTTAGTGGAATAATCATCAAGATGGCATGCGTAGAGTTGGAGCTTCAGTTAAGTGATGTCTTCATCAGTTTGACTATAGAACGAGGTGGCAATTACAAGTTCAGTTAGAGTGAGTTAGTCTTCAGTGTTGATTGAAGGGAAAACAAGTTAATACTCCAATTGTTGATTAGAGAGAGAATCTGTTGGACTCAGTTAACTCGTCAATCAAAACTCGAGTTTCTAAATTGAGCTAGTCCCTTGCATGCTCGAATTGGGTCTAATAAGAGGAGGATGAAGGCATGAGAAATCGTAGATCTTGTTCACAAGGTTTGTGAGACAATACAATTCACAAGGTTTGTGAGATTATCCTTGATTGTATCCTAAGGAATAAGAGATCGCAAGTGCATAGGTATTTAGGAGATTTTGCGCAGAGCTTGTATCCTAAGGACTAGGAAGTCACAAGTGCGCAACATAATAGGAGGAAATGAGCTACAAGATAGGAGCAAAATCTACAGAAGGAAATAGGGGCAAATTTGCGCTAGGATTTCGGGGCCTCATGTGCACTGGGAAAAAGGGACCTAGTGCACATGGATTTAGGAGGCTTCTAGTGCACAAACATCAAGGAAAAGGGACTAGGGTTTGCAGAGCAAGTCAAGGAGGCAGCAAAGGAACAATTGCATGCTAGAAAGCCGAGATTGAGCAGTGATCAAGGAAATTTGAGATTAATTGTGTTACCTGAGATTTGTTAGAAGAAGCAGAATCCTCTCTCAGAGACACATTGATTTGTAATAGATCCAATTGCTCAAGAAAAATCAATAAAAATACCACAACCAAGGAAGCAATGTTTCCCTCTTGGGTTTCCGTTGTAAACAAGCATGTCAATTTGTGTGATTGTGTTATTATCTATGATGTTTTTTTTGCTACTTATAAGTTGTTAAGAAACTTTGTATCTTAGTGAAAGTAACATGGTATGAGAGCAGCGATCAATTTGAAGACCAATACCGGATTGACCATTTAGTGGACAATGCAGATCAAGGAGAAGGCTTGCACTAGAGTTTGAAGAGAAAAGCAATTCTTTGGATAGTGTACGACATTCCAAGGACTAAGGTCAGATCACAATTTAGAGGGAGCCTCGAACTTCTACTCATGGAAGGAGCAAATATCAATGTTGTTGAAAGATAATGGGGTGTGTATCAGAGCAGAGATCAATTTAAAGACCAGCTCTAGATTGACCATTTAGTGGACAATGCAGATCAAGGGGCTTGCGCTAGAGTTTGAAGAGCAAAGCAATTCTTTAGATAGTGTACGACATTCCAAGGACTAAGGTCATATCACAGTTTAGAGGGAGCCTCGAACTTCTACACATGGAAGGAGAAAATATCAATGTTGTTGGAAGATAATGGGGTGCTCGAGTTTGTGAAGCAGCAAATAGTGCCACCTCAAGATGCCCAACAGTTGATCCAACATAACAAGAATGACACCAAGGAAAGGAGGTTCCTTCTCGAGGGAATCATAGACCATATTTTCCATCATCTCCATTCATTGAACCAGCAGAGCCCAAAAATGTGAATTGGACCAAAACCTTGTTGAAAATGTAGTGATGGAAGGTCTTCTAGCTTGTGTCATAGCCAATAAAGACCACAAATTTGTCTCCCTAGCATGAGTGCGAGTTCATGAGATAAACTTCAGTTACGATGAGTTGATTTCTAGTTTACTGGAATGTTCATCATGTTTTCACGTTGAAACTTATCAAGAACACTTCAGTGTCTTTTTCTCTTGGATTGACTAGAAAATTGGGGCATTAAGAATTGAAATACTATCCACTGCCACTATTGTTTTATTTTGTATTTAATAAAAACCTTGAGGCAAGTGAAACTTGGAAGGAAGTTTTTTTTTTTTTTTTTTTTTTTTTTTTTTGCTACGTGCTGGAGTGAAGCGTTTACCCTCTGTTGCGTGCACTGTTCGAGCTAGGGTTATGCACTCATGGAGGTGTTGGGCACGCCCCATGTGCCTCCCCCTCCCCCTCCACCGCCATCTTCTGCTGATGCTTTCAACCTGTTGTTGGCATCCCTGCCAAAGAAGGAAAAATGCGAAGTTGCTAAGTTCATAAAGAAGCTTGACGATATTCCGGAAATTTCTCTTCCCCTAAAAACTCCGATCCAAGTAGCTCCATCTCTGGCAAATCGTGCCCTTGTTGGCCAGTTCACAGGACTCTGGCCCTCTCCAAAATCCATAGAGAACTGGGTCATCAAGAACTGGGCGCCATTAATTAAGAACAGCGTCACCTCTTATTTCTTGGGGAGAGGGTTCTTCCTGTTCGAATTCACTTCAAAAGACGACAAGGATCTGATCTTCCCAAATGGCCCTTACTTCATGGGCCCTCAGGGCCTTTATCTTAACAAATGGACGTCGAATTTCGACCCAGCTGTCGATGTTCCCACGGCGGTCCCGGTGTGGGTTAGGCTTCCAAATCTTCCAGTCCACTGTTGGAATTGGGAGTCTTTGAAGCACATCAGCAATGCCCTTGGGAAATTCATAGATCAAGCGAACAACAAGGACCAATATGATTGCGCTAGAATCTGCGTGGAGGTAGATCTAGAGGTGGGTCTTCCAGAGGCCATAAAAATCAATGTCGGAAGTTGGACCCATGTGCAGAAACTTGACTATGAGCAGTTGCCCTTCAAATGTCGGAAATGCCATGTCTACGGTCACTTTGCCAGAGGTTGTCCGTCCAATGTCGAGGCAGAGAAAGGGAAGGAGGAGGGCTGGAATCAGATCAAGCATTCCAAGACTTCTCATAAACCCCATAAGTCTGGTGCCCCTAATGGCAAAGGCCCCCAGCCAGCCCCTCCCAGGATGAGGCAAGAAAACAAATTGACCTCTAAGCTCGCAAATAGAGGAAACTCAGGAGGCCAAGATCCAAAAGGTTATCTCCCCAGGCAAAGGCACCCCCCCTCCGCCTCATTCAAGGGTGTAAGTGCTGCATAAAGTTCTAAAGGAAAACCCCCAGAAGCTGAGGAGGAAGATCAAGAATCGGAGGACTCGAAGGAGGAAGGAGAAATAGGAGATTCTCAAGCCTCTATCAGGAGATCCACAAGAGGACGCAAGATCGACTGGGAAAAAAGAGAGCAGGAAACATACAAAGACAAGCTTCAGGGCAGCCAACCAACCCTCGAGAAGCTACTAGCAAAAAATCCGAAGATGACGAGAAACCAGTCCCAAGGCTCCAAGGGAGCCCACCAGAACAAAAATAAATGATGAAGGTCGTCTCCTGGAACTGTAGAGGTATGGGGAGTAGAGCCAAAGAAGAAGCCATAAGAAATTTAATAAGGATAGAAGCCCCTGACATAATTCTCATTCAGGAGACCAAAATGGAGGACTCAGTCTTCGTGCAAGAAAGTCAGAAAATCTGGAACAAAAGTGGAGCGAAAGCAGTCTCAGCCCATGGAGCCTCAAGAGGGTTGGGCACCCTCTGGAATGCTAACAAGTCCTCGATAGTTTATGAGACCCTAAATACTCATTGGCTGTTTTTAAAAATGCAGCATCTCGTCACAAAAGAGATCTTCTATCTCTTCAATGTGTATGTCCCAGTTAACGCTGGGGAAAAAAGTCCTGCTGGGATTCCATAAGAAGCCTGGCAGATTAGTGAATCTAGAAAATATCATCATAGCCAGTGACCTCAATCTCACTCTTCTTTCGGTAGAAAAGAGAGGTGGCAGCATTGTTCGGGATCCGGCAAGGGAATGGGCAGAGGATCTTATGCAAGACTGGGACCTGCTAGACATCAAGCCTTCTTCTGGTAAGTACACTTGGTCCAATAAAAGAGTAGGTCCAGGTCACATTGCCGCAAGGCTTGATAGTTTTTCATTCAAAGCTCCTTCCTTCTCCTAGGGTTAGAGGCTAGAATGCATATTCTCCATTGCAGTGTTTCTGATCACAAACCCATCAAGCTCAAGCTCCTGGCTCACCTCGATCTTGGACCAATCCCTTTCAGATTTAGCCCTCTTTGGGTCAAGGAGCC
Organism: Pinus albicaulis; assembly: GCA_034641835.2. Lineage (NCBI taxonomy): Eukaryota > Viridiplantae > Streptophyta > Pinopsida > Pinales > Pinaceae > Pinus > Pinus albicaulis. The sequence continues at coordinate 287,645,278 of CM076583.1, forward strand.
TGACTTCATGCACATGGTCAAGGAAAGTTGGATGCAGCCTGTTATTGGCTCCCCTTTTTTTGTTTGGGAGGAAAAACTCAGAAGAGCGAAAGCTGGTCCAAAACTCTGCCCAACCCTACAACCGAAAGAAAAAAAAAATCCAAAGCATGTTAGATCTCCATCAACTGCAGCGGAAGATGCTGATATTTCTAAAGAGACTCTAGACAAAGAGGCCCATCTTTAGCAGAATTTCCATAAGGTATGCCTAGCCGAGGAAGAATATTGGAGGCAAAAATCTCGTAGCCTCTGGCTTAAAGCAGGGGACAGGAACTCCTCTTTTTTTCACAAGCAAGCCCAGGCCAGGAAATGCTCAAATTCCATCGCTGAAATCAAGGAAGAGACTATCATTCACAAGGACTTTATAAGCATCAAAAGAGCAGCCTTCCTTCATTTTAAAAATCTATATAGCAAGGAAATGGAATTGGGCCAAAACTCTAATCTTCTGGATGTGGTTCCCCCCTCGATTACAGCCGAGATGAATCAATTGTTAGAAGCTAAAGTCACCAAGAAGGAAGTTAAGGACGCCCTCTTTGCTATGGACCTCGACAAAGCCCCAGGACCGGACGGATTCACAGCCAGATTTCTCCAATCCTGTTGGCAGATTATGGAAAAGGACCTATTTAAAATGGTTTTAAAATCCCAAGTATGTCAGAAAATCGGAAGCAGTACAAACTCCGCGTTCCTTGCCCTTATCCCTAAGGAGAAAGGAGCCAATTCCTTCAATAGATTTCGCCCGATCTCGCTGTGTAACATTGGATACAAACTGATTACCAAAGTGATCGCTAACAGATTGAAGCATATCCTCCCCAAAATTATTCCGGAAAATCAAGGGGGCTTCATTCATGGTAGGCAGATTGTGGACAATTTCATCTTAGTCCAAGAGGCGATCCACTCAAGTCTGCATCGCAATGAAAAAGGTACGGTTGTCAAACTTGATCTAGCAAATGCTTTTGACCAAGTTAGACATAGTTTTCTGTTGAATGTCTTGCATAGGCTTGGGTTTGGTTCGAGCTTTATAAACTGGGTTCGGGCTTGCATCTCGGAGCCCTGGGTTGCTCCTCTGGTGAATGGCAGAGCTGTTGAATTCTTCAAAGCCTCAAGAGGACTTAGGCAGGGGTGTCCTCTTTCACCTCTACTTTTCGTCCTTCAAGCTTCTATCCTCAGCTTTTACCTTGATAAGAAGCTACAAGACCAGGAGATCACTGGGCTAAGTATAGCAAGAGGGATTAAAAACATTAATCATGCCCTCTTTGTCGATGACACCTTGTTGCTGGGTGCTGCCACTGTGCTTTCGACTACCAAGTTCAAAGGAGTGTTGGACGAATTTTATGAGGAGTCTGGCAGCATTCTAAATAATGGGAAATGCCACATTTATTGTTGGAACATTTCGCCTAGCTCGCTCAACTCTATTGCCAGATGCTTTGGATTTGTTGCCTCCTCATCCTGGACTTCCTTCAAGTATCTTGGTCTTCCTGTATTTCTCAAGAGAGCCTATAGTAGAGACTGGCTTCCCCAACTCGAGAAAATCAAGAATAAACTACAGGCCTGGGGATTCTCCTGGCTAAATATTGCTGGCAAGACTGTGCTCATCAAAGCTGTGCTCAACGGCCTCCCCTTATTCCAATTCTCTGTCCTTCTAGCTCCTGTTGGCATCCTCAGAAAGATGAAGGATTTCATCCGTCAATTCTTTTGGAAGAGAGGTAAGCAAAATGAGAAAAAAAAATTCCCCTTGTCAATCGGGAAACTGTCTCCAAACCTCTGATGGAAGGGGGATTAAATTTCAAAAACCTCTGCTTCCAAAATATTGCTATGGGAGCGAAAATTTTATGGAAAATCATAGCCCCCAATCCTGATTGGGCACAGTTGGCGCTGTGGAGGAAATATTTCAAAGGTAAGAGAATATGTTGCTTGGATAAGCCTCTCCCTCAAATCAATTCTCCCTTCATGAAATTATGTGCTAAAGTCACCCCTCTAATTAAATCTCACGCATACTGGATTCCCGGAAATGGCAAAAGCATAAATCTGTGGACAGACCGAATTATGAACAAAGATCCTCTGGCAGAGTGCAGCTCCCTGCAATTGCTACGCACATGGATGAACGATGCCGGTTTTAAAACACTGTGGGACATTTCCTCATGGCAAGGTCCAATTTGGGCGAATTGGAAACAAATCCAGGCTCCCCCGAATCTCCAACAAGACTGCGCTTTCCTATTCACTCTATTGCACGGTATGGCTCCCTCTCACACGTGGAAGAAAGACTCTCAGTGCTGGGGCTCAAATGTTGAAGGATTCTCTATAGCTCAGGGTTACATTAAGCTGCTGGAGCAGCCTCACGTTCCGCCGGATCCAGCGCCATGGAAAGGGATATGGAACTATCCCTCCATGCCAAAAATCGATTATTTCTGCTGGCTGTTATGTCATAGGAAAATTTTGACAGAGGACGGATTGCAGAAGAGGGGATATCATGGTCCATCAAGGTGTATCCTGTGCAGAGATAATGTTAAGTGCGCTTGCTACCTCATGCTGGAATGCAAATTTGCATCTCAAATCTGGATTGAGCTGTTGGGCAATTGGAACTCCAATTTCGCACTCCCCAGTTCCATTCCTGAGTTGTTCGCAAATTGGTTGAACAGATATCCTGGCCCCTCCCCTAAAAACAAGGTGATCAAAGCTGCATGGTCCTCCCTTCCAAAAATCATTTGCTGGCAGATTTGGCTCGAGAGGAACAGAAGAATTTTCAGAAATAAAGAGAAAGATGTCAAGTTTGTAGGGGTCAAGATAAAATGTCAATTGAAAGACTGTTTGGGAGGGCAAAAGGATGATTCAAACTTATGCCAGCAAGACATAGATTGGGGTGCTTCACTTGATCTGCAATTCCAAAACGCTGTTAGTATCATCTCCCTCCCAAAAGAATGGCAAATAAGAGAAAAAGAAAAAGATTTTCAAGACTGGATTTCCATCCAATCGAGGCACTCTCTATTCTTTGACGGGGCGGCCAAGGGCAATCCAGGAAGAGCTGGGTAGGAGGAGTAATACATAATTCAAATGGCATAACGATTCACAGCTTCGCCTAGGGTTTGGGCCATACTACCAGCATTCAAGCAGAGGCATTGGCACTTTTCCAAGGCCTCAAGTATCTCAAAGACTTGGACATCAGTGAGGCAAATGTATTTGGGGACTCACAGGCTATCATAAAAACCATAGTTACTAATTCATCTCCGTTGGATTTAAGATTTGCAAGGTTGATCTCTAGAATCAAAATTCTGGGAAATTCATTTCAGAATCTGAAATTCTTCCATGTGCTGAGAGCCAACAAAAAGGACGCGGATCTAGAAGCTAATAAAGCAGTCCTCCTTTCTGCTGGGTCCATACTAAGGGACAGAGACGAAACATGGGATCCAATTCCTTAATCAGCTAGTTGCCATCAGCTAGTTGCCATGTTCTACTGCTTTTTACTAAAACAATTCATTTGTATCCACAAGCTTGGGAAAATCACAGAAATCGATTCCATTGTTGCATGTAAGAAGATCTGGAGTATAAGCATAAGCGCCATGATTCTCCTGGTTGGGGAGGCACTCTGGGCTTTGCTTCCAAATTTTGTAATTCGAATTGAGGCATTTATGCCAAGTTTCTAATATAACTCAATAACTGTTGCTGTAAAAAAAAAACAACAACAACAACAACAACCTTGAGGCAAATAAATAATTTTGCAACTTCAATCAAGTTTGGGAAATGAAAATGCATGCTTCTAATGAGAGGAATTAAGCATTCAAGACAAAATCCATTATGAGATTTCCCTAGTAAATTGTATCCACCAAAAAGACATTTTCTATATTGACTCTTAATATGTGTCTTGGAGATATGAGAGATTTTGTTCACGTCAATGTCAAGCATTGTGAATTAATGTGAACCAATTGAAAAGGGTTGGCAGACTAGTGCCTTTGATGCAAGTCCTTTTGTTGATTTATTTCCTTCGATTTTAGAATAGATTTAAGCTTACAATTTTGTAAAATTGGCTTATATATTTTCTTTTAAATGAATTATTACAAGTGCAAACAATCCATAAATGCACAAACTCATTTAGCTGCTTGGAACCTTGAGGTTGGGAAGATGAGTTTCCATTTTGGTGTTTGATATCATGAATATTTTCTTTAATGTAAATACATAATGTTGTACACGTGTTCCCAAATACCATCAATCACCCATACTCTTGAAGGATTGGGATTGGTATTCTCTGGTTATTTTCAAATATTTCTGCTCTTACTGTCTTTCTTCTTTTGAAAAATGTCCCTAAGCCAAAACAAATGCAAGTTAAAATGTAACATGCTTCAACCAACTCAGGACTAATTTCATCTTTGCTTTGGGAAAGATACGCACTTGAGTGAATTTTGGTGCAATTAAAACAACCATGCCTTTCTCATGACACATTTTGATTACTTTTCGTTTTCTTTGATTGACGAATGACCACTTGATAAAAAAGTGGCCTACCTTCGGCTTAGGTGTCACAAAAGATGGGTATCTATTATGCCATATTCACCCATGATATGCACAACATCCGTTAGCCATCAAGGTCACTGAGACTTCCAACCAATCACAGATGAAGTAGTTAGCTCTACTGGCAGCACGAAAGTGGCAACATCTATACCCGCAAGGTCTAAGCACTGAAAGTGCTTGAATTGACCACTATAAGCTTGATGATTATTTTGTTTATGGATTGGGGTGCAAAAAATGGCATATGGTTAAGGTTTGTTCTAGAAACTAAGCTCATAAATCAATCGGGTTTCGTTGAATTGAATGCATCTTCTGAAGATAGCATGTTTGATATTTGAATGTTAAATAAACTAAGTGTAGATAATGCAACAATCGCAGATTAGCATTTCCATCGAGGTAATAAAAATAAAGTAGAAAGATATATTCCACGTGTTCCCGCCACCCAAATAAAATATTATGGAGTCAGTGATGTGCATGTTTATCAGAGGGTTAAATTCAGGAACATTATCATTTTCAATTTCCTTTATTACTAATTAACAATATCAAATTTACATTGACAAATGACGTTTTGCGAACCCCTTCAAAACAAGGGCACTCTCTCAAATACAAAAGTATTTGTCGTAAATTTATATCGTCAAATGACGTTTTGTGAACCCCTTGAAAACAAGGGCACTCTCTCAAATATAAAAGTATTTGTGGTTTTGTACACTAAATTTTCAATTTTCAACAAAAGCCAAACAGGATAACCAAATACAAAAGGAATTCATCGGAACAAAATAAAAGAACCCTCCTAAATATAAATAAATATGTAATAGCTTTGTAGTTATCCTATGCATATTTAAAAGGAAAAACGAGCCTTCAAAGATGTCCAAGGTATTGCCCACTTTAGACGATAATAAAATTTCACATCGCCTCTACGACTTCCGGTATGTTTAGGGCCAATGAGTTTCACATTCAATCTGGATTAAAATGAACGAAATTTGATATAAATAATGACCTAAAATTACGGTTTGGGGTTACTAACAACCGTCATGGTCTAAAATTGTGGTTTAGGGCTATTGAAAACCATTATGGCCTAAAATTTTAACCCTATTTTGGGACTATTGACAACCATCATGGCCTAAAATTTTAGGGTTATTGACAACTATCATGACCTAAAAATAGGGCTACGGATATATAGAGGCATACATAAATACTAGAGGTTAGGGTTAGATCCTTCATGCTGAATCGGATTTTAACGATAACCCTGATCTGCCCCTCGGAACTAGCCATACCAATACAACTTTCTCTCTGAGGAACCCCAAATCCAAAACCCTGAAAACATTAGACCAGCTGCAGTTTACAGCAAATCAAATGCAAACACCAAGAAAATATAAACAAAAATTATCTGACCTCAACAACCGACAAACCTACAGTGGCGGTCTCCATGAGCTCAAAATGCTAGTTGCCTCTACAGAGCAAACACTCGATGTAGGTGAAATGCTTTTTACCTACGGACTTTGCGTTTTTTCTGAACTCTGCCGATACAATTTGGTCTACTCTGCATCGCTCGGGGAAATCTTTGGATCGTGCTGCTCGCAAGAATCCTCTGTGTAAACTCAAAACTTGCCTTGGCATTCCCGAGAGCTTTGCGCAGGCGCCATCAATGACAGATTCCATAAATTATGGTGGCGAAGGCTAGCTGCTCTGTAAAACCAGCCTACTACCAAGATTTCATTAAAGCCGAGAGAGGAATTGAAATACCACCCGGGTTTGCATTCAATCTCAGCGACGACAATGGGGATGAATACGATATAATGCTTAAATACACATCATGTCGGTTCTAATTCTTACATATTTTATTTACTAGCAATTGCACGTGTGGTGCAACGGACCCGAAAGAAGGCGCTGTGTGAATGAGCGTTTAAGAAACACTACTTGGGAATGACTTTGTTGAAGAATTTGATTTAAAGTTTAGATATTATTAGTTTTGACTAATTTTACAAATGCAATTTTTGCAAATACGTTCCTCATAATGAGTAGTTTAAAGGCTTTCCCTATGGAACATATATTTTGGAATAGGACATGTTGAATTATTTCCATGGTAAACAAGGCATAGGCACAAAATAAGTTAGGAGAGGATGTTGGTTTGTAGGTATAAAAGGAAAGGAAATAGTAATGTCAAATAACCATATTTGTAAATTAGTTTTTGAAGTATGCTACTTGCAATTGTATATCTTGAATATTCCAAAAAAAATTTCAACTCATTGCTAATCATGTTTGACATGACACATGTACATGACAGTTTGAAACGTAAGCGTATAAGCAAATGGAATACATTGATTGGAATTGTCAATGGTACTAAGTAAACACTAAATAGTAGAAACTGAAGCCTGAAACAACAAATTAAAATTGCCTAAGATTAGTAAAGAGTGACTTGCTAGTGCATATTTGTAATATTCGAAGCACTTTTTTTTTTTTGAAATTATTGTTAATCATATTTGAAATGATATATGCACATCACAATTTGAAACGTAAGCGTATACAGAAATAGAAAAACATTGATTGAAGTTGTAAATAGTACTAAGTAAATACTAAATAGTAGAGAGAGTAAGATTGAAATGGCTAGTTTGACTCAAACAATTAGAAAGTAATTTATTTTATTTTAGAAAGAGTGAAGCAAATGTACTAAATGTCTTTGTGAAAATCACATTAGAATAGATTAGGTTCACGCGTGTTGAACCAGCTAGTGTGAGGCATCATTAGAATAAGATGGAAAACCTGATCAAATAACCTCTTTAAATAGAAACTATAATTCCTATTAGGCGTTTGTAAAATAATGGCTAGTTTGACTCAAATAATAAAAATCATTCTATTTTATTTAAAAAAGAGTAAACCAAATGATCAAAGCTGATAAACTTAATTTTAAATTTTAATATTTATTTTAATTAAAAGAATAATTATTAATTTAATATTAGTAAAATGTAATTAATTTTATTTTACGTTATTTGTTTGTTTATTTATTTATTGATGTATTTATTGATTTTTTTTTTATTTTTTTTTCTATTTATTTATGTATTTTTTTTTTTTAAATAGTTTTTATTTTTGTTTTATATATTATATTTTTATTTGTAATTCTATCTTTATTTTATTTTGTTTGTTTTTATTTTTTTTATTTATCTATTCATATTTTGCTTTATTCATTTATTTGTATTTTTTTAAATTAATTAATTTATTTGTTTTTATATTTTTTTCTAATATTTTTTGTATGAAAGCATTTAATTGTTGAAAATAAAATAAATATATAAATTCAAACTTTAAGTATGATTTAGTTATTTTTAACGTTTAATTTATTCAATAATAGGATTTAATAGAATAGGATAGACTCACAAAAAGCATTTCGAACTGAAGCCAGCAACATTTGTCCAAAGACAATAAAATCCCATGCTAATTATGGCCGATGGCACTAAAACCCCCATGTTAATGTATAGCCAAGGCAAGCAGCTATTCCAGAATATAAAATACTTTTCTTACAGCGAGTTGCAGAAATGCATCGTCAATAGCTTTAATTCCTGGGTAAACGTGTGAACTCCCTCTCGCTTTTCCTATGCATCGTTAAACGTTTATTAACTGCAAATATTGGTCCTAGTCTGGCCAACAGCTACTATATGGGAAATAGTGAGCCACTATTTAAACAATATGCAACTGTTACTTTATTAGTTGTCATAATTAATATGCTACTTAATTGATGCTATTACAACTGTTTTCAAGCAGTTATAACTAAACCACTAGCCCTTTCAACTAATCAAGTCTGAAGTATCACAAAAAATGTTGCAAATATCATGTTGGGTAATATAGAGCGGAGGGTCCGGAAATAGACTTATCAAAAATATTGGGGAAAATATCGTCTAGCATATTTTTGCGGAAAATATCGTCAAGCATAAACTTGGACCTGAAAAACTTGGAACAACTTGGAAATATTGACGACTGAAAAACTTGGAAAAAATTTCAACACTAATCATAAGCAGTTGGGTTTTGAGTGCTGCGATATTTTGCTAGAGGGACCTTGTTTGGTACATGCTTCCATATATGTTTTGCAAGAAGATTTGGTAGGATGACTCATTCCGGAGAAACATATGACTTGTATATGATTCAAAGGGAAGGACTTTACCCCCCTCTCATGAAAATTTATTCACGAAAAGGCAACATTTTATTGTCACTTTTCAGTATTAGAACTACCTCCAGCAGTGTTGAGGACTTGCATTTCAGCTCAACTCTCACTATTCCCATCTTCAAGCCAGTCAAAGTTGAAGTTGCACTGGATATAATCCATTGTAGTAGTGAGCAGTGAGCACATCTTCTACGAGTCTTAGAGTATGTGGTATAGATATTAAGATGAATCTTATTAGTCTTGACTAATTTTTTTAAATATTTAAATTTGTAATAATTTTATGTAATTTTTATAAATTTAAATATTTGTTTTTATAATGTGTGAAAAAATGGACAAAGAAAAAATAATTAAGCAGCTACTTGGTTTCGCTAAGAATTATATGATCCAAAAGAGAAGCAATGGAGGAAACGCGCTAACAATCAGCTTTACATAACCCTATATCTATAACTTGTCAATTTGAATGAACACTCAAAAGAAGAAGTAATAACTGCAAGGCCTTTTTAATAGAAGATCTAAACCCTATAAGCATTTCATGAATGCTTGCAAAACATTTGCAAAGCTAAAGAAAAGACAACAATAATGTGTAAAGCGAGCCCACCGTTATTATATTTAATTTTTTGAAAGAGAAGGTAAATCCCTATAAGCCAATAGGTAGCATTAATAATCTATATTGCACACAGCTTCAGGGCCACAGAGAAGCTCTAAATTCACACAGTACTAGGTTATCTAACTAAAAGAGGATAATCAAGGTCATTACTAAAAAGTAAGAAAATCTTTTGTAAAAACCCCTCCGTCAATATTAAAATTAAAATTTCAAAAAGTGAGGAGGCCTTTAGTTCTGCAGCTATTCTTGTTAATGAGCCGAAGCAGACTGAACCTGAATTAATGACGAGATACAAAACCAATCTAGACGAATATAATTCATATCCATCAATTCATACTGAAAAAAAAAGTGTACAGACAAAAATACTATGCATGTATTGTGCATCGCCAATATAGGGCAATCCTGCCGATCTCGACTGCACGTCATGGCAAACGAATTTTTAACAAGGAATTGCATTTAAAATCCTATAAAGGACAATTCCAGATTCAAAATATGATTTTCCAGGTAAACTGCAACCTGCTTGCTCGAATTCTAGCCCAGGGTTCGAACCTATCGGGTATCCAAGGTGAAATCCTATTTGGCAACATCAAAAGACGTGTGCTGATAAAATAGCCCAGATATAAACGCAAGCAACGGACGCGGAAGCAAAATCATTCCTAATTACTCCAGTTTCTCGCCAGCTTGTGCAGACTGTTCAGATGCTAAATAAAAAACATGAAAACTAACGTTTACAACAAGGCTTATTCAAAAGTCATGAAAAAATACAAAAACTAATCAAAACACACAATACACGGCCGCAATCGAAGTTCCAGGTTCAAAACCCTCAGTTCTATTTAAGCATTTCTCTAATCACCAAATATTCAGCCAAACGACCTGATTTAGACAGAAATTGAATGATAAAACCCTCGCTGACCATGTAAAAAACAATCAAGATCAGGCAGAGAAACTTTAACAGTGTTTTAGAAGAAGCAGCAAATTTAAGAGGAGATGGCTCATAAATGGTTCTAGATTTGTTTTGTGGCTCACAATTGCGCAGGGAAGCAAACGCATATAATATTGAAGTTGAATCAACGACTTGGATCATGTGGCTCAGATCCAATGGTCTTGCGGCATCACAAACTAAACAGAACTTATGAGAGATAGTGCCCCCACAAAATGGTTTGGTTTAAACCATTATTTACAAAATCTACAGTTATGATGCATTATGGTATCACTCAATCTTTTCTCAAGAAACTACTATAAGTGCTTCCGTAAGCAGTTTTTGGTTTTCAAAACCATGGGTGATTTTGTCAAAAGGGTATAACGGTGGGACTCAAAATACACCATTCGTTCTTTTAAATTTATAATATTAACAAAACTATTTATAATATTTACTGATGCATAAAGGGCAAAGGGAGCCCTGAAAATGGGCTCTGCAATTACAGAGGAGTTAGGCAGAGGACATGGGGCAAATGGGTTGCTGAAATTCGCGAACCCAACAGAGGCGCTCGCCTCTGGCTCGGCACCTTCGCCACTGCAGAGGAGGTTGCTATTGCCTACGATAAAGCTGTCGGGGCGCTCTATGGTTCCTGCGCTCGTCTCAATCTGCCTGAACTGAGATTGAATTGTGAAAATAGCCCCAAAAATGAGGCCAATCTTGGCAACTTTAATGCCACAGCCGCTAGTACCAATTGCTGCATCGATGCTCCTGAGCGGACTTTTCAGCTTTCTTCTTCAGCAACCAAGCGCCGAAGCGCTCACCATCATCATCCTTCAAAGGTTTGTTTTGATAGGAATGTTGTTAGACAGAGCTTCATAGATCAAGATCACAATAGTAGGAACAACAATGAGCAGTTACAGCATTTTTCTGATTCTGTTAATTCTGGGTCTCTTGATTCTGTGTCTGCAAGCAATTATGATGGTGAGCTACTGGGTGATCATCATCACAGTGCAGCCATTGTTGCAGCAACAACAAACATCAATAGCAGCAGCAATGACAATACATGTTATAATGATCATAACAATATTATAAAGTTAACTGGTTTTGATGATCTCAGTGCAGGGAAGGGGACCTCCCAGTTCCCTGCTGATCATCCTCATTATCACCAGAGTACTCATCCTGGTATTGATGCAATGGAACTACATGGCAGTGATAATTTAATAAAGAGTGAATGGAGTGTCTTGGCTGCAGATCTTGATTGTTCTTATGCCAGCAATAGTGAATCAGAAAATCACTGCTGACTCCCATATGTTTAAATCACAAAGCATAATTTAGACGAATACTTCAGCAATGACATGCATTGTTACCTAAAGTGTCTGCAACAAACTTCTATACAGTAATATACTTCATCCTTGTTAAATAACATTAGGAGCAGCGTTGGAACATCTCCAATTCATGTGCCTTCTTGGTTTGCCTTTAGGCATTCGACAATGAACTTGTTGTTCTTCCCCCTCCACATGTATGCCAACTCACAGAAAGCGCCCACCTGCATATTAATATCTGGTGAAATCAGCATCAGCATCTGCCTAATAATTGTGAAAATCAATGCCCTTCTGATACAGAGTTAGTCTGCGAAGAGAGCACTTTTCTTGCTAGTACAAATCATATCATAGTTTCGTGTTCATTGTGTACATGAACCAGGAGTTAAAAAATCCCAAAATCGTGACCCAATTCTAATACAAACTTCCATAGATCGCTTCAAGAAAATAACCAAATACTCATTTTTTCCCTTAGAGACAAGCTGGACCCACTTACAGTGAATGATATTATGACTCCCACTCCAAATCCTGTCAACAATCTCCTTAAATACAGGAATAAAGCACCCTGAAATAATATAGAACAAAACACATGCCAATTCTTAAACATCTTAGCAATTATTTTCTCCTTTCAGTTGACCATGTAAGTAAAAAACAGTTATCATGTGTGTATCTACAATCTATTAAAAGGGGTAAATGTGAACCTGTAACTATATCCACTGGGATAAGTTGATAAAGAAAAGGCTAGCTTACCTTTGCAACTCAGATTTGTAACCCAACCAATGATTGTGACAACATGTCGATTGAAAAGTAACTACATTGCAACAATACTAAAACAAAATATAAACAATGGCAAATAAACACAATGCAAACCCTCATCCAATATCAATCATAGCAATCATATTTTTTATTTTTAGCCATGAAACTTGCCCCAAGGCAGGTAAAATAGCTCAATGTCAAATCTATAACTTTTAACCATGAAACCTGGGCCACGGCAGGTCAAACAGTTCAACGTTATGAATGCTATAGTACAGTATGAATGCTATAGTAGTAAAACATGAAAAGAAAAAAGACAAGCTTGCACTAGGCTGTAGACTCTAATGCTTGGAAAATGCAGTATCAGATATTTACTTTGATAGCAGTACCCATGCAGTACTGTGGCCAAAATGATATCGGTGGTTCGTATTTAAGGCAAACATACTCATGATAAATTCTCATGCCAACATTTAAGAGACAGATTTTCGTAGTTGAGTGAGTGCTCTCATTCATACTCCAAATTCTAAAATCACTAGTCATAGCAATGATTTTGTAAGATCCAAACAAACTGACAAGACCTCCACATTGACAACTTTAACACCTTCACATTCCCTTCATTCAATTCTAAAAGCTACTACACTCACCATGTGTTGCTTTCTTAGATGTCCATATAATCTACACAACGCTGCAGAATCTCAAACCTACTTGTCTAGACAAAACAGCAGGACATGATGGCCTTCAATATCAACGAAGTTTTTACTTAATAGATTGTGCATAGCTGTACTGTAACTCTTATGTATAAAGTTGAATAGATATTTAAATTTCCTTAACATCTAATCAGATTCAAATAATTGTATGAAACAATCAAATAATTAAATCATATATGCTAATATCACTAGCAATTGTTGAGGTGCCAAACCTTGTTTGAAGAATGTGGATAATAATTTGGTGTTTGGGCTTTATCCACAAAAGGCAAAGAATTGACAATAATATTGGTGCAGGAGGTGATCCATACAAGCATAAGTAATAAGGAAAAAGGAATGGTTATGAAATTGGACATGGCTAATGCCTTTGAGCGTGTTAGACATTTTTTTTAATGATGTCTTACATCAATTTGGTTTTACAAATTCTTTTATTCATTGGATTCAGACTTGCATAAGACCCCTTTAGATTTCCCCCTTAGTTAGTGGAAGATCAGCATGCATCGTGAACCAATTGCTACTGGAAAAACCATTGTCACGTGAACCAATAGTCACGGGAACAACCATTGTGAATTGAACCAAGAGCTAATCACAGGAAGAGAAGAACCATTGCTCGCCCACCTGAGCCTATACTCTCGAGACCGAAGCTACCTCTACCTCCATGGCATCATTACCACGCCTACCTTGACTGATTCTACTAAACGAACCAAGCAAGTAGTTCTCTTCGTTTTCTTCCAATCAGTGGCCTAACCCAGTAAGTCTGGTAGTCACCCCTACCTCCTAACTACGGGTGATAAGCCCCACCTCTATGCTAGATTTTCATCCCTGCGTGTGGTAGCACAAATCTATACCACAAATCTGTTTGTTTACGATAGATGGATAATGAGAACTATGATAGATGGATATTCATAACTAAAATTAATTATATTGGTACTATTGGCAAGTACAAAGTGCAAAGTGCAGTTAGTATCCAAAGGCTATGTGCAAAGGGAAGGAATAAATTATGAATAAATTTCTTTACCTATAATTGAGATTACAACCATGAGAGTCGTGTTAGATATTGCAATGTGTTATAAATTGTCTGGTCATAAGATGGATGTAAAAGGTTCTTTTTTGAATGGGTGATAGATGAATAAATGGAACAACCACATGGATTCATGGAACCTATTTGCAGAAAGCATTGTATGAGTTTGAGCAAGCACCTAGGTCTTGGTAGGCATAGATCAATGATTATTTAAGAGAACTGTGATTCTGAAGATGTGATGTATATTCAAATTTGTATGTATAAAGTTTAAACCACTACAAGTGGAAGATTTTTCTTTTTTGGACAAGAATAGTGGATAGATTTATATTAAAAAACAGTGTGGACAAGCCGAACAGTAAGAGAGTACAAAAGGTGGAGTAGTTGTAAAACTATCTGTTTCTCAAGAATTCCCATGAGTTAAAAAAGATTGACAAGCAGCTGGGCTACACATATTGTTCGGTGTACAAAACTAAAGATTATAGGAGTACAGGCCTTAACAAATTGGTAAAGCAAACATACTACTTTGAAATGCATTCAAAACACTTGTAAATCCTCATTATCACCGGGGGCTCCTGTTTTATTCCTTTCGTAAGCAAGGGGTCAAACTTTCCATTTCCTTTCTCAGTATGACCGCACTATTCCCGGACTAAAGATTCCTGGTGCAAAGAGTGTGTTTTCTTTGGTAACTGTTACATGGGCCAATGGTAAGGCCAGTTCATAGAGAATATTTCAATGAACAATAGTGGGTCTATCTGCCGCAACAACATTACTCTCATTCTCTGAAATGTTAGCTTCTTTCTCTGGAGGTGCCTGAACAAAAACCCATCATATAGTTATTTAGATTATCGCTCTATCTATCGGGAAAGTCAGAAACGAAAAGTTGATTAAATTGACAAAAAAAACATACCATCAGGTCTATGTCCATTTTCTCTAAAGAAGCAGTATGAGCGTCCACGATTGAAGGAGACCTATCCAGACAGAAATCCAACAAAGCAGCTTAATGAACTGGGCGAAAAAAAGTAATCCTAACTATATAAAATTGCATGCATGTGGATCTGGGTTTTGATAGACTTACATCATTGGAGATTCAAATTTTCCTATTGAAATTTCAGAGGGCAATACGTCAGTCTGCCTATCAATCTTCTCTACCTCTATCTGATTTCTTTCAGATTCAGAAACGCCTTCCACCTTTACAGGAACATCCATCGTTTTTGCCTCTGGTAGGGGGGTAACAACATCTGAATCCTCAAACTTAACACTAATCCTCTCGCTTACTGTATCTGTTTCCCTGGTCAGCTCTCCATATCTCTGAACAAAGGACGAAGATGTAGTATGATACTAAGTTGCAGAAGTTGTAGGAGGCAAACACATTTGTAATTTCATTGGTAAACCCACCAACACCATATGCATTGTTTGAAGAACCAATCTCCATCCCCGTAGATTGACAATAAGCGAGTGTAGTTGCAGGAGTAGCAAGGGATCCAATTTCATCAATCTTAGTGGGGCGAGGCGTTTTCTTCTTTGGACCTGCAAGGAGATTTCAACACATTTCAATTAAAAAAATCAATAAAGAAAAAATAAGATCAAGTGCGAGACTACAATCAATTAAAAAGAAAGGCAAATATACCCTCAGTCGGTTGAGCCAATCGGGACGGAGAACTAGAAATAGGAGCTCAGACACGCATAGGAGATGAAACATTTGGAGGCAGAGAAGGAGAAGATGACGAGGCCGCCTTCAAATCATTTAAATTTTCTTCTGCACTAGTAATTTACCTTGCAAATCCAAACAACACCTCTGCAACTTTGACCTCTTGCTCTGAAAATGCTGCCGACACCTGCATAATTTAAATCACAACTAATTATCAATCAAAGAGAATCTACTTTTTGGGTATCTGTTAATTTCGAAAAGCCTAGTGGCTTATAATAAATCTCCTTTGCAAATAGAGAGAATAGGAGAAGCTACAGCAGTTGGCTGAGGCTATTTGTATACCTTAAGAAATTTTGCAGGGCGAGGCTTCGTTCCAATGGGTTTCTGCAATAAATGCAAACACAGTCAAGCAAAAAAAAATACGCAATGCCACAAATTTTGTGGTTTCGAGTCTCCCAAAAAAATCCGAATCCCAATCGCCTGTGATGAATTTCTAACCAGTCGGCGATTTCTCGAATTTTGGAACTATGAGCTGGCAAGAGGGTGAGAGCCGTTGCTGTCACGTTTCACCATTATTTCAGCATTAATTTTCAGACTGCCAGCTGGTAAATTTTGAAACTGTGAGCTGGTAAGAGGAGGAGGTAATGTCATATTTTTACTGGCTGGAAGGGCGATGAGAAAGCCCTCTCATTGGCTGGAGTGAACAGTGACATTCAGCCAAAGCCAGCAAAGGGAACGCCTTTCGACGTAATTATTTTGTAAAGTATTTTATAAGGTTTTTGGAAAGTATTTTTTTAAGGTAATTGTATATTATGGAAAATAAATATATGAGTGGTTTTTAAGTGTGATTTTTTGGAGTTTTTGGTGGATTTTTTATCAAAATTTGATAGAAAAATTGTCGTAAAATCTTGATTTGTGTTGTTTAAATTTGTTTTTCGACTGCATATATGAATTCAATGCCCTAAAAAACCTCCTGGGCACTTCAATTGTGCAGATTTCACCCATCAAACTTGTGATTTCAATGAATCCCTGCCGCATTCTAAACAAATTAAATCAGAAAATAAACCGGAAAACTTTTGAAAAAGTCGCACTTAAAGACAACTCTATAAATAGATATTAAAAAATATAATTATATTTATTATTTGACGAAGGATTAATTATGTTTTAAGGTTTTTATATATTAGTTGAAATTGTATTCATTAAATATTGAATTAGGGTGTCTAGACGGTAGAGAAACTCATTAAGCACCCTCGTGATTAGTGTGTTCAAAGCATTCTCTTTGAGGGAACAACAGTGCCTCGAGCACACCTCCTTGCTTATCCACAATCCAAGAGATCGTGATGGTAGAAAAATCCTCTTGACTCAGCATTTATGGCCCATCAAGTTATCGAAAACACATCCACTTGATGGTAATAATGGTTTGCCTATAGAGAATGTTAAGAATGCCATAAGCATGGGAAATATAAGTATAAACATTGGTTATAGCATCCCTTCGCAGTCATTATGGTGAGCAAGTGTGGCAGACCTCATCGAGGAAGCAAAGGCAAAGACAAGTTGCCTTTCCCTACTTGGCACAGCCAAGGCACTAAACTATTTGATGATAGCATCCCCTGTCGTTATCAGCGCCTAGTTACAACCAGTGATAACGCATGGTCTCTCCGCAATTTGTTGGGTAACCACCTAATAGACCAAGAAGATGCTACTATGGTGTTGGAGGGACATGTTTGGGACCTAAAATTTCACATTTGTCGTGCCCAGGTTGTGTTGCGAGCCATAGCTGGTGCTCTAGAGCTTCAACTCCAACGTACTTCCTCATCTACAAACAACTTGTTTTCACAAAGCCCTGTGGATTCTATCTTGCAAGATACTAGACCCTATAGGCAGCATATTCGTCGCATTGAGGGCCAATCCTCATCTAGGCCTCGGCAACAGTGCAATACCATGGAGAACATTTTGTGGGTCCTGGAACATCTGGCAATAAGGAAACCCATACCAGTTGCCCAAGTGGTGTCACCCATCCTCCAACTACAATGCACCAACCACTAGATGGGCACTCTTTGCCAGTAATGCACCATCCACCAGTTGGCCACCCTCCACCAGCTAAGCACCCTCCACCTAATGATGAGGACTACTATATACCAACACTAGTGGAATGGGAAGATCCTCCTAAGCTCAAGCATGGAAAGGATAACCCCAACAAGTAACACTTGGCATTTCTTAGGCTTCCATTGCGACTCAAGTAATTTTGAGGCTTTTGCCCTTCTGCTAGTTTTTTATGATATAAACTATTAAGGCAGTCATCTGGTTTTCTTCACAAGGGCAGGTGGTCCTACCAGCCATAGTTTTGTGATAACCAACCTCTTTTGCTTCTAGCGCAATCTTGTATCTCGCTAGCCAAATCCCTCAAAACATGTAATCTTCGTATATTTATTGTAATTCATATATGTCTAACTACAAAAAAGGATATATATATATATATATATATATATATATATTTATATATATATATATATATATATATATATATATATATATATATATATATATATATATATATATATATATATATATAAATTGAACCACTTAATAAAGCTAATTTAATTATATTCATATAAAATTAAACATATTTTTCCTCTTATAAATAAGTTTTTAAACTATCTCACGGAAGTAATGGAATTGAAGACCTTAGAGTGAGAAGTTATGTTTTTCTTCCTCCCCTTTGTGTTGATCATTTTTGTTGTACATTGGAGTTTCGTTTGTGGCTAAGTGTGGATTTTTCAGTCTTCATGATAGCTTTGGAGTTTTTTTCCATTGAATCAGGGTTTGTCTTGATTTTCAACTAGCTCGATTCATTATCAACTTGGCAATTATTTTCCTGTTCCAAGTGTTCCCAACTCATTAGGGTCTTTCCTATTGTTAGATTATGATCTAGTGGTGTTTCTCTAGTTCTTGAGTGGTTGAGATCATTGCTTGTTCAATGGGTCTTATAAATATATTTGTTCAAAAGGCAGAATGAATTCCTTCTCATGATTTGGGAATTTTATCCTCTGCGAAGAAGAATGTGACTGTATTGAAAGAAATAAGGTTGATTGGTAGGTTCATTGGCCCTTTCCCTAGCTATAATTATGTTTTATAATGGGTCTTTGTTAATTGGGTAAATCATGAGCTCGTTGGTATTTTTCTAGCATGGAAGCAATTATTATTCTTTTCTTTTTTAAAACAAGGAGGATGGACATTATATCTACAAATCTAGACCTTTTCTCATGGACATTATATCTACAAATCTAGACCTTTTCTCATGGACATTAGAGGAATGTTTCTCACCCACTAGTCTCTAAATTTCAACCCCATGATGGGAATTTATTCTACACCAGTGTGGATCAGATTGTCATATATTCCCCTTCTCTTTTAGGGTGAATGTACTTATAAGGTTATAGGATATAAATTGGACCGATTTATTTGTAGTGACATGAATAAGGAGAATAGCTTCTCTTGTGCCATAATTTATGTTGAAATGGATTTTTCAAAGGACCTTCCTAAGGTTATTCAACTTAACTTGGACAATCGATCCCATCTTCAGAACCTATATTATGAACAAGTTCCTTTAAATGTAATTTTTGTCATGAGTATGGGAACTTTGTAAAAATTTGTCCCAAGGCTCCAACTTCTTAGCTTTCTTCTAATCCTCTATCATCTTCTCATAGTAATTATGAGAAAGGAGCATTCAAACTAGTTAGAAGGAAACACAAGAAGCAATTGACTAAGGGGCAACATGATAGCAAGCCTGAATCTCATCAACATCCTTTCTTCAATAGTAGATATGAAGTTTTGAAGTCTCGAGTGGCAGAAGCTATGGCCGATGAGGCCCAATTTGATCAATCATTCCTAAATCAAGTGTCTCCAAAGGATATTAATTCATATATTGAGGAAGAGTATTCATCTAAGAATACTGACAAATTCCCTCTTATAGAAAATAAAGAAGAAGAAGTTGGAACGGAGGATGAGGAGGAAATGAAACCCCCCTCTTCTTCTCCTTCTTGTTTAGATGCGCTAAAAAATAATGTGTTCTTCCCCTCCTTTAACTAGAAGTAGGAAAAATTGAAACAATAAAGCCTCGAAATCTTGTGTCAAAAACTCTCTTACCTCTTGTGGGTCTAGCGGTGGGTCGATTTCTCTCAAATCTTAGAAATGTTTTGTTCTTGCATCATCCTATGCCAACAATTTGTAAGAATCTACTCATGTTCTCAAGAAACAATAGACACAAGCTTTAGAAGGTCTAGCATTAGATCTTTACAACACCCCCCCCCCCCCCCACCCCACTTCCCTTTTTAGGTGAAGTATGGGTTTTAGCTCCTTTCTTTTTAGATTCATGCAAAACCTGTCAAACCTTCACACAAACTTGCTCTGATACCAAATTTGATCCAAAAAACAAAAGGGAAGGTATTAATGAACAATTTGTAGGTTATTTTACGTCTCTTTATGCAACACACGATAATTGCAAAAATACATAAGCGTAAGTAAAATTGCAGAAAATTATAGAACAAAGAGGATAAAAAAACAACAAAGATAAGATACAACTTGATAAAGGAGTTCACCCATATTGGGCTATGTCTCTCTGTTCAACTTCTACTGGTGAATGCTTTGTTAAAATTCTAAAGTTCTTAATACATCAATTTAGCAACTTCATACTGAAAAATAGCACATCCAAGTCGTTCAAAATGCTCAAAAACCCCCATCTAAGCTCTCCAAAAGCTCAAAAAGGCTTAAAAATGAGCAAAATACCCCCCTTGCAACATAGGACTATCAAATATATCTACAAAAAGGCTATGTTTTGCAAATGATTATGTTAGTCATCAGTATTTTTTACCTGTTTAGATGACTAAATGCTTGTCCTAGATTTCTAGAAACAAAATTCATGAATCTTGTGAGTTCTAGGAAATCTCACTGCCTTCATTTCCCTTAGGATAATTTTTTCACTGTTCTACTACTCTATGAAGTCATGGCCAATCTCTCACTCCCAGAAGACCAAATCATGGACTTATATCCCTCATTCCACTATGTTGGCCACCTCTAACTTTACCACTTTGTTTTTGATTGCCTAAACCTTCTATTTTTACACCTTGGTTTGCCAAGTAGCCTAAAACCTTTTTCCCCTACTCGCCAAGTGCTTCAAGCAGTGGTGATTTTAAACTTCCTTTCTAGGATCTTTAGATAAATCAAAGATTTTAGTTTCATTAGATGGCAATGCATAAAGTGTTGTCAAAACCCTGTTTTACACCTCCAAACCCTGATTCAAGTTTTCAGTCAAACACCTGATCCAAAAGATATCCCAATAGGTCATGTAGGGTCTCCTAGGTTATGCATTGCTTTGGTTTCCTCATACTCACTATTTTTACATGTGCTCAAAGGTGAAATCAAATGAAAAGAAGGTGAGCTCATGAATGTCCAAAGGGTGTCAAAAGGCCTTCAAGCAAGAACCTCCTAGATCAGAGCATAGAGTCTGCAAAAGGACAGTTTGCCTATGTTAAAGCATTTCTGCAGGAATGATTTTTTATGGTTATCAGTGGAAGAAAGACAGGCTAATAAGCTAAAACCCCTCAAGGGCATCCACAGTAGAAGAGAAACAACATGCCTAAGTTCACAAAAAGGATCATGGTTTCATGAATAATTGGCTATAAGGTGTTGCTCATCGAAGAGCCCATACAAAGGATCATGAAGACAAAGGTACATAAGCACAACTGTGCATGGGTTAAAGATTCATTGAAGCAAGAAATCAAAGTGAGAGACCTCCTTGATGACAACAGGAAAAGATTAAAAAATAATGTCAGGAAATGACTTATAAGTATTATTTAGGCACACTGTCTCACTCTACCAAAATAATAGATTGAAAAAGATATCAGTGTGAAGGAGACAAAACTCTCAAGTACAATCAATATCCATCAAAATGGTCAAAGGAAACTGATATAAGTTCAAAGTGTCAAAATGGAGAAACCAAGCAAATCATCAGTTTGCTGAGTAAGTGACTAAAACTGCCAAAATTCCAAAGAATGACAAGGAAAACAAAACAATGTATTATGGCACCTACAATAAACAGAAGTGGCCAAAGGAAAAAAGGTGTGTCTGGAAACATCCAAGAAAGGTCATTTTTTGCTTAAGTCACCTCCTGCACAAAAAGAAAAAGAAATATCAGTGAGGGTAAAAGACCAAAAGTAAACATTAGTCAAGGTGGGTTTTCATTTTTTATTTTTCAAAAGGTATAAAAAGCCTAAAGCTATCTTCACTCAACCTCATTTCTTCATATGCAAAAGAGTGGAAGATTTTCAGGGTTTTTGAAGGTTTCTGGTAGAGTTTTCGGGCAGAAATTTTCTGCGCTACGTTGTTATTGAGCCGCGCTACGCTCCTATCTCCTCTCCCAGTGCAGTTTTCTACATGGTGTTGCGCTCTTGTAGCGGCGCGCTACGCATCTGTCGCATGCATGGCCAACCCTGCCAGAACAGTTGTGCACGGGCCTGTTCAGACCTGCATGACAGCCAGCCCAACACACAATTGCTGCGCTCCTGGGCGTGCAGAGGCTG
This sequence comes from Pinus albicaulis, assembly GCA_034641835.2. NCBI lineage: Eukaryota > Viridiplantae > Streptophyta > Pinopsida > Pinales > Pinaceae > Pinus > Pinus albicaulis. The sequence goes on from CM076583.1 coordinate 287,667,501, forward strand.
CCCAACTCTACACTTGCTGCGCTCCTGTGCGTGAAGGGCTGCCAAGAAGACGACACCTCGTGCAGAGGCTACCTAGCGCTACACCTGTTGTGCTCTTGTGCATCCAAGGCTGCCAAGAAGACGCGACACCTCGTGTAGAGGCTGCCCAATGCTACAATTGTTGCGCTCCTGTGCGTGCAGGGCTGCCAGGAGAACTCGACAGGTCGTGCACGAGGCACCTCACTGTTCGTTCAAAACTTGCCCGTGCTGTGGTCCTGTATTTGCTTCAGCTGTGAAGTTTTGAGAGGTATTTAGAGTTTTTCCCTACCTTTGCATACTATCTAAAGGTACAAATATAGAGAAATATGAAGGGTAAACTTAAAGGGAATGTGTAAAAACCTCAAGGAAGGAGGAAAACACCTAATTCCCTGCTAACAACTCCCTTTTTCAAAGGGCGCCCATCCATTTACATGCTAAGAGCACACTAAGGCCCAAATTGTTTTCCTTCATTCTTCCTTCCCCTTCATTTACAGTCACCACCTATCTCATTCTCATCTCACTTGCCCTCTCCATGTCATCTCCCAAGCAGATCAGGGTTTGTTTTCAAAGACAAGGGTAAAAGACAAAATGCCTAGAGAAGGCAGTGTTGACAGTGGCGAGAGAGGCCAAAGGCCTAGAGAACAGCAGAGGAAGGGTGGGAAAGAAAATAGGTTTGAGCCTGTAAACACTAAAGAATTGACAGCCTCTCCTACTATAGTTTCATATTTCCAAGAAGTAGGATGCTATGAGTTCTGTGAGAAAGTGCAAAGAGTCCAAAGTCACCCTTAGTTGACAAAACTTTTTGTCCTTAATCTCCATGACCACCAAGCACATCTAGTTGGAGTGAATTTTGAGCTGACCAACAATGCAATCTCTACGGCCACTGGAATACCTTGCATGGGAGAAAAATGGTTCAAACAGGTGTATCTAGACCTAAGCCATTATCATCCCTTCTTAAAAACAAGTTACCAAGATGATTGCAAAAATATTTTCCCCTTTTCTTATTTGTTGGATAGGTATGCTCCTTTAATGAAGATCATTATGAAATACTTCACCTGTGAAGGTAGGTTTTCCAGAGTCTTTTCCTACCATATAAGACTACTCATGCATTTCACTAGGGCCAAGCTGCTACATTTGTCGTACTACCTTTGTAAAAGTATTGATAAAATGTCATCCATTGCGCAAAAGAGGCCTCCCTCCCAACAAATGTCAAGTCTTTTTCATCATTCCCTTATCAAGATGATTGTCTTACACCAATTCGAGCAACAAGGCATCCCATGGGAAGTTTTCATCGCCATGATGTTTTCACAAACCCGCAGCCTCTTCCTCTGCAAAGTTTACCATCATCATCTCAACTTCCTCCTCCCACACCTCCATCACCCTCCACTGACCATGATTCATCCTCTTCACATTAATCCTCTCCCTAAACAAACCTCCCTCTTTCACCTTCCCCTAAAGCCTCAGAACATGAAGAAAGCAGTGACAAGGAGGAACATGACAGTCAAGAAGAAAATGACAGTCAAGGAGAAGAAACAAGTGATGAAGAGGAGGAAAATGAAAGTGAAGAAAGTGAAAATGATGGAGAAGATACCAAGGACAGTGAAGAGGAGGCAGATGAAAGTAGTAAAGAAGACAGTGGCAAAAGCAATGGGCTAAATGACGAAGAAGATAACGCTGAAGATACAGAGACAGAGGCAGATTATAAAAATGAAAACAGTGAGTTAGACAATGAAGAAAAGGCAGATGACAACAATGATGATAAGGGCAGTAACAATGAAGAAAGTGATGGTAACGAGGAAGATGAAAATGAATAAAGTGATGAGGAAGAAGATAAAGGATAAAGTGCTGATGAAGAAGAAAGTAGTGACAAAGGTAGTAAAAAAAATTGAACAAGAAGGCAAAGGCAGTGAGCTAGATAAAGATGAGGAAATCAATGACAGCCCAAGGATAGAGGCAGATTTTGACGAGCAAAATGATGAAGGTAAAGAAGAAAATAGTGAGCACAATAGCAGTGATAAAAGGAGTAGTGACAAAGATGAAGATAGCAGCCAAGAAGAGACAAAGTTTGAAGGTAATTACAGTGGACAAGACAAAGAAGACAGTGGGCAGAAAAGTGAAGAAAACTCACATAATGAGGAAGAAAGTGAAAATCAAAGTAAAGGAGAGACTAATGAAAGTGCCTCTAACAGTGACCCCACAGAAAATGTAAGCAGTGATAAAGAGGCAGAGTTTGAAAGTGAGGACAGTGGGCCAAATCATGAAGAGGAGGGCAGTCATGAAGGTACAGATGTACAAAGCAATGATGAAGACACCTCTAATGTTGTAAATACAGAGGATGACAATCATGAAAATCTTGATAGTGATACTATCATGAGAGAAAATGAAAATGCCTCTCAAGAAAGCAGTCAAGAGCAAAGTGAGGAAGACACACACAAAGAGATCATCAATGAGAAGAAAAGCAGTTCTAAGGTCACCAATTATCAAGGTATTCAAATCAAACTTGTTGCACCTTTCCCTCTTACCTGTCAAATAGGAGAGAGGCATGTGTTTGCTGCCTCCAAAGGGCAAGGGGCCATGCCATCCTCCTCAACTCAAAAGATTGACAAAGGTAAGCAAAAAGTGAAAGAGGAAGAGAAAAATCATGAAGAGGAAAGAGAGTTTGAACTTATTCACATAGACAATGATGAGGAAAATGAAACAAGAATTGCACACTCTCTTCTCCAAGACAGGAATGCACAAATCAAGGACTTAGAAACTGAGTTGGAAAGGGCAAAAGATGCTATTCAGTTCTATCAGATGCAAAACAAGCAAATGAGTGGCCAACAGGCCATTTATGAAGCAAGAGCACTCAAGTACCGGAAAGAGCCTCAAAGGGCACAGGTGAAGTTGGAGGATTTCATGGGCACCTACGAAGGAAGTGAAGATGAGGAGGGTCAAACTAGAAGGAGGCCTAGAACTATGGGTCTAAAGAAGGCCTTAACAAGAGAAAGAGAGCTTAATGTCCTCTCAATGACCTCCTAGCAAGAGAAATTGAACATGACAGGGAATCATGGCTTGAGAGGGCTAACATACATCTTGAGGCCAAGCTAGAGAAGGCCAATAAAGACTTGGATCTACAAAGAAGAATGGCTAAGCATTATGCTCAAAAGGACCAATTTTCAAGGAAAGAACTCAAAAGGGCCAAAATTGAGATCCAAGCACTAAAGGAGGAAAAGGACCAAGCTAGCCTTGGTGTTTTAGCTCAAGCTTCTCTACAGGTCTCCCAGGACCCATGAGGCACTTATCCACCAAATTTGGGAGAAATTGGACAAGTTTTTGTTTTTTGCAAATTTTGAGGCTAGGAGCACAACACACCTGGTGCTACGCTCTTTTTCAGGGCATATTCAGGAGGGAAGGCTTGCATTTTTGGATTCCTCATCATGAGAGGAGAATGCTCACCAATTTTCAGATCAATTGGAGTTGTTTTGGTCCTCCAAAAGGGTCAAAAACACCCAATTTTTCATCATTCTCCCTGCTTTTCAGGACATGTGTTGCGCTCCTAACAGTCTTGGAATTTTCACTTTTTGGATAGGTTTTAGAGGTTATATCAGAAAACCAAGGATAGATATGGGAAGTAGACTTCAAGGGCTTTCCAACAAGCCATCATGGAGCCTTATCTGACATTGGGAAGTCCTTCAAAACACTGCTGTAATAAGACCCATTTTTTCTGTTCCCATGCTATGCTCCTGGCATGCAAATTCAAATTTGACACACAGTGCTACGCTCCTATGGTTGACAAGTCAAAATGTGCATTTGGAAAGTTTTTGGAGGCGTGTCAGAGCCTAATGGTCAATTTAATTGCTAAAAATGGCCGAAAATATATTTATTTTAGATATTTTTGTGCCTTGGGCCTTGCAAGGCCTCAAGGACAATAGAGATACTTCTGATTAGCCAATAGAATTCTAGATGCTCTATTAGGTTTTTCTCCTCCTTCATTGTTATACAAAGCACGAGGATTCATTTTAATAGTGGCCTTTGATGTGTTTAAGAGCAATACATGGTTTTTGGAAGTTGAAGAACATTTTAGTGTTGTGGAGCTTGTGGATGATTTGCCTTGATTGATGGTGATGAAGGCTTGCTTGCAGGATCCATGAGTTTAGTTAATGGTGATGTATCTCTTATTTTTTCATGTTTTTCTTATTTACCAGATGTCCATCTTTCTATATTTCAATAGCTCAGAAGAGTATAGGATGAGAAATTTTATTTGAGGCACCTCAGTCCTCCTGTTTGCTATTGTCTCCATGTTTTCCTCTGCTGGGTTAGTTTAAGGAATTCTTAGTTGCTCCTAAGACCTTCCTAAGCTTGTCTATTTCATTATTGGATTAATATGCTAGTTTAAAAATATGATTCATGGTAAGCCTTGCTTGTTTGATGCTATCTAAACTCTGTCTTGAAATATCTCTTTGATGTATTGATTGTTAGGTTAAGCCAAAGAGGTATTGTTTCGATCTTGCCCTTTGTATATGCTTATCAGTTTGCCTCAAAGTTCTTTATAGTTTAATGAATAATGTTTAGGAGTTCCCTCTTCATTTATTGATGCTATTTGTTTCTTATATGTTTTCAAATCTTGGAAGTAGAATCATTGGAGTTAGATAAGTTGTATTACTTTCTTTGTTCCACTGGATTGTGTATCTTGAATGTTTATTTGTTTAAAAGTATTGTCACTGAGTAAATGGTGTGCCCTATCTCATGATTAGTATCTTTTGCTTATCATTATTTAAGACCTCTCTATTCATATGTATTTGACAAAGGATTCTTAACTGCCCTTTGCCCTACCTTGGTTCCCAAACTTAATGTCCATTTCACCTCACACATAAACTTTAAAGATCCATTGACTACACTAGATTTTCCCTGTAATGTACCCTGATTCATTATTGAGATATCAATGACTTCATAAACTCCATAGCCCCATTGATTTGATGAATTCTCATTCCACCTATCCTACCTTATCATCTTACCCCAACCAAAACAAATAAGAAACCTACACTTAAACAACGAGCCTAAAATCAACCATCCAAAGCGAACAAGTTCACATCCCTCGCGCATAATAGAGAGAGCCCTCTCTGAGTCCAGGAAGGCTAGGTCCTAGGACTCCAAAGACTGGTCTAATGTTACCCTGTGCATTTGGTCTACCAATCTGCTAAATCACGGGACACCTAACAGATTCAACAATATGGGATCGTAGCCCGACTGCCTAGGTGCAGGCATTGTTATGGCATTGGTCATGGGTTTGAATAGCTAAATGTGTCGATGATTGTGTTGTTTATTTTTTATATTAAAGAAAACAATATAACCGTTGAGAAATCCACACACTTGTCATATTTGGCCATTGACCATAGGCGGTTATCACCAATCGTCGACCCTGTAACACCGTCCTCCCACATCTACACACATAACTAGCCAACCGGGGTAAACATGCAACTAGAGGCAATTATAATGAGATTCAACCTCCTAGGAGACATTAAGGAAGTGGAACCGATGGAAACACAACATACAAACCTTGTACAACAACAACAGCACCCCCAGGAGGTAACCCAACCATTTAGGCCTCTTACCCCTAGGCCACATGGCCTTTTGACCTCTTTGAGCCATAGATGCAGGCAAAGGCTTGCAAGCCAACATCGAGGAGGCTATATTCGCAGGCATAACACTGCATGTCAGCGTCCAAGGACTCAATTCCTCAATTCTGTGCCAATGTCCCGGGGATTTGAGCCGCCTTTTCAGGCCCATAACCCAATGCTCTGCCCAGAACTTCATGAAAAGATAAGAGATGATAAATAACAACGGGACAATGATACATAAGCAATCATATCAATAAAAACTCATCTGGACCCCTCCTAGCCATGACAAGCATTTTGTCAAACATGTCACAAACATTGAAACTACAGGTGTAAACAACATATCTAAGCATAGGGTTCTCATACTTATCTGAGAATCACTAAGAAGCATTGCTTCCTTACATCATTAGCTGCAATATAATTTATTTTACAACAGATACAATGTCCATTCATTTACAAGTAAAAACATGGATAGAGCCATACATCATCACTAATAAAATACTTTCTTATAACTAGCATAATAACAACAGAAATACCATGGATACAACAAAAATAGAATCCACATATAAACCAGTACATTTATACACCAAATACCAAAGGAATGAGCTTCTTGTTAATGAATGTAAAATCTAACCGGAGATGGGACTTCCACGTTCCACCCGACCATAGATTGGTTGAGCCAAATATCTCTTTAGCCAATCACCCCCATGCCATATTCCAAGCATGAATGTGGAAATCAAACTGAAATAACCAACTGGAAATCCTGAGGCTAAACCACCTCACCCTCATCAATAGAAATTAGGCTTTACCGTGATCTACTCCCGCTCACTAGGCCAACACAAGCATGGATATCACTAGATTCTCTCCGCCTAAACTGTGAGGAATTTCCCTGTCTCATAGTCTCTCATACTTTACCGCAACTCACAGTCTAAATTAGGGGTCACTGGCCCTAAATCGAGACATACTCTCCAGGATTTACCGTATATCCCAAACCTGGGATTCCTAGTTCCAATGGAGAGAAAACCACCTCTCAAACTTTACCGCAATCCAAACCCAGATCACTAGGACCTAAACCGAGGCAACACAAACTATTTATGTGTGATATCATTCGAAGATCCACCTCACTCAAATTCGAATCCATCTGTCAATCCAGCTAAACCAAAACATGAGAACTCCACAACACCATATGGCTATCCATAAATGGAAAAGCTAGGCTGAAAACACTGTCACACCTGACAAAACCCATGCCATGATAGAAAAGAACCACATGCAATACCATAAATGCCAGATATAACAAGGAAAATACACATGAAAATCGATACCTGCAAAGAATCTTGTTGTAGTTGCTTGATGCATGCTCCTCCTTTCTAGCTTCTTCCTTATTCTTGCTTTATTTTGTCTTTCCTTGTCCAATGCCAAAGTGCTGCAAGAAAACTCTAAGTATCCAAGAGTGAGAGAGAGAAAGAGAGAGAATAATGAGAGAGATCCAAGACTGAACTAACAAAAGGTACATTGACCCAACCTCCCCACTGATCCTTAGAAGCCTTTTTATTAATGAGGCCTCTATTTTCTTCATTTCCGTTATTTTCCTTCATTTTATTCCTCACATGCAACCTATGGCCTTTCACCTCCCTTTTCTCCTATTTTCCATTATTTTCATAAATAAATGCTAATAAACGCCACTTTGAATTTCCAAAGCATTTGCCTTTGTCTCTGCTAATTTCCTTGAACATAATAAACCGAAATGAACACCCACACTATGATGTTTTTGCCCGACATTAAGCTTGGAATACGTGTCCCATCAACTGTGGTTATTATTTTGCCTTTATTAACTTTTATTACATGTAAATTTCACTAGGGTTCTTACAAAAGTCCTCTCTTGGGGGAACACCGTCCTCTGTGTTCAATGACACCTACAAACTAGAGAACCGCTAAAAATAAAACATATTGCCTATGGAACTTTATAACACAACTCATTTCAGTATTTACAATGAATAACCTGCTCGAAAGAAAAAACCATCATGATAATCATACTGTGTACTGGAGCTTTATAACACAACTCATTATGTTAGTTACAATAATATACACATATGCACATTTTCTCAATTTGCAAATAAAAGGATACGATGCATGTTTCCGCAACAAGGGAATCCAAAAGCTCACACCTCCACCCTCAAAGTAGTACCAGGATTCACTTCCTTCCCTGGAAGTCCAGAATCCACTATCACAACCAAATATGCATCCAATGTCTAGCATTACAATCCTGGGCCACTTGTCCTCTCAATGAACAATTACCATCTCATTGTTCCGGGGCACACTCCCAACATGCATCCAATTCCATCTGGCAATGCTAACGACCAAATAAATCCATCCCTGACCTTCCCTTCTCTACTACACAATCCCTCGGGAAATTCGATAATCCCCTTTAGTGCATTCACTTACCTTCGAAGTTCCCCTACATCCCCTATCTTGGGGGTTCCATCCCTTGGCAAGGCTTCCTCGCATCGGAAATTCAAACAACCAAGAAATATACCTGCCTTAAAATCATCATATCGGTCATAACATGCTCATAGCAATCAATGGACACTACTGGGTACTAGTGTCCCACAATGGCCCTACTCCTGAAGTGCTTTACCAATATATTGTTGCATGTTTCAATTCCTTTTTTTGTTGTTGCTAATGCTTGCAATCAGTTTTAACCACCCAACCGGGCATTTCCATGCTTTCCTATGCCAAGCACACAATTCCCATTAGACTCAAAATAAATTGAAGTAAATCCAAACCATGCCTCATTGATGACCTGCTAATAAGGTACACTTGCAAATTTGTTCACGTCTTGTCACAACAAGTCAAACTAGTTGTTTGATCAAATCATAATGTATAAACATATCACATCTGGTTAGCTCCAAACGCAACCATCATAAATTTAAATCATGAATTGCATGAAATCATCATAAAACATAATCATAAAACACATGTAACCATCATAAGTTAGAATCGTAGATCACATGCATAATATAGCTTTTTTTGGAGTATGTGAACCGCAATTTACAGGAATGCTTTAAGCATCTACAGACGTAAATTTTTATTTCCTTAACATAAATTTTGAATATTCCTTTGGAAAAAAAAAAGAACTGAAATAATATATTAATACTTATCCTTCTTTGATCCTTACTTATGCCTTTGTTCTTTTGTACACACACTAGATCGGTTGCCACACCTGGCAAGTACCTAGTGCCTTTGCTTCTTTTCAATCATGTACACATACACACAATGTACATCACAACACGTACACCCACATACAACATAAAACACCATACAATACACGCACCCACACCGACATACGACACATACACCTACACCCAATGTACAATACAACACAATACATACACCTACACCGACATATAACACATACACCTACACTCGGTGTATAATACAACACAACACACACACCTACATCCGGTGTACAACACAACACAATCATATACATATACATATACATAATACAACACAACAAAAACACGTGTCACGATACCACGACTACACCATGCACATACATAGTACCACATGTACGACATGCACACAATACCACATGTATACCAGTACCATATGCACAACATGTACAGAGTACCGTCTGTACATAACATTACCTGCGGAACGTGTTCACAACATCACATGTACACGACATCACCTTCACAACGTGTATACAACGCCAAATGTACACCGCACCACCTGTACAATGTGTACACAATACCAAATGTACACAACATCACATGCAAGACATGCATGCGACACCACATGTACACAATGCCACATGCATGACACGGACACAACACCACATGCAATCAACACCACATGTACAACATGTACACGACACCACATGTAAAATCATGCACACAACACCATATGTGCAACACGCACACAACATCATATGTACATAGCACCGTATGTACAACATGTACATAACAACATCTATACCTAGCACTACGTATGAAATATACACACAACACCATATATACAACATCATATGTACACAATACTACATATGTTACATGTACACATCACCATAAGTACAATCACTGAATATACAACATGCCCATCATATACACAACAATAGTGTTGCACATCCATAGACCACACAATGACCCCACAAACAACATTGGTTCTAGTGTCTTTCCATTATCCATGCTTATCCTAGCATGATGCAGATCACACTACTTTCACTTCGCTGATGTACCCCTCAACACTACCTGCCATAACATAAACATAAGCATAGTACAAGCATATAATATCAATTCATGTCCACATGACACTGATCTCATAGATCTGTTAGAGTTACTCTTCACACTTATTCCTCATAAGACCGAGAACCTCTTCATGTCATTCACCAGCATAAGCAATCATTCCTCCATAAGAATGATCCCTGACAACCTTGTCAGACAATGACATAGATACATAGATACATACATACATACATAATCATTAGCATAAAACAATAATCATCGTGTCAGACAATGGCATACATACACACATATATATACATATAAACATTTAGCATTAAACAACCATGATCCATAACGACCTTGTCAGGCACAACATACATACATGTATACATATATAAACACTAGCATGATTATGATCACATCATAATTACTAGATAGCATGAGGTAAAGGTTAAGAGAACGTCCTCATTTGTGCACAACATGCACAACATTGAGAACCACAGTTCCCAACTTAGCCAAGATATCTAACACCTTAGATCCATTTTCTTTACCTTTTTTGTTTCCTTTCTCATGTATGTACTGCCACCATCCATTTACCACAATGGACCCAACCATTCCAACTAACTTTTGTATTCTTACCTTTTGTTATTCTTACTCATGCACTGAGCTCCATCTGTGTCTTACATTACTGGTTGGGTACCACACAACTCTCCCCAAGCTCCATTAACTTTCCTCTTTCCCAACCAATTCCCAAGACTCTCAAAACATAAAAGGAAAGAACAAAACCAAACAAGACGAAGACCATGAAAACCAATATAAATACGACACCACAAACAAAGTGGCATGATCATGCAATAGATGTAATCAAGACCACAAATTAAGTGCAAACAAACCAAAAACACTGAAAGCACAAGACTAGCAACAAACACCATGACTCAATCACCCATGGGTTCCCAATGCTTCCAAGGGAAATCTCAACTTGAGCCTTGTCAAAGATTTCATGGCAGTCTCTTTTGCCATGCAATCCCCTGCATCATACCACCATAAACACATAATTTTTAGTGTATAATATAAACATACAAGATATTGTTGAGATTCAACAAGATGATGATCCTAGTGAAAATTAAGCACCTTCACTAGGTGGGGCCCGTAGGCTATTTTTAGGTGTATGTATATTTTTAGAATGGTGAGCATATTCTAAAAGTATTAGGAGACTAATTCTAGATGGTTGAGAAAATTCTATCTTTAGATGAGTTTCTATTTTTAGATCATGGGCGAATTTTATTTATAGATCGCATATCTAAAAATAGAATGCATGTCGATTATTATTATCCCTTAATAATAATCAGACAATAAATAATAACTTATTCTCTTGAAGCACTTGATTTCAGATAACTAATGTGGCAAACCAGTTAGCTGAATGAATTACGCATTCCAAGGTTGGTTGGTGGGACATGCACAATGGAATTTGTTGTAACTGAGTGTGACAAAGTTGTAACAGAGTTGGAAGAGTAGTTATGTGAGTTGTTATTTAGTTTAACTCGGTTAAGTGAATTAAACTCAGTTGTGCTAGTTGTAACTAGTTATAACTAAAGATACACTAGTGAGATATCAGTGAATTAATTATTTAATTCACTCACAAGCATTGTCTCACATGCAACTGAAGAAATATGACAGTTAACTACTTGCATGTCAGATCCAGTGGAGACCCAGTGGAGAGATAGGTGAAAGGGTCTGGTTGACTATCAGTTGTGACTATAGTGACGCATTCAATGCATCTATACACACATTGGAGATGCCAATGAGGATTGCGCAATCAAGGCAAGGCAAGATCGAATTCATTCAGGATCTTCATTAGCAGGGATTGCACATTGGAGGCAGGCTGTCAAGAGGCAGTAAATTGGTGCATGTGTGAACCAATTTTTTGTATGACAGTGTGAGATGATTATATATTGTACTGAGATCTCTATGAGTTGAGCTTTGTATGAGATTTTTTCATGATCCATGATATACATAATGTATGATAGTTGGGGTTTTTAGCTTTATTCTTTCCTGGTAAAAACATCTTGTTACGTGTGAATGATTTTTCTTCACGTGTTTGCAATTGGAAATTTAATTTCCGCAAAGAATTGAATAGAAGGATTATGTATTTAACAATGGATTTAATTGTTACATCAGGGGAGTCTGGTAATACATCATTGTATTGTTTAAATTTCTACATGGTATCAGAGCAGTGTTAATAACTGAAGATTACAATATTAAAGTAGTCCTAAGTTTTGTTGGTGGAACAATTTGAATTTGCTGCAAGAATTTCTTGGTGTGACAGTTGAGTAAACATCAAAATGGCTTTCAATGGTTTGCGGTTGGAGTATGCACTCGAGGGCAGCTCAAACTACATTGCATGGAAGGATAGGATGGAGGCGGTGCTTGAAGATAAAAGGCTTGAAGGAATTCATCGACAGTGATGTTCCTAAGCCCACTTCGACGGATGCTACATTACTTGACGCCTGGCAAAAGAAAGTAGCGAAGACGAGAAGGATTCTGTTGGAAGGTGTGAGAGACCATATTGTCTCAGGCCTTCATGGGAAAGCCACTCCATTTTCAATGTGGAAGGCTTTGACAGATCTTTTCCAAAGCAGCAGTCACCATAGGAAGTTGGCGCTAAAGGATAAACTCAAAAAAATCAAAATGGAGAAGGGCAACAGTATTCCAAAGTATCTCACGAAGTTTTTCCAATGTCGGGATGAACTGGGGAGTGTGGGAATTACGGTTGCTAATGATGATTTGGTGAGCTTGGCTCTCTTGGTTCTTCCTAAGAGTTGGCACAATTATCAAGACTCTGTTAACGGACAGGAAAAACTGCCGGATTGGGAACGACTGTGGTTGGATCTAGTGCAAGAGGAATTCAAGTGCAACACCAAGGATGGCTCTTCATCAAAGCATGATGATGAAGAGGATTGTGCTTTGGCTGCCAAAGCAAGGAAAGGGAAGGGGAAGAAATTCCACTCAAAATCCGAGGCTAAAGGCAAGAAGCTGGATTTGTCCAAGGTGAACTGTTTTCACTATCACGAACATGGGCATCTCGCCACTAACTGGCCACAGAAAAATAAGAACAAGAAGGTTGTTGGAGCTGCAACTGGTGAGGCCCTTGCCTCGCAATTTGAACTTGATTTCTCTTTGATCGCATGCTTGGTTTCAAGTGCAATGGGATCGGTGTGGTATCTTGATAGTGGTGCTTCCTTCCACATGAAGGGAGATAAGGAGCTTCTCAACGACTTAGAGGAGAAATATCTCCAAATGCATATAGAGATGGGCGACGATGGACGATACAATGCGACCGGAATTGGTACCATTACCTTTGAGAGGGAGTTAGGTAAACCATTTCTGTTGAAATATGTTATGCATGTTCTAGGTCTAAAGAAGAACTTGGTCTTAGTCACGATGTTGGAGGACAGAGGATATGACGTTGTTTTCAGCGATGGAAAAGCTTTCCTGTGACATAAAACAATGGGTGAAACCAAGAGGATAGGGATTCAAGTAAAGAATCTCTACAAGCTGGAGGTAGATGGTTATGCTGCAATGGTGGGCAAAGAAGAATAAGTGGTGAGCTGGGATGAGGGCGAATTATGGCACAGGAGATTGGGCCATCTTCACCATGGTGCCCTGAAGATTTTGCAGCATATTTCTACTGGAATTCCCAAGAGTACACTTGCACAGATAGATTAGTGCAAGGGATGTACTATGGGTAAGTTTGTGAAGACCACCTTTCATGAAAAGGAGAATTGTGCTTCGGTGATCCTGGAGAGATTTCACACAGATGTGTGTGGGCCATTCTCGGTTGCTTCAATAAAAAAACACATGTATTATGTTATTTTTGTTGATGACCATTCTCATAGATGTTGTATCTTCTTCATGCAGAATAAGGATCAAACATTCTCAAATTTCTGTGAGTTTAAAGCATTGATGGAGAAAGAGTCGGGGAAGCAAGTGAAGGCTCTGCGGAGCGATAATGGTGGTGAATATATCTCGAAAAAATTCAAAGACTTCTATAGCAAAGAAGGAATTCAAAGAGAACTCATAGTGCCTCATAACCCACAACAGAATAGGGTCACGGAGGGGAAGAACAAAACGATCGTGGGTGTTGCACGAGCTATGCTACATGATCAGGGCCTACCAATGCACTTGTGGGTAGAAGCATGCAACACTGCGGTTTATGTGCAAAACCGTTGTCCTCATAGAGTACTTCGCATGAGTATACTTGAAGAAGATTTTACTGGTAAGAAACCAAATGTTTCTCACTTTAAGATTTTTGGCTCATCTGCTCATGTTCACGTGACTAAGAATTCCAGGAAGAAGCTGAAGCCGACTGCTGAAGTTGGGATATTTGTGGGGTACATAGAAACACCCCATAATTATCATGTGTATTTTCCAAACAGTTGAATGACTGTGGTGCGACGGGATATAAAATTCAATGAGGAGAAAGCCATGAAGTTGTCGCTTGAGAGGGAGCTAGACTTGCATGCAGAGGAGGAACTGCTTGTTCCCAAAGATGAGTCTCTAGATGTGGATCAGCCACGGGAGGAGGTTCATGGAGTGGAGGAGTCCACTCACACAGAGCCAAACATCAGAGCTGGCATAAGTCGTACCATAGAAGCTGAGAGGTTGAAGCTTGATGCGACACAGAATGTAGGAGTCCCTACTTCACAGCGCAGACAGAGACAGTCTCCTGACCGATTCACTGGATACATGGCTCTCTTGAGTAAATGTATTGTGATAGAGCCATCTTCTTTTTAGGAAGCAGTGCAGGAGCCCACATGGGTAGATGCAATGGTGGAGGAGTATGACTCCATTGTCAGAAACAGTGCTTGGGAAATTGTTCCAAGGCCGATTGATAAATCAATGGTAGGTTCAAGATGGATCTACAAGGTAAATCAAGCTGCTGATGGGAGTTTTGAGAAGTATAAGGCAATATCTGTTGCCCGGGGCTTCTCACATATCGAGGGGATTGATTATGAAGAAACCTTTGCACTTGTTGCACGATATTCTTCCATAAGGACCATCCTTGCTCTCTAAGCGCAAATGGGTTGGCACATTCATTAGATGGATGTGAAGACTGCGTTCCTTAATGTGATCATTGAGGAAGAAGTGTACATTGAGCAGCCTGAAGGATTTGAGATCTTCAGCAGTGAGTCACATCTGTGTAGACTCAAAAGAGCGTTGTATGGGCTGAAGCAAGCACCCCATGCTTGGTACACTCGAACCGATAGCTATTTCACTAGACTTGGCTTCACCAAGAGTGAGGCGGATGAAAACCTATATCAGATTGTGGTGGAGGGTAAGATTTTAATCATTGTTCTTTATGTTGATGATTTAATACTGACTGGCGATGAGCAACTGATACACTCATGCAAGGAGGACCTTGTAAATGAGTTTGAGATGAAGGATATGGGACTCCTTCAATATTTCCTTAGATTAGAAATATGGCAGCGAGAAGGTGAACTGTTTGTGTCTCAAGGCAAGTATGCAAGGGAGATACTCGGTAAGTTCCACATGGAGGGATGCAAACCCATGGATACTCCTCTTCCAAGAAACTGGAGGAAAGAGGATGCTACATCGACAGAGGTAGTGGATGCTATTGTTTATCAACAGTTGGTGGGTTCGCTCATGTATTTAGTTAATACAAGATCAGACATATGCTATGCGATGAACCAACTTATTCAAGCGATGGTTAAGCCTACCAAGCTCTTTTGGAAGGCGAGCAAGCATGTCCTGAGATATCTCAGGGGCAAATCTGGCTTATGGTACAGATAGATAGATGAGGTGAAGTTGCATGGCATCACGGATGCAGATTGGGCAGGCAACCCAACGGACAGAAAAAGCACATCAGGAGGGGTTTTCAGTATCAAATCTATAGCTGTTTCTTGGTATAGCAGGAAACAAAGATCTGTGGCACTCAGTTCAGAGGAAGCGGAATACATAGCAGCAAGTCAAGCTGCATGTGAGGCTATCTGGATGAGGAAGATCCTGGTCGGTTTGTTCGATTCTCATTTAGATCCTACAATGATTCATTGTGATAATCAGAGTTGCATTAAATTCTCGATTAATCCTATGTTTCATGATAGATCTAAGCATATAGATATCTGGTATCATCATATCAGAGATTGTGTGCAGAGGAACATCATGTTGCTTCAGTACATTCCTACGGAAGATCAGGATGTAGATATTTTGACGAAGGTGCTCACTAGGAGAAAATTCGAATACCATAGAGACATGATTGGGGTGAAGGATAATCCCTTTCTTGTTGAGAGGGAGTGTTGAGATTCAACAAGATGATGATCCTAGTGAAAATTAAGCACCTTCACGGTGAGGCCTGCACGCTATTTTTAGGTGTATGTCTATTTTTAGAATGGTGAGCATGTTCTAAAATTAGCAGGAGACTAATTCTAGATGGTTGAGCAAATTCTATCTTTAGATGAGTTTCTATTTTTAGATCATGGGCAAAGTCAATTTATAGATCGCATATCTAAAAATTGAATGCATGTCGATTATTATTAGCCCTTAATAATAATCAGATGATAAATAATAACTTATTCTCTTGAAGCACTTGATTTCAGTTAACTGATTTGGCAAACCAGTTAGCTGAAGGAATTACGCATTCCAAGGTTGGTTGGTGGGACATGCATGATGGAATTCGTTGTAACTGAGTGTGAAAAAGTTGTAACAAAGTTGGAAGAGTAGTTACATGAGTTGTTATTTAGTTTAACTCAGTTAAGTGAGTTAAACTCAGTTGTGCTAGTTGTAACTAGTTGTAACTAAATATACACCACTGAGAGATCAATAAATTAATTATTTAATTAATTCACAAGCAATGTCTCACATGCAATTGAAGAAATACAACAGTTAACTACTTGCATGTCAGATCTAGTGGAGACCCAGTGGAGAGATAGGTGAAAGGGTCTGGTTGACTATCAATTGTGACTATAGTGATGCATTCAATGCATCTACACACACATTGGAGATGCCAATGAGGATTACGCAGTCAAGGCAAGGCAAGATCGAATTCATTCAGGGATCTTCATCAGCAGGGATTGCGCTGTGGAGGCAGGTTGTCAGGAGGCAGTAAATTGGTGCATGTGTGAACCAATTTTTTGTATGGCAATGTGAGACGATTGTATATTGTACTGAGAGCTCTATGAGCTGAGATTTGTATGAGATTGTTTCATGATCCATGATATACATAATAAATTATAGTTAGGGTTTTTAACTTTATGCTTTCTTGGTCAAACATCTTGTTATGTGTGATTGATTTTTCTTCATGTGTTTGCAATTGGCGGTTTAATTTCCGCAAATAGTTGAGTAGAAGGATTTTGTATTTAATAGTGGATTTAATTGTTAGATAAGGGGAGTCTGGTAATACATCATTGTATTGTTTAAATTTCTACAGATATCGGTTACCTTACCTTGTTGTGTTAGGCACACTACCTTGTATCTGAACACATACATATATCATCTCTTAAGGGACTCCAATCCCTTGATGGATCCAGCCATAACTAGACACTAATTATTATACATGTAAAATAAATGTTCATAAATATAACACATGTCCAAAAAATTCTAGACAAGATTAGGGTTAAGAAGGCTTCATGTATGCAAAGCACTCATTCATTTGGAACTAGGGTTTCCGAACATAGCCAAAGGAATTCTTACCAAATTCCTTTCTTTTACCATTTACCTTGTTGCAATCAATTCCTACTATGTACTGCCATATTACCCATGTGCTAGCTATATAAACACATCAACTATTACCTTGTCATGCTAATACCAAACATGTTTCCCTACAACTATTCACACATGTCAATCACATGTTCCAAGTATCAAGACATCATATCTATTAACTAAAATCAGCCTCTATTAAGACTAACAACCATGTCATAATCAAATAATAGTCAAGATCAAAATACTACAACTGTCACCTACTTTCTCTCAAGTACATATCAACTATCTCAACACATGTGTGTTAGTATGACTATCTCAAAACAAGACCATTACTTCATGCAATCTTATACGCACATACTCATATCATGCAAGTAATCAAACATTCAGACAACAGAGAGACGACATAATAGACACCAAACACTCAAACACCAAATAAACGACATAAGCAAACTCGTACCTTAATGTATCTTAGGGGAGGCTATCTTATCTGCACAATCAATCTGGATTAGCACAATATAACTTCACAACACCGCAACTCAACATAAATAAGATCATGATATCCATAACAATAACTAACTAACACTTTCACATCATAATCTCATAAACATTTGTCGTTCACGCATAATAATCACAAATGCACAATCAACCTAGATTAGTATGACATAATAACACAAATAAGTCCACTCATACTTGAATGTCATAACCCTAACTGTTTGCCTAGTCCAATCCAATTTAGCATGATACATATAACATCAAGATATTAATTCTATAACCCTAATCATCAAGTTAACTAACATATAACAACAATAAGTTAACATATAACATGACTATCAACAACATATAACGTAATCATCAAGTTAATACCATGCTTGACTAACCAATGGGTGTACACATGATCACACTAATTAACTAAAATCTATCATGTATGTAACCATAAAATCAATAGAATGAAATACATACACAACCATAATGCATATGACTACATTGGTCAACTATCATTTATCACATATGTAACCATAATAATATAATGACAAACATATAAGTAACCCTAATGCTTACAACAACCATGAATCACATACCTGCATGCCAAGCATACAAACTTGTATAACGATATGCTCTTACCCCAAAGTCCATTGTTGCAACGTCACTTTAATGATTTGCATCTACTCTATCTTATCCAACACATTAGCATCATAACATACTAATATCATCATGATGACCTAATTGCATACAATTACCTCATGCACAACAACCTTAACCATGACAATGCATGCATAACAACACATAGACACTGACATGTGTAACAAATGCATATACAACCATACAATCATGATGACACATCCCACAACAACACCAACAACCTTCACACGGTGACATTATTTCAACCATGACCAACACCATGCAAATGCAACAAGCACATAGAACACAAGCATAAGGAACACATATGAAATCAAAATGTATGCACGACAAATAAATAACAATGGATGACCAATCATGCACTCATGACAACACACTTCACAACAACGACATCCTCTTTCACATGGTGACATCACTATAACCATGACCGACACCATGCATATGCAACAAGCATATATACCAAAATCATGATTAACACACGTGCAATTGACATGAATCCCTCACAAACATACACTGCCCATTCAATCTGAGGGTTGAACCATGCTCTGATATCACTCTGTAACACTCTCCTCCCACGTCTACCCAAGTAACTGGCCAACCGGGGTAAACATGTGACGAGAGGCTAC
Organism: Pinus albicaulis; assembly: GCA_034641835.2. Taxonomy (NCBI): domain Eukaryota; kingdom Viridiplantae; phylum Streptophyta; class Pinopsida; order Pinales; family Pinaceae; genus Pinus; species Pinus albicaulis. Next base: position 287,686,818 of record CM076583.1, read on the forward strand.
TATAATGAGATTCAACCTCCTAGGTGACCTTAAGGAAGTGGAACTGACAGAAACACAACATACAAACCTTGTACAAAAACAACAACAACACCCCCTGAAGGTAACCCAACCATTCAGGCCTCTTACCCCTAGGTCACACTAGCCTTTTAACCTCTTTGATCCATAGACACAGGCACAGGCTTGCAAGCCAACATCCAGGAGGCTATAGCCGCATGCATAACACTGCATGCCAACGTCCAGGGACTCAATTCCTCAGTTTTGTGCCAGCGTCCCCGGGATTTGAGCCACCATTTCAGACCAAGAACCTAGTGCTCTGCCCATAACTTCATGAAAAGTTTAGAGATGATAAATAACAACAGGACAATGATACAAAAGCAATCACATCAATAAGAACTCATCTTGACCCCTCCGAGCCATGACATACATTTTGTCAAACATGTCACAAACATTGAAACTACAAGTGTAAACAACATATCTAAGTATAGGGGTCTCATACTTATCTTAGAATCGTTAAGAAGCATTTGTCCTTTACATCATTAGCTACAATACAATTTATTTGACCATAGATACAATGTGTGTTCATTTACAAGTAAAAACATGGATAGAGCCATACATCATCACTGATAAAATACATGCTTATAACCATCATAATAACAACATAAATACCATGGATACAACAACAATAGAATCCACATATAAACCAATACATTTATACATCAAATACCAAAGGAATGAGCTTCTCATTAATGAATGTAAAAACCAACCAGAGATGAGACTTCCACGTTCCACCTGACCATAGATTTGGCTGAGCTAAATTTCTCTTCATCCAATCACCCCCATGCCATATTCCAAGCATGAATGTGGGACTAAAACCGAAAGAACCAATCGGGGCATCCTGAGGCTAAACCACCTCACTCTCATTAATAGAAATCAGGCTTTACCGTGATCTACACCTGATCACTAGGCCAACACAAGCATGTATATCACTGGATTCTCTCCTCCTAAACCGTGAGGGATTTCCCTATCTCCTAGTCTCTCAGGCTTTACCGCAACCCACAGTCTGAATCAGGGGTCACTAGGCCCTAAACCGAGACATACTCTCCAGGCTTTATCGTATATCCCAAACCTGAGATTCCTAGGCCTGATGGAGAGCAAACCACCTCTCGGGCTTTATCGCAAACCAAACCCATATCACTAAACCCTAAACCGAGGCAAAACATAAATTGGTTTTGTGTTATATCATTCAAAGATCCACCTCACTCAACTTCGAATCCATCCAACAGTCTAGCTAAACCAAAACATGAGAACTCCACAACACCATGGCTATCCGGAAATGGAAAGCCTAGGCTGAAAACACTGCCACACCTGGAAAAACCCATGCCATGACATAAAAGAATCACATGCAATACCATGCATGCCAGATCTAGCAAGGAAAATACACATGCAAATCGATACCTGCAAAGAATCTTGTTGCAGTTGCTTGATTCCTACTTCTCCTTGCTTGCTTCTTCCTTCTTCTTGCTTTATTTTTCCTTTATTGGTCCAATTCCAAAGTGCTCCAAGAAAAATCTAAGTATCCAAGAGAGAGAGAGAGAGAGAGAGAGAGAATAATGAGAGAGCTCCCAAACTGAACTGAAAAAAGGCACACTGACCCAGCCTCCCCACTAATCCTCATAAGCCTTTTTACTAATGAGGCCTCTATTTTTTTCATTTTCCATTATTTTCCTTCATTTTCCTCCTCATGTTATCACTATAAAAACTCTATGAAACTTGGTCAGTTACACTTGTTCCTAAGTCATAATACTAAGATAGGGTTAGAGTCATTTTTATATTTTTTAAGGTCTAGATCATGAGTTAAAGATCTCCTTCCATCACTAAATAATGTTCATCAACCTTGTTTCATTCTTCAAAGACCTTATGCCATGTTTTAAAACCCATCTTTAAAGTTTGTTTCGAAGATTCGATGAATAAGCCACGAAACCACGTTTTCGTAGTGTGCCCAGTGTAAAAAATTGATTCCACGCTACGAAAATGCTGGTGATTTCGTAGCGCAAATAACCGAATTTACAAATCATGCGCTACGAAATCGGGGATTCTCAGTTTTGTGTCTGAGCTGTCACATCTGTCAAATATAGTTAAATTTTTCATCATTAGGTGTCATTCACGAGTTCTCATTCACGCATGCAACCATTTATTACAATTATTAGAGGTCTTTTGTCATCGATTAGTGGCCAGATTGTCATTGGTACTTTCAAATTTGAAACAATTGGCCGTTTTTGACTTCACTTATCTCATGCAAGACAAATAGTGCATGCATGCATGTTTATGTTTTGGAGAAGCAATTAGTGGTGAAGGATCTTTCACTAAAACTATATTTCAAGTGAGGCAGAACTGAACTCATTTATCAAGCGAGGCTGCTCATTCAACAAGTATTTTCAAAATTTTCTATCAGGTGAATTTGAAATTCAGTTGCTGGTGGAAGCAGGATAGTTATTCAAGCGAGGTATAATTCATTTATCAAGCGAGCCGGTTGATTCAACAGTATGATTGCTAATTTTCTAATTTGTTGAAGACACAGGGTTTTTCAGAGGGATTCTCATAGATTTCTGAAGATACATGTTTTTCAAGAGGATCATGGCTGAAGAAAGAAGGAGTCATAGGTCTGGTCATTGCCTAAGAACAGAACCCGAAGGTGTAGAAGCCCTTACAAAAGACAAGTCTGTTGAAGAAGCTTTTAAGAAGGTAGGTTTCTGGAGATTTTGTGAAAAACTTCAAGGAGGGCACACTCAAGTCACCAAAGAATTTGCCACAAACTTCACAGGTTCAAACTCAAGGATTTGATTCCTAAATTTACCAATTTCCCCTGAAGTGATATCAACAGTTACAAAAATTCCGAGAGGAGAAGACAGGTGGTTTAAAAATTTCAAGTTTGACATGGTACCTCAAAATATTTCTAAAACCAGAGTTTTCAGAGGTTGACTTGAACAAGGCTGTGCCAAGAAACTATGTTAAAGACACATTTTCCAATTTGATCTATAATATTCAAAGGTACTTCACCTGCGAAGGAAGATATCACAAGGTGTATACCTATCACTTTAAACTTTTGCTTCATTTCACAGGGCTAATATCTCTAGATTTACCTTTTTATCTTTTCAGAAGTTTGGCTAAGATGTCTGATAAGGTACAAATGAAAGTTGAGTCATGTGAAACCTCATTATTTCACCATGGCTTAGTTAAGTTAATAGTCTTACATGAGCTGCAAAAAGCAAATAGAGATTGGGTTGAATTCCTCTTTTTGAGTAGAGTTGGGATTGAAGGAACATGTGTTAGTTCTCAAGCTAAAGGAAAAACTCTAACAAAGACTACTGCCGCTATAGAAACAAAGTCAAGAAGATTTGTTAAACTCAAGCCTCGAAAACAAGTTAAAGAACCAATTATAGGAACAACATTGAAAATCCAAGATACTCCTAAATCTGCACAGAAGAATAAAACTCTGGTTAAGGAGACAATTCGAGAGCAGTCAACTAGCAAAACAGATCAAGTGAGGTTGACTAGGAGTCAAAGGTTAAAGGAAAAAGGTAAAGTTGTAAGTACAGAGGGGTCAAAAGGTAATTTTAATGATATAATTCAAGCTATTGACATTGCAGAGTCTCCCCTAGTGCAAGCAGACTTCATCAAACTAGATACAGGTGGTAGCAAATAAAAGAAATTGAAGACATCGAAAAGGTTGGAGTTTCAGGATGATGTGGCAGAGTTTATCTTTAAACCCAGAAAACCCTCAACTAGGCACTCCAAGAAGTTGAAGTAGTCATACATAGAGAAAGATCAAACAAGGAGGTGAAAGTGCTAATGTTTTTGAAGAAACCACAAATATATCTTTTTCAATGCCTGAAGAAGTCAGAAACAGGGTTTTCAATATTCAGAAGGAAAAGAGCAGCTACGAAGATGTCAAAGACAAACTTATATTGGAAAATAATGAGATTGATAAGTTCAAGAAAAAGGTGAGAGTGCATGCAGAAGAAAGGGCAAACTTTGAAAGGATGAAAGGACTGTGGGAGTTGGAGAAAAATACAAACCCTTAATTAATTGATAGTCAAGCTCAATTCTTCATATGGACCCTACCTGCAATCAAAGAAGAAAAATTCATTAGGATGGTAAATACCAAGCTAAGGGCAAACAATAGAAAGCTTAAGAGGAGAGTTGAAGATTTAGAAATACATATAACACAATTTGGAGATCAGCCACAGCTAAAATAAGTGAAAATAGTAAGTGTCATCTCTTAACAAGTTTTTGAGGTTATATGAATATATCTCATTTTTGGAGCTGTTTAAAGATGATGTTATGGGTTATGAACATTGATATACACCTGAAAACATAGTATTAAAGGGATTGAAAACCAAAATTTTGGAAAGAAGCTGTGAAAGTGAAGACTCAGCAGTTTCGTAACGCGCTACGAAACTGCTGTAAGATGCAGTTTGAAAGATTTTTGCAAATTTTCAAAGGTGACAAGGGTTTTGAGTTGGGTTTTGATGCTGGTGGAGGTATATGGAGAATAAAAATGAAGATCCATAGGGTTGGCACATATAAAATAGAGGTTTGAAGTATGAGTTAAAAAGGAAAAGTCTGCGCTACGAAAACAACAGACTCAGCGGTTTCATAGCGCAGTAGTATTGATACTTGTTACACCATCTTGGAGATTGAGATTTGCACAACTGGAAGGTCGAATTCAAGTGAAAGTCATTAGACATTTTCCACATGTTTTGAGCACTAGTTCTTCAAAAATGGATTCGAATGGACAGAAATGGAGCTTTCAGCTATTATACAGGAAACATGCTCCTATTTTGCAGGAATAGATAAGGAGCAGGTTGATGGGTCTAACAACAACAAGATGAGAAACATCATGGTCGAAGTCTAGCTTTCAAGAAAAGTTTAAATGATTAGATAAGGTTGTTAAAGGTTGTTAAGATGTAATAAATAGTGTTTTAGTCCTAGTTGTATTAGGACTGTAAAACAGACAATTTTACTGTCATTTTGTTAATGAAGTTTGTTTAGAAGTTGATAGGTGTCAAATTCGAATTTCTTCTCAAATGTTTAGAAGGAATCCAAAGATGTAATGATTACTCTATAAGAGGGAAGAAATTGAATTGCATAAGGTTGGAATTTTCATTGAACAAGCATACTTTTTGTGATATCAGAGAACTGTGTTTTTATCCTAATACAGAGAGTTTTGTTTCATTACTCAGGATTCAGAAGGGGTTATGAATGTTTGATTGTCCCATTATGTTTCTCTTTAAATTACTTGCAGTGGCATGAATGTATATTACTTAGAATTCACTGAAGGTGCTCTAACTTCCTATATATTCTCATGAATTGTGTTTATCCTCTGTCCTATTGTTCTATTGATGCATTTAAACCCTGAAATGCCCTGACTTCTATATGAAACTAATCTTTATGTTTTTTGAAAGCACATTTGACTCTATTTACCCAATAGATGTTTGTTGATTAGCAGTACAACCAATTATTCACTTTATCACAGAGTTAGCCATCTGATCTTTATTTGTAAATCATTAACCTATTGAGAGAGCCCTCTCAGGTTGAGGAGGCTAAGCCTCAACTAAAAGTTTGGTTTGAAATAGTTACTGAGGGTCTCCTTGAATAGCAGCCTATCAGGGTCTGATTTTGAGATAACACCTCACATGCAACCCGTGACGTTTTATCTCCCTTTTCTCCTATTTTCATTATTTTCATAAATAAATATCACTTTACCTTTCCAAAACCTTTTCCTTTGCCTTTTCCAATTTCCTTAGCCATAATAAACCGAAATGAACACCCACACTAGGGTGTTTTTGCCCAACATTCAAATTGGAATACATGTCCCATCAACCATGGTTATTATTTTTCCTTTATTAACTTTTATTACATGGATTTTTCACTAGGGTTGTTACAAGCCCTACCTCAAGTCATGATGCCACCATATAACCCTCGATGTAACACCTATCGTGGTAATGTTGAACCATAACTTCACACATGTTCTATTGGCTCCAATCAGGTGGAGTCCCATACAACCAAGCACGTTACTATTTATGTCTCCTCTGCCTATAGCACCTATTGTTGGTCACGTATATGCCATATAACCAAGCGTCAGACCGACCGAGCAATTTAATGCCAACCTCCAATTATTATGACACTAAATTAAAACATTCACTCACCATTTAATAAGACATAACGTAGCCCTGTTGGTAAGACATTGGTTTCATGGACGAGAGGTTAGTGGTTCGAATCTTGCGGAGGCTGGGTCAACCAATACATTTTGGCACAAAAAAATGAGACCACTTGGTGGCCTTTCATAGGGCCACATGGTGCCCTCTGATTGGCCCATGTGGCGGCCTATGATTGGGCCACCTAAATACCGTACTACCGACATCCACACCACGTGCCCTTCTACGATTGGCCCTTCTTCCCATCCATACCACCAACCATTGACTACCATGTCAACATACGGACTGCCACGCCAACATCTGTACCCTGCACAGTGACCCCTGCAAGTTGAATTTTTTACTGTTTGGAAAAAACTTCAAAATTCCATAACTTGCTCATATAGTGTCAAATTGACATGATTCAAGCATCATTGGAATCAACACGAAAAGCCTAGGAACTTCCATTGGTTTCTGGAGGATTTGAGCACTTTCAGTTTTGATCAATTTCTGAATCCCCTGGATAAATCCTCCTTACTAAAAGCTTTTGGACCACCAAAAGTCTATTTTTACTTAGCAAGTGAGGGTAAAACTCCCTCACTTTCCCAATCTTTATCCACCGTGCTTTACTCAGATTGGTACCTTTGAGCCCCGCACGAAGATACTCCATATTGCCTCTGCGTGAATCTCGTATTCTCCTATGAATAATGGCATTTGCTTGTAGTTGATCTAAGTATTCAGGAGAAACAAATTCTGTAGATGGAATCTGAACATTCTCTTCTCAATCAACGGTCATAATAGGCTCACACAACCTCAAGTTCCACATTCACAACAGAATAAATTTTCATCTAAGGTGGAAAATCTAATCGAAAAGCATTATTACCAATCTTTTCCATAATCTTGAAAAGACCATACCTAATTGGTTTTAGCTTTTTACCTTCACCTTGCGGTATTTCCTTGCTGATATACAACCATACTTGATCTCCCACTTGAAAATAATGATAAAATCTATGCTTATCATGCCTATATTTGTACTTGGCCTAACTATTTTCCAACTGTCCCTGTACTTTTTGATGCACCAATTGGATTTGTTCAATGAATCGCTTGGATTTATTCGCATCACTATCTCCATCCATTGCAATATCCTTGCCAAATATAAAGTCCAAAGGAGACTTTGGAAAATATACAAAACATGCTTCGAATGGAGATGTCTAAGTTGATGAATACTTGGCATGATTTTAGCCATGCTGGATAAAAATAAAATGTTCATCCCAAAGTTTATGATGCTTACCACAATATCCATGTAGTAGATGGACTATTGTCTTCTTCACTGCATATGTCTAATCATCGGTTTGTGGATGAAATTTTGTGCTCTTTTCCAATTTTGTGTCCTTGATTTCCCACAAACTTGACCGAAACTTCCTGATAAATCGAGAATCTTGATTAGATGTAATAGAAGTGGGTAACCCAAAGTGAACCAATACATTCTGAAAGAACATTTGTGCAATTTGTTCAGTTGTTACCTATTTCTTACAAGGCATCAAAACACACATTTTTTTAATAGATCCACCAAAACATATAAATAATCATGACCTTTTCTAGACATAGGTAATCCTCCTACAAAACCCATAGAAATACTCTTCCAAGGACGAGAAGGAATAGGAAGTGGAGTATACAAACCAATTTTCTGATAGTTGGCTTACTGGTAGCACACTTAAAACATACTCTTACTTATCTTGACACAATTTCATTCGAACGAGGCAAATAATAATACCTTTGCAGTTGAGCAATTGTTTTGCCTACACCAAAGTGACCAACAATAAGAGAAGTGCGGGCTTCTCTTATGAAATTAACTATTTCACCCCATGGAACACACAACTTTCCGAGATGATATAATAACTTGTTATGAACATCATAATCCAACTCTTCAACATAATTTCCTTCACATAAAGCTACATATACATCTTTAAAGTCTTCATATTGAGCATATTATTCAATATAACTTTCATGCATGAATGAATTATGCTTAAGAATAACATATACATTAACTCTCGGTCTAGATAACATATCTGCAACTTTTTTATAAATTCATTTCTTATACCTAATGACCAAATGAAATTGTTGTAAAAATCCCATGCACCTAAAATGCCTTGCTTTTTGTAGCTTAGTGTTGAGATTCAACAAGATGATGAAGCTTAGTGAAAATCAGTCACCTTCATTAAGTGGGTCTGCAAGCTATTTTTAGGTGTAAGTTTATTTTTAGAATATGTCTATTTTTATACATGGTGATCATATTACAGTAGTTGCAGGATGCTATTTTTGGATGGTTGGTCAAGTTGGAAAAATAGATGAAATTCTATTTTTAGAATATTGGGTGAAGTCTATTTATAGATCGTCGATCTAAAAATAGATGCATGTCGATTATTATTAGCTCTTAATAATAATCCGACAATAAACAACAACTTATTCTCTTGGAGCACTTTATTTCAGTATACAGGTTTGGAAAATTAGTAGGCTGAAGGAATTACGCAATTCCTAGGGTTTACTGGTGGTTCATGCATGGAGGACTCAGTTAGAACTGAAGTGACAAAGTTATGACAAAGTTGGAAGAGTAGTTCATGGAGTTGTTATTAAGTTAAAATCAGTTGAGCTAGTTGTATCTAGTCTAACTGAATGATACACTAGTGAGAGTGGAGTGAATTAATTAGTTACTTAATTCACAAATAATGACTCACTAATCAACTGAGCAAATACAATAGTTAACTACAGTGCATGTCAGTTCCAATGGAGACCCAGTGGAGAGGTAGGTGAAAGGGTGAGATGGACTATCTGTTGTGACTATAGTGATGCATTGATTGCATCACACACACATTGGAGTTTCCAATGAGGATTGCGCAGTCAAGGCAAGGCAAATTCAAATTCATTCAGGGGTCTTCTTCAATAGGGATTGCACAGTGGAGGCAGGCTATCAGGTGGCAAGAAATCAGTGCATGGATTTGCATATTTCTTCATGTTAGTGTGTGACGATTGATTGTACTGAGAGCTTGATGTACTAAGCTTTGTATGAGATTGTTACATGATCTCCATGATACATAATATATGATAGTTAGCGTTTTCAGCTTCAATATTTCCCGTTAAACAGCTGTGTTATGTGTGATTGTTTTTATTGCTTCATGTGTTTGCAATTGAGTTTAAATTTCCGCAAAATATTAACAGTGGAAGGATTCTGTATTTAGCAAGAAGATAAAATATTGTTAGATAAGGGGATTCTGGATATATATATGCATATGTTATATAATTCCTACACTTATTTTGCGATTGAAGATATTACAAAGGTTGATGATTAGTATGAATAACAATTTCTTTACCCATCAAATAGTGTTTCCTTTTCTTCACACTTTGAACTAGAGCATACAACTCCTTATCATAGGTTAGATAATTAATTACTGCATTACAAAAAGTCTCATAATGATATCATACTGGCTTACCATGTTGCATCAACATTGCTCCCATAGCATATTCACTTGCATCAAACTGAATTTCAAATGGTTGTTTGATATTTGGAAGTGCTAGAACTGGTGTTGTACTGATCCTCTCTTTCAATGCCTCGAAGGATTTCTATTTTTTTCCTCCCTAGTCTTGTTTCACACTTGTCAAAGCATGTAATGGTGTTGCAATAAATGAGAAGTTAGCAATAAAATTTATCCAATATTGGGTTGCTCCCAAAAATCTTCCAACTTCTGTTACATTATTAGGCTTGGGCCACTTTACAATAACTTATAATTTGGAGGGTTCTATTCTCAATTCACCACCCCCTACAATATGACCTAAGTAGACCAAAGATCTTTTACCAAATTCACATTTGAAAATTTTCAAATATAACTTTTCCTTTTTCAAAACATCTAGCACTTGCTTTACACGCTTTACATGCTCTTCTCGAGTCTTACTAAAAATCAAACTATCATCTAAGTATACTATGAGAAAATCATCAAGAAATGGACAAAATACAACATTCATCACCCTCATGAAAGTAGTAGGTGCATTACAAATCCCAAAAGGCATTACTAACTATTTAAAAAAACCTTGTTTTGTCTTAAAAGCAATCTTCCAAATATCACCTTCGACAATCCTTATCTGGTGATAACCACTTCTCAAGTCTAAATTAGTGAAATAAACAACATCCTTTAACTGATCTAGAAAATAATCAATACGAGGAAGAGGATAACGATTCTTTACCATGATCTTGTTCAAAGCTCGAAAATCCACACAGTCATGCACCATGTACCATCCTTCTTTGGAACCAAAAAAATAAGAGACCCATAAGGAAATGTACTAGGTCTGATGACCCCTTTTTCAAGCAACTCTTGGATTAGTCTTTTGATCTTTGCATTCTATAAGACTGACATTTTGTACATTCCAATGTTCATAAGTGGAGCATCCTGTTGTAATTGAATCTCATGTTGGATTCCTCTTTTTGGAGGTAATCCTTTAGGTTCATAAAACATCTTGCAATAAGTATTAACAACATCAACCAAATCATACTTAAGTTTAGAATCACACCGAGAGAAAGCTTCAGATTTAGAATTATCTTTAGCTTTAATCATCAATAGTACAAAGTTTTTACTAGCATTTACCATCCTCTTCATTTGAATTGTACTGACAAGAGATAAATTCATTTTCTTGCTATGTGCTCTTACAATATATTTTGTCTCACCTTTCAAAAGATGATACTTGTTCTCATGATGATAGAATATATCCTTTCGGTCATATAAATATGGACTCCCCAACGCAATCCCACATATGTCAAGTGGTACAACATAAATCTCAACCTCATCAATAAAATTAGCAGTAATTGCAAATTTAAGTTTACATTTTCTTGTTACTTGTAATTTATCATCTTCACATACCCATCCCAAAGGGTATGGATTTGCATGAGGTATTTCTTAAAAATATCTTAAAAAATAAGATTGACCTAAGGTCCACTATAAAAGAGTATATCAACCTTAGTATGCTTTATAACCACTCTAATATGGAAAAGCTCATTCCTTTCTTTATCATTTTGAGAATTAGAAGGTTTGTTAGAAGAAATCTTACTTACGGTAGTAGATATACTTTTCATTCCCATGGTTCTGATCTTGGTTTTATCACCCGAATCAGATCCCAAATCTTGTTGGCTTGTAGTAACAATCTTTTTTTTTCCCCTTATTGTTGAACTCATTTGGCCTCATTTCGGGATATAATTTCCAAAAATTGTATTCGTCATGACCTTCTTTTGAAAAATGCTTGCAAGTCATTTTCCCTTCCTCCTTCTTTTTTTTTGTTTCTAAGTAACACTAATTCTATTAATATATAACATAAAGTACAAAACCCGCCGCTGCCTCAACCGAGAGAGCTCCGAGGACAAAGGCTTGACTGCCATGAAAAACAAGAGTTTGGACTGCCCACAGAGGGGAAACCAGTCCCTGCAAATTAAGAGTAGCCGCCCACATGGGGGAAACCAACCTTTCATCCAAATTGTTTAACAAAAATACAAAAAGTATAGCTGGCCACTCTGCAAGCAGAGGGTGAATAAACAAGAAAACTAGAATTAACTTAAAGACATTGTGCATGGAGAACAAAAACCTCTGAGGTATTTTCGGACTACTGTTCATTGGTTGGGGAAGGCGGTTCTTCAACAATTCTGCATCCATACTCGTCGCTGCTCCCGCCTTCATCAGTCGAGGGGAGCACTTTGCCTTTATCCTCGCCTTCCGTAGTCTGGACTTGCATTGAATTGTTAGGTGCAATATTTAACTCGGCCAAGGCGACCTTGGCGTTTTTAGCAGAGGCGGGGCTAGGTGTAGTGGGGCCATGAAAAGCGACAGAGGGATCAGGAATTGCAGACGGAGGAGGTGCCAGGCGGGAAGACTCTTCACAAATAGTGACCGTGACACACGCCTTGAGGATCGGCCTTTCAAACACACAATCGAATGTAAACTCCACACACCGAGAAGTTTGGCGAAGGGAGGAAGAGGAAGTGTGGGGAAACGCGAGGGAAATGGGGCCGACTGAGGGTGCAGAGGGAAGGTAAAGGAGGCTGGAGGACGACGTAAGGATGAGAGCTGAGAAAGGACAAATGGGCCTATACATGTGACTTCGGTTTCCTGAGTGTGGTCACAGTGGCTATCTTTAGAGGAAGAGTCTCGAAGTGGAAGAAGACTAAGAGCGATAAACACAACCACGATCGGAGCTACGCCGACATCGCATACGATGGCGCAGTCTAGGCATAGCGAGGGGGAGAGGTTGATGAAGCGGACAAAGGAGAAGAGACAACGAAGGGCCGGAAGAAATGCACAAAGGATTCGAATAGCAGAACTGACTATGCGAATGGTGGAATTCTGGAACAGTCTCCAGACAACAAAGAAGCTCGCACCGTCTGCCTGTCTGCGTTCGAGCGCTAGGCTCAGTGCAGCGCGACAAGAACCCTGTGAACGCAATGGTGGCACAGGATGAAGGTGCCATACGCAAGAGATCACCTTCCAAGGCTCAGACGAAGAAGACCAAATGAAGAGCTTAGTGCATCGACTGCTCGAGAGCTGACCAAGATAGCGGGGTGGAAAATTGAATGCCACCGTTAATGCGTGTGGGAGGCCGATGGCCAAACTCTGTGCGATGGCCTTGAGGCGACAAGGGACGAGCGTCCCATCACGGTCAAAAACATCCGCATTCTAATCCCTTCCTCCTTCTTAATAGTAGATGTCTTTTTCTATTTTCATTTTCCTTTTCTCTGACTCATCAACAAATGGCTTGGATGGTTTCTTTGAGAAATATTCTTACATGCTTACATCGTTACCTCAATTTTCCAAAAGTGTAGCTTGCACACATACTTCATCTAGGTTAGTTGTATTAAACATAAGAATAGTGTGTTTCAGATAGCTATGTAAACCACCAATTTATTTCATAAGTTTCTCTTCTGTATCTAGAGGGATACCCAAAATTAAAGCTTTCTTGCGAAATTCTTGAGTATAGCTTTGGACACTTTGTCCTTTAGCTTGTACAAGGTTTTTCCATCTCATAAATGCTCGTTGCTTGGATGCCAATGCATTAAATTGTTTTATTAATGTTGCAATAAAATCATTCCAAGAGATAATTTTACCACTTTTCTTAAGATCTTCTTGCGTTCAAGGTTCACACCATACAAGAGTTGTACCTCCTAAGTGAAGAGAAGCAAGTTGGATTTTAGTGGCATCATCATCAATGTTTTGGATCTTGAAATAAATTTCAATTTGATGAACCTAATTATAAAAAAATTTCAGGATTCAATTCTCCATCATACATCAACAATTGAAACTTTACATCAAGCTTAAGTAAACGATACTTGGCATGTCCTTTTCGTGATGTTGGAGGAGTAGTAAGATTTGAAGGAGAAGATGGTGAAGAAGGAGGCAAAGGAGGTGGAGGAGGAAGAGGACTACTTCCACGACCATCTCCATCTTTCGGTGGACCATTCCCGCAACCCTTTTCATCCTTTGGTTGACGATAACTTTCTCCATGTATCTATGTTGTACGCTCATCATACAACACATTCACCATCTCATTCATATCATAAAAATATTTTTGAAATTATATTTTTGCCTCGGAAATAAGCTCTTCTCCTTCTTTATGTGTCATGGATCATTTAGAAGGTGGTGTTCTCAAGCCAATTTATGGATTGAATTCTTTAAGTGGTCCTTCTCACTAGCAACAAATGAGAAATTAGTGATTAGGTGACTAAAAAAGTTAGTCACTGCAGCTTCTCCAGGTGAAATACTACAAAAAATGAGTAATCTTAAGTGACACAACTAAAAACGACTAACATAAACAACTAATTTAGTCTCAGGTTAAAATATATGACTAATTAATAAGTAATACAACTAAAAATGACTAACGTGAATGGCTATTTTAGCCTAGGAACAAAAATACGACTACCTAACAAGTACTACAATAATATGAATTAGTGGTTTATACGAGTCACTTTAATTGTGTCAGTTCAACAAACCTTCTATATACACAAGGTGTTTATGCTAGTTAGTGCACCTAATCTACTAATCATTAATCCCTTAACCCCTAAATACCCCAATCCCTAGAAACCCTAAGCCCTTAACACCTCACCACTAAAGCACTTTTCCCCTAAGCGAGACGATAATGATGACAATGATAATGATAATGGTGAGAAATGAATGAAAAACCTTCTTATTTATAGTAAAGTATTAGGTTGATCTTGAAAATGGAAAATAATAAAATATTATTTACCAAAATCTAGATCTAACCACTTGGAATACTTTATTATATTTTTGGAGAGGGAAAATATATTTAAAATGGTCAAATATCTTTATTTGGAAATAATTAACAAATAAAATGATTTATTCATTAATTCGCGAATAAAAAAAAGTGAAATGAAATAATTATTAAATAATGATTTAACAATTATTCCATGGATGGAGTTAAGGACAAATAATAAGTTATGGTTTATTTAATTATTCTTAGGTGATTTAGTCAAATGTGACTAGGAATAATCATCAAACAATAATTTAACAATTATTCATAGAGAAAATTAAATAAATAATGGTTTATTTAATTATTCGCACAGCTTTTAATCGAAAATAAAGTTAATAAAAATGGTTTATTAAATTATTTCTTATAGTGAAAGAGATTTTACAATTGTAAAATTAAACTCACATGGTGTATTTCGACCCACATAGTTGGAAATAATTAGGTGATCATTTTTTGGTGATAACAATATCATAATGTCCATGTGAACTAAATTATTTTAATGTAAGCAATATACATATTTTATATGGTTTAAAATAATAATAATAATATTAGTAATAATAATAATATCTATATATTGGTAATCACAACCAGGTTTTTGCAACTACTAACGAAATTTTTGTCATTTTTTGAGAGCGGAGAGAATGGCTTCTAAGGTTCACGTTCCAAGCTCCCATGCTGCCACCGTCACGAAAACACAGTCCAGCCTTACAGCTCATGGCGGCCAGAGGCCTACCGAGCATGCTCTCTTGCGCGCGCACCTTTAGGGACGCTGCTGCATCGAAATAACTGGAAACAAGGATCGGGGACGCTACTGCTGCAGCAGGCCAAAACTTCGCTCTGCTCCTCTCGCCACATACATAATTGATGGCTTCCAAAAAATACAGGACAGACACGCCCCTGTAGATAGATATGAGACAGAACCTCAGTCTGATGCGTCAAGGGAGGCATGCTCTGCAGACGCTGAAGAAAATAAGGATGTAGTTTCTAAATTCACGCAGGTCTTTGGCAGCCCAACAATCATTGTGTGCAGCCCTTCTGCTACGCAGATCGCTCACAAAGCCCTCAGACAAATCTTGACTTGGTGGCATGCACCCTCGGGAAAAGAAAAGCATGATCCCAATCCGGGCATGGCTTGCGCATGCGGCTGCACATCTTAACCCTCGACTGTCGTCAAAATTGAACCTTCGCTCCAAAGCGTACCCCTAGGGTCTAGGGGCCAAGACTGTTCTCACACCTTCCAGATTCAGATTTCCATGCTTTGTGGTAAAAATCTGCTATGTTGGGTTCGATCTACAGATCTGGTGCAAAGCCTTGTGCGAGTCCTCAAACATAAGTTGGGGATCCCTTTTTCCCTACAGAGATTTCTGTACAGGGGTAAGCAGCTCCAAAACTCTCTTCCTCTCCCTTTTTACAACACAGAGAAAAATGTTTCTCTGGTTTTAATCCTTCGTCTACGCGGAGGGGCTTCCGGGCAGCCATCCTCTTCCCAAGCATTCTCTTACAAGGATGCAATCTGTTATCACAAAATTGGACCTGATAGGCTGCTTGATCAGTTAATTTCATGTAACTATTTCAAACCTAATATTTTGACCGAGGCTTAGCCTCCTCAGCCTGAGAGGGCTCTCTCAAGGGTTAACGATTTGGATAAAAATATAGATGGCTAACTCTATTTAGGTAATAAACAGATAAATGATAGATGTAGGTTGAGAATCACATCAGTATGTACACATTGGGCTTATGGAGTCAAAGATATTCAGTAATTCATCAAATCTACTTAACATGGAAGTTGAGGCATATCAGAGTTTTAGTCATAAGGTACACATATATGAAACTGTAAAAAACACAGTCAGTTCACTTATATAGAAAGTCAGAGCATCTAAAAGATGAATTTTGAGTAATATAGATGAACACCACTGTAATGAGACAAATAAGAGATGCAAATAGAATAGGAAAACACTATAACTCATTCTGAATCTCAAGTTGGTCAAGTAGAAGATCTCTATATTAGTTGAAAACCAGTCAATTTACAACAAGCACAATTTTGCCAAAAATGTCCAACGCTTTACAAATTCGACCTCTTCGCCTTTAATAGACCTTTTACAACATGAGGTGATCTGCCTCTAGGCTAGATACATCGAATTTCTAACTACTGACGCCTTGCATAAACATAAGACATGGAATTTATTACAAAAAGACACCTAATCTACTTAAACAATCCTATTCCAAAAAGGACTCAAACTGCTTAATGCTATCTTTAACAACCTTATCTATTTAAATTTACATCATTGCCAAGTGTATCATCACATGGTCGAATCTGGATGATGAGCTTCATTTCTTCATGACCATATTGCTGACCTCCATCAAGATAGGAAACAAAACCCTGTTTTTTAGGCATAAGATCTTTTGCATTCTTTGAGCATTTTGACCATCATGTACCCTTCATTTCGTGGTCCTTGGTTGTTGGAAGTTGTCATAACACATCCCATAACTCCTCCCTAGCCTCCAGCTGTCTAAAAACACTTTAAACCCTGCTCAAAATGTTGTAATGTTCTGCACTACGAAAACACAGCAGTTTCGTAGCGCCTTTCGTAGCGCTGCTATTTCAACCTTTATTCTTCAAATTTTTGACTTCTTTCCTCCAATATTGTTTTAATTACCCTTTAATACATCCTCCATAGCAAATTCTATTCTTGATCATTCTTCAACCCTTCAAAAACTGATCAAAATAAGCAAGAAAAGCTGCTACAACAGTTTCGTAGCGGTTTTCTGCTTTTTTACACTGAATGCGCTACGAAACTGCTGAGTATGCAGTTTTGTCAAAAAATTTCAAAGTGTAAACTGTAGTTATGCCAAAATCTAAAAATATACGTGTCTCCATTATTTAAAAAACCATATCAACTATAAAAACACAGTCATTCTAGCTTTCTTGAGGTCCCTTCTTCATTTTCACTTGGTTGAGCTATTGGTTCTTCTATGACTATCATCTTAATGCCTCTGCTCTTTAACTCATCATGAATCATCTCCAGTTGCTGCTCTAAGTCCTCCACATGATCTTTAAGTCTTCTGTTAGTAGCTCTTAGATGAGTATCTATTATTCTGACAAACTTAGCTTCCTTTATTGTTGGAACTGTCCACTTGAAAAATTGGTCTGCACTACTTGGAGTTTCAGAAATAGAATCAGTTTGTCCTTCCCACAGTGCTTTCATCCTTTTAAATTGTACTTTCTCAACGCTGTGATTTCTAGCTCTCTTTTTCATGAATTTTTTTTTTTGGTTTTCCAACCTTAATTTCTCCTCAAGTCGCTGAAACTTTGTTTTCTCTATCATTTACTCTTTTCCCCTCTTTGTTCTGCTGATTGTATGCTTCACTGTAGGTGATGAGAGATCAATTATCTCTTTGGATGCTTTAGCTGTCTCAGTGGGTATTTGAAACTCCTTGCTGCCTTCCATCAGTTTCCTAGAATGCCTAGTCATAGGCTTTCTCGCTTGAAATATGAAACCTGCATCTTCCCCCTCAAACTCTAGCCTCTTTGCAGACTTGGATTTTCTCAGCTTATGCTCCTCTTCCCCAATGAACTTAGCTTGGACAATGGGTGTTTCTTTTATGTCAATGGCATGAAGAATATCCTCTAGATTCCCCTTTGTTACTGGGCTGTCCTCTGTAGCAATTGTCTTTCCTTTTAATGCCACTGCTTGGCTTCTAGTTACTCTTTTGATTTCCTATTTGCTAACAACTTGTTTGTGTTTTGCATCTTTGACAACCTTTGACCTCTGTTTTGCAGGTGGGAGAGTTGGAGTACCAAGCATTTGCACCTGCTCTGGCCCTTTCTTAGTTTTCTTTCTTGGCTTCACTCTTGCAATTGTTTTTGGTTTTGCAGCCACAGTTTGACTTGGTTCTTCTGGTGGTGGTGATGGAACTCCTTTAGCTTTAGGATTTCTTGCAGGGGTTTGGGTTTCCAACTCAAATCCATTTATAAACAAGGAAGATGACCAATCTCTGCCTATCTTCTGAAGTTCATCTAAAATTAATAACTTCATTAAACCATGATGAAACAAAGATGTTTCACTCCCTTCAGACATTTCTTGCACCTTATTAGCCATCTTTACAAGACTCCTATGCAGATAAAAAGGTAAATCAAGTGAAATATTACCAGTGAAGTGTAGAAGTAGTTTGAAATGATATGAATAAACCTTGTGATATCTGCCTTCACAGGTAAAATATTTCTGAATGTTGAGCAGCAATTTTGAGTAGTTATCTTTGATGTAGCTTCTAGGGATAGCATTATTAAGGTCCATGTCTGTGTACTCGGGCTTCATGAACTCTTTACACTGCTCCATATCAAATTTGAAACTTTTGAACCAGGTTTCTTGACCTCCTGGTATCTCTGTAACAGCAGCAATGACCTCTGGTGTAATATAAACACTTAGTATCCCGACCTTAGTGGCTGTTCCATTGAAATTCATGGAAAATTCTTTGGATACCTGTGTGTGACAACCCTGCAACATTTCACAAAACCGTAGGCAACCTACTCTTCTGAACGCTTCCATCACTGCTAGATCTTCAATTATTGCCTTCATGTCTTCAGGTTCATGCCTTAAGCAGTGTCCTCCTCTGTGAATTTTCTTTTCCTTGCCATGTTATTAAACAAATCTTCCAGCCTCGCTTGAAAAAATGTAACAACAGCCTTACTTGAGAAATTATAACAGCAGCCTTGCTTGAGAAATTATCAGCCTCGCTTGATATAGGTGTTTATATGAACCAGCCATAGGTTTGGCTTGACACTCAGAACTTAGACATTTCGAATGGAGGCAAAAGGGAATGAGAATGACTAATTAGGAAATATTTTGAAATTTAAAATGTCCTCTCATAACTGAATGATGACTCTCTCATACCTAAAATGACCATGATGAATGCAAACGTGGGTGTGTACCTTGATTTCATCATTACATGACTCAACATGCCACTATCTACCCTTTCCCAACAGTTTCTGACATCTGCCAACTCAACTTACAAGACAGTTATAAATCCGCGCTTTCGTAGTGCCTGCAGTGTAATTTTTCATGTTTGCAATATGAAACTATCAGCGCTTTCGTAGCCAAAACGACTTTTTTCAATGGGTGGCGCTACAAAAACACGGTTTTTTGGCTAATTGAACAATTTTGACACGAAACTTTAGGAAATGACCCACAAATGAAAATGATGAATATTTGACATGAAATAACTTTAAAGAAGGCTTTATTTGAAGCTTAGGATGAGCTTTAAACTATAAAAAATCTAAGACCTACCCTTGATCAAACCTAAATTGACTCCTAAAACCCAATTTTGATCCATGAAATTCTGTAACCTTGTCACAATGATGTGCTAAAATTTTTGGGTGATAACACAGTCCATGATCAACACCCCAAGAAAGCTGCCTAGACCCCTAAGGCTCCCAAGCCATTCTTAGTGGATAGAACAGAGGACATTCTAGCTATTGAAATCTCCCATCCATCACTTGATGACCAGACTCAACTAATGACATAAAAGGCCATCATTTTCCGCTTCAATGGATTATGGCCTTGCTCCACATACCTCTATCAATGGATCCACTCCACTTGGACCAATAACAACAGGGTCTTCTTTTCCTCAAAGGGTTTTTTCATAGTTCTGTTCACATTCATCGAGGATTATCAAAAAGTATTAACAGAGGGACCATGGTTTTGGGGAAAAGCATGGCTATTCCTCACACCATGGTTCCCAGACTTCGATCCCTCCACGGTCGTCATTACCAAGCTCCCTATTTGGATCAGGCTCCCTAACTTACTTGCTCATGTTTGGCACTTCTCAGTATTTCAAGGAATCAGAAACACCCTTGGACGCTTCCTGGCAACAAACACCTCTAGAGGGGAGGAAAGCATATATACCTTTGGCAGAATCTGTGCTGAAATAGACATCAGCAAAGGCCTGCCTGATCAAATCATTCTCAAAGTGGGAGAATTCCATTGGACTTAGACCCTGGAATATGAGAACACAGCTTTTCGATGCCCTCACTGTCATCAAACATGGCACCTTCAGAACTCTTGCCCCTCCTTCTTTACCCAAAAGGAGAATAGCAACCAGAAATCAAAATCCAAAAGCTGGAAACCATGTGTACCACCACCCATGGATGACATCAACTCCTTCAGCTCGGATGAGGAAGAGATCGAAGCAGATGAGGAAGAGGCAAAGCATGAGACGGTCATGGCCTCGACAGACCCTGGTGAGCCCAACGGTCCTACAAAGGCTCAAAAGAGGTCTCATGAAGCCTCCTCCTCAGACTCAGATAAGGAGCCATATCCTTCAGTCACCAACAATCTCCAAGTGGTTCTAACACATCCACCCTAGGATGGCTAGGTAAGAGCGTAAAAAAAGAAGGGAAATAAATGTCGTACCGAGGGCTCCACCCATTCTGGGTAGACTCCTATTTTTGTCTTTTAGCTCCCATGTTTATCTTTTGGGCTCTTTTTTCTTCCCTCTTGGCTAATGATGGGACCGAGGTTGACTGTTCCTCATTTCCGGTTACCCGGATCTCTAGCCTCTCTTGTTTGTAATCTCTATGTACCAGACACTTTTCTAATAGAATTAGTCTAATTTACCAAATAATAATAATAATAATAATAATTATTTCTATATATTATATAAGGTAATTGAAAAATAAATTCTTATTGCTATTGAATTTCAAGTATCATTATTTTACATTTTGAACATTTTATTAAGATTTGATTTTGAATGGAGCAAATATTTGTTGGAATTACATGTTTAAGCTATGTTTTTCCATGTATTCAAGTTATTTTCAAAGGGTTGAATTATACATTCAAAAATTTTGAGATTCAACAAGATGATGAGCTTAGTGAAAAGAGTCGCCCTCACTAAGTGGGCCCGCAGGCTATTTTTGGTGCAAAGTCTATTTTTAGACTATGTCTATTTTAGACATGTCGATCATATTCTATGAGTTGCAGGATGCTATTTGTGGATGGTTGGTCAAGTTGGAAAAATAGATGGACTTCTATTTTTAGACATATTGGGCGGAGTCTATTTTTAGACTGCCAATCTAAAAATAGATATGTCGAATATTATTAGCTCTTAATAATATTTGGACTCTAAACATTATCTTATTCTCTTGGAGCACTTCAGTTAAGTGCACAGATGTGGCACAGCAGCTGACAGAAGGAATTACGCTATTCCTGAGGGTTTAATGGAGCTATTGCATGGAGGACTTCAGTTAGAACTCATGTGACAGAGTTTGGTGGAGTTGGAGAAGTAGTTGGTGGAGTTGTATTTAGTTTAACTCAGTTAGACTCAGTTGAGCTAGTTGTATCTAGTCTAACTGATTGATACACTAGTGAGAGTGGTGTGAATTAATTAGTTAATTAATTCACTAAATAATAACTCATTAATAAACTAAAGAATACATTAGTTAACTACAGTGCATGGCAGTTTCAGTGGAGACCAGTGGAGAGATAGGTGAAAGAGCAAGTGTGACTATCAGTTGTGACTATAGTGATGCATTGATTGCATCCAACACTCAGTGGAGATGCCAATGAGGATTGAGTGAGCAAGGATGGAGAAATTCGAGTTCATTCAGAGCCATTCTTCAACAGGGATTGCGCAGTAGAGGCAGGCTAGTAGGTGGCAAAGATCAGTGCATGGATTTGCAAGATCGGGCTTGATTAGTGTGTAGCGATTGTATTGTACTGAGAGCTTGATATGATCAGCTTTGTATGAGGATTGTTACATGATCTCTATGACATATATTATATACAGATAGTTGGGGTTTTCAGCTTCAGGCTTTCCCATTAAACAACTATGTTAATGTGTGTGAATTTTTATTGTTTCATGTGTGCATTGCAATCTTGATTTAATTTCCGCAAATGATCAATGGTGGAATAGATTCTGTATTTTGCATGAAGTTAAAATAGTGTGATATCAGGAGAATCTTGGAAATATAACACATAAGTTATATAATTTCTACATGGTATCAAAGCAGTATTGATCATTGGAGGAGATTGCAATTATTGAAGCGGTTGAGTTTTGTGCTGGTGGAATTTGAATTTGCTGCAGTGTTTTCTTGGTTTCGAAGTTGAGCATTCATTGAAATGTCTTTCAACGGATTGCGATTGGAGTATGCCCTTGATGGAAGCTCGAATTATATTGCATGGAAGGACAGGATGGAGGCGGTGCTGGATGATAATGGGCTGAAGGAGTTCATCGATAACGATGTTCCTAAGCCGGGATCTAGCGATGCAGCCGCACTTGACGCATGGCAAAAGAAGGTAGCAAAGTGTCAAAGGATTCTGTTGGAAGGTGTGAAGGACCACATTGTGTCCAGCCTTCACGGTAAAGCCACTCCATTCTTAATGTGGAAGGCTTTGACAGATTTGTTCCAAAGCAGAAGTGACCAGAGGAAGTTGGCGCTTAAAGACAAGCTCAGAAAAATAAAAATGGAGAAAGGCGACAATATACCAAGTACCTCACAAAGTTTTTCCATTGCAAGGATGAGCTGGGAAATGTGGGGGTTACTGTTGATGAAGAATACTTGGTGATCTTGGCTCGCCTTGGGCTTCCGAAGAGTTGGCATAGCTACGAAGACTCTGTCAATGGACGGGAGAAACTGCCAGGATGGGAGCGACTTTGGTCGGATCTTGTGCAGGAGGAGATAAGGCGAGGTACTAGGGATGGATCTTCATCGAAGAATGAAGATGAATAAAATTGCACTTTGGTTGCCAAAACAAGGAAAGGGAAGGGGAAGAAAAATTCTTCTCAATCCGGTGCGAAAGGCGAGAAGCAAGATTTGTCCAAGGTGAAGTGTTTTCACTGTCACCATCATGGACATTTTGCCACTAATTGTCCACAGAAGAAGAAGAATAAGCAGGCTGCTGGATCTGCAGCTGGAAAGGCCTTAGCCTCACAGTTTGAGCTAGATTTTTCTTTGATTGCATGCTTGGTTTCAAGTGTGATGGGATCGGTGTGGTTTCTTGACAATGGTGCGTCTTTCCATATGACCGGAGACAAAGATTTGTTTAGTGATCTAGAGGAAAAGGATCTTGGAGTGCACATTGAGATGGGCGATGATGGTAGATACAATGCAACTGGTATCGAGACCATTTCCTTTGAGAGGGAGTCCGGTAAACCTTTCATCTTGAAGGATGTCATGCATGTTCCAGGATTGAAGAAGAATCTGATCTCCGTGGCGATGTTGGAAGACAAGGGTTATGATGTTGTTTTCAGTGAAGGAAAAGCTTTCCTTCGGCATAAAACAACTGGTCAAACCAGGAGGATAGGGGTTTGAGTTAAGAATATTTATCAATTGCAGGTAGATTGCTGCGCAACAATGGTAGGCAAAGTAGAAGGAGTGGTGAGCCGGGATGAGGGCGAATTGTGGCACAGGAGATTGGGCCATCTTCACCATGGCGCTTTGAAAATTTTGCAGCAGATTTCTACCGAGCTTCCCAAAGGTACACTTGCGCAGTCAGATCAGTGCAAGGGATGTACTTTGGGAAAATTTGTGAAGACCACTTTTCATGAGAAGGATAGTCGCGCCTCGACAATCCTTGAGAGAATTCACACAGACGTGTGTGGACCTTTCTCAGTTGCTTCAACAACAAAGCACATGTATTATGTGATATTTGTTGATGACTTTTCTCGTAAGTGCTGGATCTTCTTCATGCAGAAGAAGAGAGAGACATACTCAAAGTTCTGTGAGTTCAAGGCGCTAGTTGAGAAAGAGTCGGGGAAGCAGGTGAAAGCTCTAAGGAGCAATAATAGTGGTGAATACATCTCTGGTGAATTCAAAGACTTCTGTAGCAAAGAAGGAATTCGAAGAGAACTCCTAGCGCCTCATAACCCACAATAGAATGGGGTCGCGGAGAGAAAGAACAGAATGATCGTGGGTGCTGCACAGGCGATGTTGCATGATCAGGGCCTTCCCATACACTTGTGGGCTAAGGCATGCAACACTGCGGTTTATGTGCAAAACCATTGTCCTCATAGAGTACTTGGCATGAGTACACCCGAAGAGGCGTTTTCTAGTAAGAAGCTTGATATTTCTCATTTGAAGATTTTTGGCTCACCTGTTTACATTCATGTGACGAAGGATGCCAGGAAGAAGCTGGAGACGACTGTAGAGGTTGGGATATTTGTGGGGTACACAGAAACACCCATAATTATCATGTGTATTTTCCAGACAGTCGGATGACTGTCGTGCGACGAGATATCAAATTTCATGAGGAGAAAGCCATGAAGTTGTCACTTGAGAGGGAGCTACAATTGCATGCAGAGGAGGAGCTACTTGTTCCTAAAGATGAGCCTCAAGATGTGGATCAGCCATAAGAGGAGGTTCATGGAGTGGAAGAAACCACTCATGCAGCGCCAAACATCATAGGGCGGAAGCGCACTACAGAAGCTGAGCGACTGAATCTTGATGCAGTACAGAATGTAGGAGTTCCTACATCACAGCGCAGACAGAGACAGTCACCTGACCAATTTTCTGGATACATGGCTCTGATGAGAAAGTGTATCATGATGGAGCCATCCTCTTTCGAGGAAGCTGTGGAGGATCTCGCATGGGTAGATTCCATGTTGGAAGAGTATGATTCAATTGTCAGAAACAATGCATGGGAGATTGTCCCAAGGCCGGAAGGGAAATCAGTGGTAGGTTCGAGATGGATCTACAAAGTGAAGCAAGTTGCTTATGGGAGCGTTGAGAAGTATAAGGCAAGATTTGTTACCTGGGGCTTCTCACAGATCGAGGGGATCGACTATGAAGAAACCTTTGCACTTGTCGCAAGGTATTCTTCCATACGGATCATCCTTGCTCTCTCAGTGCAGATGGGTTGGCACATTCATCAGATGGATGTGAAGACTGTGTTCCTCAACGGAATCATTGAGGAGGAGGTGTACATTGAGCAGCCTGAAGGATTCGAAATCTTCAGCAGTGAGTCACATGTGTGCAGGCTCAAAAGAGCGCTGTATGGGCTGAAACAAGCACCTCGTGCTTGGTACACATGGATAGACAGTTATTTCATCGGACTTGGTTTTGCCAAGAGTGAGGCGGATCAAAACCTATACCATATTGTGGTGGAGGGTAAGATTTTGATCATTGTGCTTTATGTAGATGATTTAATACTAACGAGTGATGAACTGTTGATACACTCATGCAAGGCAGATCTTGCAAAGGAGTTCGAGATGAAGGACTTGGGCCTCCTTCATTATTTCCTGGGATTGGAAATTTGGCAGCGGAAAGGTGAACTGTTTGTGTCTCAAGGCAAGTACGCCCGGGAGATACTGGAGAAGTTTCACATGCAAGGCTGCAAGCCTATTGACACTTCTCTTCCTTGTGGTTGGAGGAAAGAGGATGCTACATCGGCAGAGGTAGTGGATGCCACTGTTTATCGAAAATTGGTTGGTTCGCTCATGTATTTAGTCAATACACGACCGGACATATGCTATGCTGTGAACCAGCTTTCACAAGCGATGGTTAAGCCTACCAAGCTCTTTTGGAAGGCAGGCAAGCATGTCCTGAGGTATCTCAGGGGCACATATGGGTATGGATTGTGGTATAGACAGTTGGATGAGGTGAAGCTGCATGGCTTCATGGATGCAGATTGGGCAGGAAGCCCAACAGACAGAAAGAGCACATCTGGAGGGATTTTCAGTATCGGATCTTCAACAGTTTCTTGGTATAGCAGGAAATAAAGATCCGTGGCACTCAATTCAGCGGAGGCCGAGTACATGGAAACAAGTTTGGCTGCATGCCAGGCTATGTGGATGAGGAAGATCCTGGTTGGTTTGTTCGATTCTGATATTGACATTCGGTACCATCATATCAGAGATTATGTGCAGCGGAAGATCATGTTGCTTTCTTACATTCCTACGGAGGATCAGGATGCAGATATTCTGACGAAGGCGCTCACCAGGAGCAAATTCGAATACCATAGAGACAGAGCCGGGGTGGAAGATAATCCCTATCTTGTTGAGAGGGAGTGTTGAGATTCAACAAGATGATGAGCTTAGTGAAAAGATTCACCTTCACTAAGTGGGCCCGCAGGCTATTTTTGGCGCAAAGTCTATTTTTAGACATGTCGATCATATTCTATGAGTTACAGGATGCTATTTGTGGATGGTTGGTCAAGTTGGAAAAATAGATGGACTTCTATTTTTAGACATATTGGGCGGAATCTATTTTTAGATTGCCAGTCTAAAAATAGATATGTCGAATATTATTAGCTCTTAATAATATTTGAACTATAAACATTATCTTATTCTCTTGGAGCACTTCAGTTAAGTGCACAGATGTGGCACAGGAGCTGACAGAAGGAATTACGCTATTCCTGAGGGTTAAGTGGAGCTATTGCATGGAGACTTCAGTTAGAACTCATGCGACAGAGTTTGGTGGAGTTATTGAGGTAGTTGGTGGAGTTGTGTTCAGTTTAACTTAGTTAAACACAGTTGAGCTAGTTGTATCTAGTCTAACCGATTGATACACTAGTGAGAGTGGTGTGAATTAATTATTAATTAATTCACTAATTATTAACTCATTAATCAAATGAAGAATACATCAGTTAACTACAGTGCATGGACAGTTTCAGTGGAGACCAGTGGAGAGGTAGGTGAAAGAGCAAGTGTGACTATCAGTTGTGACTATAATGATGCATTGATTACATCCAACACTCAGTGGAGATGCCAATGAGGATTGCGTGAGCAAGGCTGGAGCATTTTGAGTTCATTCAGAGCCATTCTTCAATAGGGATTGCGCAATAGAGGCAGGTTAGCAGGTGGCAAATATTGGTGCATGGATTTGCAAGATCAGGCCTGATTAGTGTGTAGTGATTGTATTGTACTGAGAGCTTGATATGATCAGCTTTGTATGAGGATTGTTACATGATATCTATGACATATATTATACACAGATAGTTGGGGTTTTCAACTTCAGGCTTTCCCATTAAACAACTGTGTTAATGTGTGTGAAATTTTATTGTTTCATGTGTGCATTACAATCTTGATTTAATTTCCACAAATGATCAATGGTGGAATAGATTCTGTATTTTGCATGAAGTTAAAATAGTGTGATATCAGGAGAATCTTGGACATATAACACATAAGTTATATAATTTCTACAAAAAAGAGTTTTTCAAGTTTTGCACTATAAAAAGAGTTTGCATCTCAAAAGTTTTGATCCTCTAGGCCCTTACTAGAGCTGTGGTTAATATGGATCTATATTAGTTAATTTTTTTTTCGACATAATCATAAAACATATCATAATCATGTTGTCAAATGAGGAGTGGGTACAACATTAGTGGTTGTTATCTAGTCACACCATGTTGACTCATTACTATTATTTTATGAAGGTCACTCCACCTACAATTATCTATGGGTAATATGTAACTTTTATGCTTTCACTCATGCTAGTTAACTGATCTCATTACCTCCAAATAAGATGAACTCTCAACCAAAGTGGAATGGTTATAAAACATGCTCTAGACTCAAATTTATTTACTTATAAATATTGTTATTAAAAAATATGTAAAAATTTAATATATAAAAATATTATTTAAACTAAAAAAATGAAATAATGCCTTTGATTAAGAAGCCAAAATTCTTTGACCAAGAGGCGTAGAATAGACCGTTATGGGGTGTACTGTTAAGTCACTCAGCGATGTGAAGGTCACTAGTTAGAAAATCAGTGAGCAGAAATCTAGCAATGTTAATGGTTGGCGTGGGTGATTTTGAGGGCTCCACGATTTCTCAAGCCAGAGGTCAAGCATGATGTAATCTCTAGAGAAGTTAGACAACTTGACCAAAAAAATAAATCCAAGATTATTTAAAATACCAATCAATGGTCAACCACATAAAAATATATTATAGAACTATTATTAGTTTATAAATTTAAATATATCAAACTTAGAAATATTTAAACTTCAGTTTTTTTGGATTGAAGTCGGCTAAAATATTTTTCATATTTTGTTACTTAAATTGCATTTTAAATTGGTTATATGAATTTAATATCGTGAAAATGTTTGGAATAATGATATGGTGAAAAAATCAAAAGTCAAATTTATGTACTAAATTTTAAGTAAATTAGACCAAAAAATATATCAAAAATTTTCCAAAACATATAATAAATAAACTTGAAAGTGATCAACTCATTAAGAATACAAAAAACTTCATTGTGATTCAATAATAATGATTGAATGGTAGATAAAGAGATACATAATCTTTTAATATTATAAAATTTTGAGGTTGAGTTGAAGATGAGACTTGACTTTCAATTGATGGTAGGTTATAGGTAGGCACATTCTCCTTCACCACTCTAGATATTGAGAAATATAATGTATGTAAAATATTGAGAAATATAATGTATGTAAAATATTGTAAGATATTATGGACCAAATATATACTACTAAATAATTTAATTTTTAAGCCAATTCAATTAATTTTATAAGTTTTTCTTTATTTCTGAACCAGGAATAAAAATGTGAGATATATTGAATTTGTTGAAATCTTGAATACCCTAAACTCCATTAGGTTACATCCAAACTCGTCATCCAAAAATTAAACTTTATTGAGGAGGATAGCTAATTTAAAAAAACCATATCAATATTATGGAGGAATTATATAGAGGAATTGCTTTAACCCCAGGGAGTGGATGTGGTTGACAGTGGTTAATGGAATGATGGAGTAGGGCACAAGATGAAGCGTCAACGATACAAGACTAGTCACTTCACAAATCCTCTGGTAAGTGTTCTATATATTTAGATGTGTTGTAATACGCTTTACTCATAATAACAATATACAGGTTGAGGTGGAACCAATAAGAATTCTTCATCCCTGCTACTCGCTTCCTCTTAAACTATGGCAGATGGAAACCCATGGCAGGATCAAGCGACACGACAGGTTCAGGATCACCATTAAAATTGGTTAAAGTCCACCTGTGAAATCTGTGGAAAGCATCAATAAGGAAAATACAAAGCAATTGTGATCAGTCCTCGATCGTCCCATAGGTATATCTACACTTCATTAACTAGTAATTCCATTTTAACGTTAATGCCAATGTTTTTTCAGTGAAACTCATGGTGTAAAGTTTTTGCAGGCGAAAACCAAGGGTGAAAAATATGGTATGTTGGGCTCTGATGTGGTAGACCCCTGCACTAACAAAGACCACTACTTGCAGAAGCATATATTGCCTGGCGCGCCCAAATAGAGTTGGTTGAGCAGGAGGTTTCTTCTTATGAAGAAAAAGAGGATGAAATGTCAGATAATATCCAATTCAGTGGCATTAGAATTCATTGAAAGTTCGTTCATGGAAGCTGTGGAGATCATTAAAAAGGAATATTCAGATCATCTGCATCAATCCTTGTCCGTTCTATAGGTTTTTGTATATTTAATTCCCTCCTAATTTAATTTCAACGTCAATGCGGAAGTGTGCGCAATGAATTTTTTTTTTGCAGGCGAAAAAGTGAAGGATAAAAAGAGGGTACGTTGGGCCCCTAACGTGGTAGACCCCTGCACCAACAAAGACGAATACTGGCGGAGACATCTTATAGCTCCAAACATCTTATTGTCGTTAATGTTTCCTATATATATATATGATTCTATTCATTGTAAAAATAAATAAATCCACGTATATATATATTTAAAATTTTAAAATAAATAAAATATAAATCTTCTTTACAAATAAATTTAATTAAAAATAAATAAATAAAGTTTTTAAATTTATATTTAGAGGATGGTATTTAGGGTAAATTTAAGGTTTGCTTGAGCAAAAAGTTTGATTAGCAACAAGATTCAAAGTCAATACAACTATATATTGTGATGCTACTTGTGGGAAGACTTACAATATATGTCCTTGTCGAGTTTTTAATATTGACTTAGTAGAGGGTTATGATTGGAATTCTACGTGACATGACCGACAAATTATTTTTGAGATGATTTTGATAATATCCCATGTGATTTTCAATGATAATCGAGTGTTTACGTTGTGTTTTTCAATGACAATAAACTGCTTACACTGACCCTACCAATGGCATTTATTATGCACTATTTTATTTGATGTGGCATCTACTTGATGGTGCTAAGATGACATGGTGACTCTACTTGCATGAACAATTCACAAGTATTTCCACACTTCATGTTATTCATATTTTTGCACTTACATTTTGTGAATCTTGATTCATTTTGTGAATCCCTATCATTCATTGAAGCATTGTTGTGAGAACTTTATGTACTGCTTCTATTTGGCCGTTTTCTTGCGAATAATAAGGAGTTGATTTTTTATAGTGTAAACCGAACATGGGAGATAATTCTAACATCATATAATTTCAAAAATGTGTTCCATGGTTTGTGACGATAGATTGGGGCACATCGAATCTAGAAATAATGTGTCTGAATATGAACAATGATGTTGTTAATTGGTAATCAGTGAATGTAGGTATCACCTTGCTAGATTTAGTGAAATAGTCCATGGCAAAAATAATGTACCCATGCCCTCAAATGAATGATGGTTACATAATCATGAAGTCAATGCCCCATTTAGAAAAAAGGGCCAATGGCTATAGGGTAAAATGGAGCAGGGGATATGTGCATCTTACGATGATAAAGTTGACATGTGTGACATTTTTGGATTACTAGTATACACTCTTTAATGAAAGATGCCTAAAAATATCCTACACGTAATTTATTTATTATTATTATTATTTATTATTTATTTTATTTCTTATTATTATTATTATTATTATTTATTTATTTATTATTATTTTTTATTTTTTTGGAAGTGGCATACCTAGACATATGACCACCACATGCTCTAAGATGGAAATCATTAAGATCTCTTTCAATTTCTTCATGGCTTAAACAAAATTGAAAGACGATATCTATACCATGAAGATAAAGGGTATTACCGACAATAATGTATTATCGAGCTTGGTATCAGATTCAACAACGTTCAATTCATGATAAATATTGTTGAAAGTTTTAGGTTTGGAGATAGACAATAATATTTCCATACCAAGGGTCAAAATAACTTATTATGAAAAGAGATTCATTAGGAAACAAATCTTTTACTACACTTTCTATTTCAATATAGGGAAGCTCCCAAATTAATTCAACAAAAAATAAATATTTCTTAGATTTGGCTCTTTAATATTCCAATTCAATCTCTTGGAGGATGACAATCCATTTAGAGTATTTTCCAACTAGCACTTGTTAGTAAGAATACAATGCATAGGGTTGCAATAAAACATTACAGTGGTTTTGCATAAAAAAATGCAGTGGCAGAATCATTGAACACCTTGCACATTTGTCAATGACAATTTCTCCACATGTGTATACTTTGTTTTGATTATAGTGAGGTTT